>CM069241.1:34660638-34696488 GCA_035582765.1 Acer negundo | reverse complement strand
ACAAATAAAAGTGTTACACGCAGCGGAAGCGATACTAATGACGATTTAGTGACTTTTAAAATTTTTCCTTTATGAACCTTAAACCCTTTTAATCAATAAACATGCATATATATCAACAAAAGTAAATTACCTCTTGTCGCGTGATCCGATTGACTTACGTCGATGGTAATCCGCAAGACCTTCAATCCGAGCACGAACGTGGATCACCTAGGAGCGTGGTCTCCCTTTCCTTTGAATTGCAAACCTGTGAATGGACCAAACAAATACTTTCTTTTCTTTGTTAGTCACAAAACAATCAAAAAGAATGTCAAAATTATTCCGGTCACTTTTGAGTTCACAATCTTATGATCGAAACTCGCGTGAACCTAGATCGATATCGTATACACAAGCTTATTGATGTTTAAGCAATTGTATACTATCAAAGCATAATTTTTCACTCCTTTTTGTCTCTCTAGAATAAAAACCCTCTTAGAATTAAGAAGAAGAAGAAAGAAAATAAAACTCAAGCACCAATTAATTGATGTGGCCGAACCCTATAAGAACATATATATAGGTTGGCCGAATTTTTCTTCTTTTTCCTTTAGGGTTGCCGAATTCTATGTAGTATCTAATTAGGGTTGGCCGAATTTCATCATGTCACTTATATAGGGTGACTGAAATTCAACCCTAATTCTTTTTAACTTTATAGACTTCAAACCCTAATCCAACTCTTTTATTTTTATTCTTTTATTTGACTAAATAAAAAAGACTCCTTATTTGATTAAATAAATAATACTAATTTATTTATTTACTTATCAAACAAGTCTTTTACTTTTAGGAAAGATTTGTTTCTTTAATTAAACAATTAATCAATAAATCAATTAATTTTATTTAATTAAAACAAATGAAACAAAATAATATTTTTAGGTCAAAACTTTAACCTAGCCACCCCACTTATATATAAGATGGGCCTAATATTATTTTCCTATTTCATTTAATCCATTGGACTTTAAATAAAAAAGCCCACATGTGAACCAGACCCATTCTTACTAAAAGAAACAAGCCCACATGTCTTTCATTAATATATTAATATAATTGAGCAGCCCATTACTTAAATAATGTGCAAATTATATTCTTAATATATTAAATGCAATTCTAGATGGACCCTTAACTTGGTCCGGTAGAATATATCAAGTGATCCATGCAAGTCCGTGTGGATTGGGGATCTTGGCGGGCCATCTAAATTTAAGCTTCAATAGACATAACCTAATCACAATCAACAAATGATTCACTTAGGTCCGATCCATTAATTTTAACTCATTCCACTAAAGAGCTAAAACCGAACTCTTAAATAAAGATAGAAAAGGAAGATGCTCCTCATTCATACCCTAGACAATCATATTGAGATAGTGTATCCTCGTGATTAATATCAGTAATCGCCAAGAGTTCATAGACCGCCTATAACTCTCCAAGTTACCATATTTACTCATATGACCATGTTTTGAACTTGGATATTTTGACTTGTCCAGAAACCATGTTTTCAATAGACACTATCGAAAACTCAACGTTGAGATTTAATATCCAATTACCTCAAAACATCCATATGATGATATTATACTCTCATTTAATTAAATGGAGCCACGATGTCCATATCTATAAATGAAGTCCTCTATCGATTAACAAATGAATATCACCAAACTATCGAGGATAGACTATGCGATATAATCGTACTCATTGATAACTCAAATGATATCACTTGCAACCATAAGTCCATCATTTATCTCAGGATTAAGATAGACCCTCCGATTGTTCCGATAATGAAAAGACTATTATCTATTGACGGTTCTAGATAAAGCTTTTCATTGTGATCCAGTTCAATGCACCCAGTGCACTAGATCCTTTTGCTCGAAGACACTCCGATGATTTTAGACTCATCATATCTCATTTGATCCCACTCAAATGCTAGCAAAAGAATTCTACAACTTTAACAAGATAAAGGTGCCCAACCTTTAACTTAAGTTGTGAACAATATTCAAGACTAACTAAAGAATTGTGTCTACCACATACATATCCAGATGTACGAACAATTCTTCTTTTCCCATAGTCTTTAGACCTTATGATTATTTACTTTGACAATTATAATACAAACTATAAATGCTATACGATTTGTTAAACCGGAAATCACTTTATTAATATGAAAAAGATTCTTAATTACAACATTACACTCTTGCTATTGAGCATAATCCTAACAATGGTCCTTACCTGAACATTGTGTATAAGATGTTTCTGAAATAGTAGAATGCTAACAATACAAAATGTTGAAATTGTCAGCATATGGACGCGTACTTGCATATTCTGCGGAAGCGTCAGAGATATTACTCCACTGTCTACGGTCCGAGGATCAACATACTGGATTCACAGTTCTATGTAAGTGTTTAATTTGTACGGCTTTTGAACATCTATTTATGTGTTTCGTACATCTTTTATCTAACGTTTTATAAATTTTCTTTGTACAGTCATGGTTATTGAATGACTGGGAGAGATTGATAGGAAGTGGGGCCGACAAACCCCGCCGCAGTTGGTCTATGTTCAAGCATCAGTGGTCCGCTGAGGATTTTGCGGTGGTACGTGGATTGGTCCCGGCAGGAACCAAACCATGGAACGAAGTTGACGTGGTCAGTGTTTTATTTACATTGTTTGAATTTAAATTTTAAATAAATTTCCCATTGATAACACTTTGTTGAAACACATACAGGTTTTGATTCCTTGCAACCTTGGACGTACGCATTGGGCACTAGCCAGCGTCGACCTCACAACAGGGAGTATTTACCTGATGGACCCGTTCAGACAGGAGGCACCATTTCGCCATAGGAAAATGCAGCTCGCTTGCTTACGATATTTTTTACCGTCGATGCTGCATGCGTTGGACTTTCACGGTCGCAGACGGAGGGGCGATATGACGTATACATTGCAGAATAAGCCCTTTCCACTCAACATTGTGTCTAGAGACAGTGTACCCCAACAGGATAGAGGGTATGACTGTTTAAAGATCTTATTCTATCCTAATCGGTTTTAATAACATTCAATTCTAACGGTTGTTTATGTGGTGACTTGCAGTGGTAACTGTGGTGCCCATACTTTGAGATTGATAAAGTACCTGGCAGTGAACAGGGATACGTTCGACTGGTCAGAAAACGAAATGGGCACCATCCGAGAGAAGATGGCTGTGGAGGTTTATTGTAACTCAAAGGATTGATCTTCCAGTTAGTGATTTAGTTGATGTACATAACATTTGAGTAATGAAATGAAATTATTTTTTTAAAAAAATTTAGTTGTTTGCAATTAACACTTGAACACACATTTGATATATTGAAATCCATAAACAATACAATG
This sequence comes from Acer negundo, assembly GCA_035582765.1. Lineage (NCBI taxonomy): Eukaryota > Viridiplantae > Streptophyta > Magnoliopsida > Sapindales > Sapindaceae > Acer > Acer negundo. The sequence goes on along the minus strand of CM069241.1, from coordinate 34,693,116 downwards.
AATTGTAGACACTATAACAAAAGATACAGTATGGCATTAAACGAACAACCAAGAAATATATCATAATAGTTCAACATAAAAAAGCATAATAACCAACGGTCGCATAACACAACTGTATCGAGCATGGTTCCCAACGTCTGGACGATGTTGGAAGACATCAAGTTGGAGACATGTTCCTCTTGTACTGCCTTGTTATGTTTGATCGCCTTCCTCAATGGCTCCATTCATTCCACGGTAGAGTCTTTCTCAGGGCACGTTTGTTTATTGTGTCCAATTGAATGACAGATGCCGTACTTGCGATGGTATTCATCGGGAACACTTATGCTGGGACCTTCATTAACCATCGGTGGGTTGGAGCACCGCCTGCTATTATGTCCCGATTGTCCACATCTTCTACACGACTGTGTGGTTGTCCTCTCCGAAGACGAGGCATGTCGACCCTCCATCGGGCGACCTGATTGTCTCTTCGACTTTGGATTTAAAACCACCCGAGATGCGATGTCGGATGGCACTACCCATGAAGAAGGATGGCCAACAGGCATAATAGGAACCGAGTATGCATCAATAAGTGTCTCTCTCTTGTAGTAGTCCGCACACAGAGATGTGTAATCCAAGTTTCGCTCTCTACAACAATGAAAACAATGAGATTCACGAACCCAAATAATATAAATCGTTAACTGTAACATCTCATGTACCTTGCCGCTGCGAGTGCATGAGAACATGGGAAATGGTCCATTTGGAATTTGTTGCATGTGCAAGTCTTCAAGTGTAAGTTAATCGTCCATTGGTTTCCCTTCAATTTGACGGAGAATATGTTCCAGTCAACCAGATTTATGGTCATATAATTGCACTTCTCGACACGTTTTAAGATCACAAGATGTGCTGTGTCGGTCAGTTGATGACTCATGGACCGTGCAGCTGCATGACGATCGTGAAACCACTTTGTTAGCATATTCCTAATGAACTCTGCTAGTGTCATCATTGGCAGTTGCCGTGCGAATTTTAGGCATGAGTTTATGCACTCTGCAACATTTGTGGTCATCAGCCTGTACCTTCTTTGGGGACAGTGTACGCGAGACCACTTGTGTGGACCGGCAGCAATGGCATATTCGAATGCACCCTTGTGCAGCCTACGTAACTCCTCCATGTGCCTGTTATAATTGAATTCACTGTACGTCCTAGCTGCTGAATCCATTATGTTGGCAACATCCTTTCTGTGGAATCGCTTCTTCATATTTTCACCAAAATGCCAACAACATATAGTATGGGTTGCATAAGGGAACACTTTAGAAATCCCCGCTTCAATGCTTGCATGGCGATCGGAAATGAAAACCAGATCATCTATATGACCAAGGGCACCTCTCAAGCATTCCAAAAACCACTCCCATGAAAGGTTGTTTTCTGAGTCACCGTACCCAAAAGCAATTGGATACACCTGTTCGTTTCCATCTTGTGCAGTTGCAACAAACATTGTACCCCCGAATCTTCCCTTCAAATGGGTACCATCAACTGCAATCACAGGACGCATACACCTCCGAAAACCTCTAATTGAGGACCCCAACGACATGAAAAAGTACAAAAATGTATCATCGTCTGCGCATTGTAAGTCGGTGATTGTGCCAGGATTTTGCTGTTCCAAAACATACGCAAACGATGGTAACAATTTGAAACTTTCTTCATGCGTTCCATAGGTCAAGGACAATGCATATTACAAGACATCATATGCCTTACTGTACATGACTTGGATGCCATACATTGTTTTCATATCGGCGATTATGTCCTTCGGACGCATGAGACGACCATCATGTTGTTGAAGTCTAGGTGCAATGACTTCTCCGATTATGACTGCACTAGCTTGTCGGTGGCGACGGTGAACCTCCTCCAAAGGACAACTGTGCTGGTTGACAAAACTTCTGACTTGGAAGTAAGTCCCTTCATCTCTCCTCACCGCTCTTAATTTCCACGTACAGTTGTCAATGATGCAAACTAGATGTAACGTTGTCTTATTAGACCTTTTCACCTTCCATTCAAAGTTCTCCCGCATTGAAAAAAGGCCAACTAGCCTCTTCAAATCCTTTTTACTCGGGAAAAATTGACCTTTATAAATCATGCATGTAGGTTCTTGCGTTGCCAAGGTGCTGCTTCTACCAATACCAAACGAGTATGAATCTGAATAACCCACGTTATCGTATTATCAGAATCAGATACAGTTATATTATGTCGGACCTCGGAAGTCCTAGGCATATTTGGTACAGTGCAACTAACTCCTTGTACATGTCTTCCTTGTGTTTGAATTTGTGTACGCTCTTCATCCACATTTTCTAGATCATCTACCTGTTCATTATTTGCCTCATTATCCACCTCATGGTACTGCTCAATTCGACAACCAAACACATCGCCAAATTGAGGTTCAACTACTTGGTCAACCGCTACCGGTGGGACACCACACATGTTTTCCCCACTTTTGGCGAAACTCCTTTAGAGATACACTTGGTTGCTACTGCTAAAGGATCCAAATTGTTGGGTATTTTCAAGAGGAGGAATATCATTCCCTATCACATCTCCAGCCATCCTCTGAGTTAGACTTACACATACTTGAGGGATCACCCGATCTTCCCCTAGCATAAACTGAACATCATCGTTATTTCTTATAAATGTACGACATGTACTGCCAGGAACGATTGATACTGATGCCATATCAACATTGAATTTGTTTACATCATACTTCACAATGGTATGCACGATCGCCACCAATTCTTCGTAAGTCATATTCTTTGACACATACATTCCTTGGTTATTAGATCCAACAAACCTCTGACTTCCGTCGGGTAGTTGCTCCCATCGACCGTTGTAAGATATTACTATTCTAACCCGATTCATGATGCTGTCAAATTAATCAAAACTATTAATTAAAACTCAGGAGTACAAAATATTTTCATAAATTACATTTACAAAGGCTCGGGTGAGGATATTTAAAAGGCTCGGAGAAGACTAGCAAAGTCTCGAAGAATACATGAAAGTTTCGAAAAAGACATTTTTGGTCTCGAAAAAGTCTTTAAAAGACTCGATTAGTAATTCAATAAAAAGTCTCTGAGAAGACCTAACAAGGCTCGATTAGTGATTATTTGAAAAGTCTCGGAGATGACTTGAAACGTCTCGGAGAAGACTTGAAAAGGCTCGATTACTAATTTTTGAAAAGTCTCGGAGATGATATGAAAAGGCTCGAAGAAGACATGAAAAGTCTCGATTAGTTATTTTTGAAAAGTCTCGGAGAATACATGAAAAAGCTCGGAGAAGACTTGAAAATGCTCGAATAGTTATTTTTTAAAAGTCTCGGAGAAGACTTGAAAAGTCTCGGAGAAGACATGAAAAAGCTCTGAGAAGACTTGAAAATGCTCGAATAGTTATTTTTTAAAAGTCTCGGACAAAACTTCAAAAGGCTCGGAGAAGACTTGCAAAGGCTCGGACAAGACATGAAAAAGCTCGAATAGTTATTTTTAAAAAGTCTCGGAGAAGACTTGAAAATGCTCGGACAAGACATGAAAAGGCTCGGAGAAGACTTGAAAAGGCTCTGAGAAGACTTGAAAAGGCTAGATTACTGAATTTTGAAAAGTCTCAGAGAAGACTTGAAAATGCTCGAATAGTTATTTTTTAAAAGTCTCGGAGAAGACTTCAAAAGGCTCGAACAAGACATGAAAAAGCTCGGATAAGACTTGAAAAGGCTCGATTAGTGATTTTTGAAAAGTCTCGGAGAAGACATGAAAAAGCTCGGAGAAGACTTGAAAAGGCTCGATTAGTGATTTTTGAAAAGTCTCGGAGAAGACATGAAAAAGCTCGGAGAAGACTTGAAAATGCTCGAATAGTTATTTTATAAAAGTCTCGGACAAAACTTCAAAAGGCTCGGAGAAGACTTGCAAAGGCTCTGACAAGACATGAAAAAGCTCGGAGAAGACTTCAAAAGGCTCAATTACTGATTTTTGAAAAGGCTCGGAGCAGACATAAAAAGGCTCGGACAACACATGAAAAGGCTCGGACAAGACATGAAAAGGCTCGGACAAGACATAAAAATGCTCGATTAGTGATTTTTAAAAAGGCTCGGAAAAAGGTGACAAAGTCTCGGAGATCCACAATTGTCACAATGAAAATGTGAACAAATGAAAAGAAGTATTTACACGAAATATTACCTTGTTGTAATGAAGCACGTCCAGTTGTTTTGATCTTGAACTTCTATTTGTATTGAGAGAGAGATAGAGAGAGAGAGAGAGACTAACCCCGTTATCGTTTTTGTTGGAAGTGTGGAGAGAGAACCAGACAAACACAATAACATAAATGATTATCTAAGGGCAATTTTGGTAGTTCACCATAATAGGTGCCTTTTAAACTTAAGTTATTAAACCGGTCATAGAGTCACCAAATCAGTTGGAAAAGGTGATACTTTCCACCATTTCCACTATATATAAAGATAAATAATAATCACATCATGTTAACATGTATTATAAATAGTAAATACATATACTAAGGACAATATGAATCAATACTAAAAAGATAAATAACTCCATTTATGGTTTGTACGAATTAATTTAATGAGGACCTTGTTGACGGTGATTTCTGGATTGCCACACATCCAACAATAATACTATGATAATGAAAACAGTAATGTAAATAAAAGCATGAAAAAGACAGGTTTTACGTGGAAAACCCTAAAGATGGGAAAAAACCACGGTGCCCCTTGAGGGCAAGAGAAATAATACTATGATCTTCTTTCGGTTACACATTTTACGTTTGTTTCTTCTCTTATACAATAACTCTCAACTCTCAACTCTCTAGGATTCGACCCCTTTCTCGCAGACTATGTGGTCCTATTTATATCAAGTAGATTAGGGCACTTTTTACCCTAGCCGTATGGGTAGCGGACTTCTCAACTAGAATCGTTTTAGGATTCCAGAATAATGTCTATCCTTTAAGGACACTTTCCATCTTTTCCTATTTAGACTTCTTTTGGATGGGAAATAAGAGTACTTCCTTATCGGGATGCAACTAGGGAATCCACATAATTGGATGAGTTCTTGCTTTGGCAAGTCTAGTCTCGTTGTGTTAGCCGAGTAAGTCTTGGCGAGTGAAGGTCTTTGGCGAGAAGGTCCATAGCGAGTAAAGGTCTATGCCAAACAAAGCTCTGGCTTCCTTTGGTTTAGTTTATCTGGAGAGTACAGTTTTAGTTTCTGTTAATCTTGATGACGTGGCAAATGGTCGGTACTTCTTTTGTTAACTAGTTGGCAAATGACGTGGCTTTCCTCTCTTGCGCTTATATCGCTGACGTGTCTCCTAATCGAAAATATACATACAACAATACCCCCATAAATACTTTGAGCCGAATAAGAAGACAGACCTCTTCATTCCTTTATTTCGGCGAGCAGTATTTATCACATCCTTGGTTTCTTGCTGAAATAGAAAATTCTTTAAAAAGTTCTTTCCCGCCCCTTTTTATTTGTACACGTGTTCCTTTAGCGTTCATTTCGATGATTAGAAGCTTTCACAACAAGCTTTCATTCCTGGCCACATATTTCTTCAAAAGCTTACATTTGTCTTGACACGGTGAGGTGACGTTCCGTCCGCAGACTACTCCCTATGTCGCCACGTGTTCACTTTTTGGAGGAGGATTTCGTCATAGCCTTATACCTTAGTGGTTCACGTTATGCAAACCTGTTTTAAATTTCGAATTTTAAAATATTTGCACCTTTAAAGGTAATGAACCATTTCGTTTCACCCACTTCTAACCTTTTGTTGATTTCAGATTTCCTTGCTTTTTTCGAAATCTTTGAAATCTTATCTGCAGACCTTATGATTCTTCATTTTTCGAGATTCTGCATTTCCCTTTTTCTTGCTTCTACGTTTTTTATTATCATAAGTTTTGAAGCTTTCACTTGCGGCTCTTTGATTGCTTTTCTGCACGATCTCCACTGTTAGGGTTTTATTCTGGTGAGTTCTCATGGACCCATTTCAGCGTTCCTTGCTTTTTATACAAATGATGTGGGCTCTAGAGCTGGGTGATAAACATACTGCGGACAAAATTAGATTGTTTATTCGTAACTTTAATCCAAGTTTTCCTGTTCCTGTTTCTTTTTATATACCCACTGTTTATGAAACCAGTGCCCCTGACATCTCTCCTAATTTATCTTTTGATAGTGATTCCTTGGAGATGACGAAATCTTCAAAAGCCAGTGGTAGTAAGCGAAAATCACCTAGGGTTCCTAGAGAATCCCTGATTGGTGCCTAGTTGATAGTAGACTTTGATGTGGAAGATCATCAAAGTGATAGGCTGCATTTTTCTTTTAAGCGTCTGAGCTCCTTTGATTGCCAGGTAAATGTTGTTGGCGAGCAATAACTTCAAAAATACAGGAGGCAATTTGACATTCCTGATACTGTCCACTTAATACTTCCTAGCGAGTGAGCCATATGGAATACTCCTTAGAATGCTGTCGTCATTTATGGTTCAATGCTCAGCTGTGGGGTTACTCTTCCCCTTCAGCCTTTCATAACTAGGTTCCTCGTTGATGCCAAACTCGCTCTCGCCCAGTTAACCCAAACAGTTATAGGATTCTGATGTGTATGTGTTTGATGTGGAAGATGAAATGTTACGGGCCTCTTTCTCCTCGCGAGATTCGTTATCTGTATACATTAAGACAGTCGGGCTATATTGGTACTTGTTTTCTCCTTTCTTCGGCTGTGGAGAATTGGATCCCTGAAGGCATGGTGAGCGAGGGTTCAGTGGAAATTACAGATGATGAAAAAAAGAAGGGTTTCATTTAGGGTTCTCCTACTTCAAACAAGCGCTGAAAAAACAGTTGGTTTTTTATCAGCGGCGCTTGGGGCAGAGATGCTTCAACCAATGTTCGCCGGAACTTCCCAACCAGAAAAGTTCCAAGGCATTTTACTTCACCTGATGCCTGGTTGAAAGCGTTACATGTTCTTCTAGATGATGAGATTGCTCATCTGGCGGCTGTCGTCGTGCTTCTTTTGGTTGAAAGAGGGCAGCTCTTTTTATTGAATGAGGAGAAGATGATCAAAGAAAAGCTTTTCCCTCATTTGCATACTCACCTCAAAGGCTGTAAGTTTCACTGGATATCTTGTCTTTGTTTTTCTTTACTGTTATTTCATGTTGATAACATTACGTTCTTTCTTGTAGTGAATAATGTTGATATGGTATGCGACTTGGCGGCCCAAGCGGTGAAGAACTCTGAAGCCGCCATTCAAAGGCATGTCGCCGAATTGGTCAAGGAAGGAATTGCAGCTCTGGATGGTGATGATTCCTTGGGTAGTGACACAAGTTGGAATTCTTGTATGACGGTAATTATATAACTTCGAGTAAATAAAGCTACAAATTGAATCAACATTAAAAAGATAAATAATCTAATGTGATTTAGTGATAAAAACACTTATTCAATCCGGTAATGTCATAGATTCAAGTCACCTCCATTGTAAATGGCATATATATAAAGATAAATACCTCCATTAAAAGACTCGTTTATGCACATGACATCCACACAAATTTCAAGTTGTTATACACTTTCCTTCACACCTATGATAGGGATTCAAGTCTCCTTCCAAATTTTTGTACAATTTCTCGGAATATATATGGTTTTGAATTATTATTTTCAGATTTTTATAATTTTTCTTCCTTATATTTTGATTTCCATACCTACTTTACTCTCATATTCTTGTTTTAGTTAAATTGTATTTTCTTACTCTTTTTTTTTTTTTTTTTTTTTTTTGCCCCCTTTCTTTCGTTCTCTCTACTTTTCAAATAAAATCACTTGCATTATGTTTGAGGGTATTTTTGTGGCAAAACCATTTAATGTGCTATAAAAACGCAATTTAATAAACTACCGACTTCCTAAAAAATAAATAAATAAATAAACTACCGACAAATAAAAAAATTAAAAATAAAAAAATAAATAAAAAATAAAAAATAAAAAAAAAAGTCCTTTAAAGGTGCTAAAAACTTTTAGAGCCCTTCCATTCAATTATTATTATTATTATTTATTTTTTTTAGAGACCTTAACTGTCACTTATGCAGAGTTTGTAGCTTCGGATCAATGCAGCTACAAATTGGTCTTATCTTAAAAGCTCATGTATAAAAGAGACGGTAACTAAAGCCCATATCACAAGTCTTCCATGTTGTTAAATAGATACTTGGTTAATAATCCTTTCATGCGTTTTTATTTTGAGAAAATAGCACTATAAACCATTAATTGGTGGGTGGAGTCCTATATAGGCCATTCACTATTTAAATTGTTCTAAAATCACCATTATAACAAAACATTGTGTATTGGCAGTTATTCTGTCAAAATCTAATAGAAAGCTGCTGTTATCTGAGACATAGCACCTATAAAGAATTTTATAGGCAATATTTTATGTATTTTGATTATTTAATTATATAAATTAATGATTTGATTAATTTATTATTTTTTGGACAATATTTCCTATTTATAAGTGACATCAAACTTATTATTATTTCTTGATTAATTTTTTGATTAATTTAGGATGACATCAAACTTATTTCCTGATTAATTTATTATTTAATCATTTTTTAAGCAATCAAATAAAATTCCATATTTCTGGTAGATGATGTTCCAAAGTGTGCATACAAGCTTGCTCATGATGCACATACAAGATCATGATGCTTTGTAAAACATTTGAATGGAGATATCGTTTACACTTACTTGACAAGGCTCACACAAAACACTCATATAAATCATGGATTACAACAAACTATTTTCTTATAATTCACTAAAAAGATGTCGAAGTATAGTATGTTTATTATAATAATCAACACATCTAGGTGCTAGCTATAAAACAATTGCAGCCGTGAAATAGAAAAAAAGAAAAAAAAAATGGAATTAAAGAGAACAGAAAAGGAAGAGACTTTAAAATACAGGAAAGAGAAAGAGAGAGAGAAATACAAGAATAATAGATGAAATAAGGGATCATGTGGTTTTGTTGAAGAAACATAAAGAAAATAAAAGAAGTATTTTTGAATTAAAAATCATATAAACAGGTTATGACATAAGCAAACAAACTTCTAACGGATTATGACATAAGCAAATGGACTTCAAACAATTAATGGCCAAAGTGGCAACAATTGATACTTTATTTCTATAAAATGGCTAATTTGAGCCATTTTGAAAAGTTAATGGCCATTTAGGGACTATCTCACCAAATCAGTGGCTTTAGAAATCACTAACCCTTTTATTTTTTAACCAAGACACAATCTTAGAAAAGGAAGTAAAGAAAACATTATCAGAATTAAATTTTCTATGGAGAATAGAGGAAGACGCACTACAACAAAATAATACCTTTCTTGACAGTTAAAAAAAAACTGTCAAGAAAGGTTTCCTTGACAGTTAAAAAAAACTGTCAAGAAAGGTTTCCTTGACAGTTAAAAAAAACTGTCAAGAAAGGTTTCCTTGACAGTTAAAAACTGTCAACAATAATATTATTTTTTTTTTAATTTCTTTTTTTTATTTACACACAATAGCCGAGGTCTTGACAGTTAAAAAATGTTTTTTAAGAAAGGTTTCCTTGACAGTTAAAAAAAACTGTCAAGAAAGGTTTCCTTGACAGTTAAAAACTGTCAACAATAATATTATTTTTTTTTAATTTCTTTTTTTTATTTACACACAATAGCCGAGGTCTTGACAGTTAAAAAATGTTTTTTTTTTTAATTATACACAATAGCCGCCGCCCACCTCCATTCCGGCCATCGGCACCGCCCTCGGATAATAATGACAATTAATTGTCATTAGTGGAAGTTGAACTTGAGACCTTAAGTTCAAATGTTGTAGGTCTTTACCACTTGACTATAGCCTTTTATATGTTTACAATTGAACAATATTTATATATAAACCATATGAGTTGTTAGAAATTTAAAAAAAAAAAACAAAATTATTAAATAAATTTAAATTTATTCAACTAATCAAAGTTCTAATTTCAACGACAAACATATATTTAAAAATATTTATTGAAACTTTTAATAAAATTATATTTTTTAAAACATATATAATCGAGTTGTTGGTCAATACTCTATAGTCACGTTTGGTTACATGGTGGAGTGGTAATCGGAATGGTAATGAGAATGAGAATGGAAAGGAAAGGAAAGGAAAGGAAAACTAAGTTTTTTGTTTGGTTGGAACTTTAGAATTAGTCTCTGAATCAGTATTATTTTGTTTGGTTAACAACGGAATAAAATGGAGTTAATTATATTTTGACTAAATAACCCTAATTATGAATGTATAATAACATGATATATTATGGATAATAATAATAAAATATAAAAGTATATTATATATAATTATATGTTATTTAATATATATAATATATAATACATATATATTAAATATAATATATATATATAATACATATAATACATATAATAATATATATATAATATAATATAATATAATATAATATATTATATATATATATTAATATTATATATAATATATGTAATAATATATAATATGCATAATAATATAATATATATGATAGTAAAATATATATAATAATATAATATATAATATATATAATATATATGCTTATATATCGTTATATATATTATAATAATATAATATATAAAAATAATATATATAATAGTATAATATATAGTACATATATATAAAATGTATATAAAATATATATTTATATATCATTAATATAATAATAATAATAATAATAATAATAATAATAATAATAATATATTATTTTTGGAAAGGAGCTAAGGGTATTTTTATAATGGAGTTGGGGCATATGATAGTATTTATGGAATAAAAATTTTAGTTTGGAAGGGAATGACTTTCCATTGGTTTTTGGATGGAATCCTCATTCCACCAAAATGGTGGAATCCCCAATCCAATAGAATCACCATTCCATTGCATTTTTACAAATCAAACAAATGGAATGGCTTTCTTTCCATTTCATTCCATCTAACCAAACATGACATATAAGAGACTCGTGATATCAATTGTAATAAGCATGATTTTGAATATAACTCTCACTACATGGTAGATATATCGTAACATGCATATTACAATTTAATGAACTAATCTAAGATTCAGATTACTAATTTATATAAGTAATTGGATTATTAATGTGTCTCTTAGTATGAAACAAGAGGGTGCAAAATAAATAAACAATTTTTTTAAAATTACTTTTTTGAATTTTTTAAAAGTAAATGATTTAAAAGTAAATTTATTAACTTTAAAATTTTACTTATCCTATATCGGTTTGCCCAAAAACCGATATCTTACTGTAAAATAAATTCATATCGGGATTTTGTTTGGTATTGAAAATAGGAAGTTAGTGTTTTAAAAAATTATTAAAGATAAATACCCTAATTATAAAACATTCATAATATATAATATAAAATATAGATATATTATATATAATGCATATAATAATATATATAATATATATGTATTTTATATTATATATATTATATTATACAATATATATAATATATAATTTATAATATATATATTATATTATACAATATATAATAATATATTTATATAATATAAATATATAATATATATTATTTAATTTAATAATATATAATATATATAAATATATTATTATATATATTTTATAATATAATATAAATACATAATATATTTATATTATAAAATATATTTATATAATATAAATATACAATATATATTATATTATATAAATATATAATATATATTATTTAATTTAATAATAAGTAATATATATAAATATATTATATTATATATTTATATTATAAAAATATATTTATATAATAATATATTTATATAATATAAATATACAATATATATTATTTAATATAAATATATAATATATATTATTTAATATAATAATATATAGTATATAAATAATATATGTAATAATATATAATATTATAATATATATAATAGTAAAATATATAAAATAATATAATTTATTATATATGTATGTTATATAATAATATGGTAATATAATATATAAAAAGATAAAAACTCAATGTTTAGTTCAATAACTAGGAATCCCGTGCAGTTTTAGTTTTGAGTATAGAACCACAACAAAACTCAATCAAACGGCTGCAAACTCCCTTTGAGAAGGTAGGAGACTTGAGTACGAAAATTCTCCAACTTGAATCACTTAATTTGGAGTCCGAATGAGAAAATTATGGTGCTTGGAAGTTGGGAAAGTTGAAAAGAAAATTTTGCACTTCTCTTTTTCAAATTTTCTTCTTAAAATAAATTAGGAGGGAAAGGAGATATTTAAAAGAGATTAAAGAGAAGGCTTTTAGTGGCCAATGGGAGACTGCCACATCACCACCCCGTGTGAGGCGCGTGAGCCTCATGGAGCAGAGGGGTGTTTGGCCCATGAGCCTCACGCGCCCCTCAAAGGACTCCCCTCCAATGACCTTTGGCCATTGCATGCCTCCCTTGCGCTCCTCTCGCGTTCTTCGGCCGTATTCAGGCCTCCGTACTACGAATTTGAATCTATCTTCGGATTACAAACCGTGACTCCCTTACGCACAAGGAAGACTATGAAAATTTGACAAAAGATTATGAATTCTACTCGATACACGAGAACAAAGACAATACATCGTATGAGAACATAAAGTAGCGTAGCTTCCTAGTTTGGACTCGAAACCTATTGAGTGAGTAACCGAAATGACCGAGACTCAATAAGGAATCATATGAGATCATGTTTAAGTCCAAAAAAAAAAAAAACAAAAACAAATAAATACAAAGTCACACAAGTATGCCATTTCCTAGAGATAGTCCTAAAACATGCAATTTCACAATGTTTCAAATTAAATCTAATGCATGTGCATATTTCAACAAGTGTGTGAATGTGTTATACCAATGGTGTACAACTATGCAGGAACACATATAATTACCATGTGTGTGTGTGCCTAAACGCCTTGCAAGAGGAATAAGGTCTAAATATACCTTTGATGCTTTCTCCTCTTGAAGGCCTCACTTTGTTTGATGTGATGTCCAATTTCCTTGAAACTTCATAAACTGTGAATCCTAGACAACTAATCTTAACAATCTCCCCCTTTGGCAAATTCTATCACAAAATACCTATACAAATACTAAAACATACAACATGAAGATTGGTCACAAAAACTCACTCTCGCATTATAATGAGTTAATTCACCTAGACTAATCTTCAACAAGTTTTAAACTTCTTCACTTGAGCTTTTCTTGATATCACCTAAAATAAACTTGAAAGTACAAGAATATTCAAGAGAATATATGACAATATACTTGACAAGAATATGGCATTTAAGTTCAATATGGAATATGACGATTAAGTTCAAAATGGATACATGTATGCTCCCCATAAATACATGTATATCCATCAAAGATATCTTATCCAAGATGAAACTAATATGCACGGTGTGTATAAAACTATCTAGAGGGGTGAATAGATTTTGACCGATATTACCCAATTTTCGTTATTAATCAATATTCTGAAAATGCCCATATCTAGTGATTAACATATCAAGTGTTCAAAGTGTGGAAGTATAAATGACACAAGATATTTATGTGGAAACCCTCACGGGAAAAACCACAGGCTGGTAAGTGCGCCACACTCGAACCTTGAATCCACTAAATGTGATAACGATTACAACCTAATCCCGGTATATAATCACACACCAACCTAATCCCGGTATAAGTGAACCTAGTCCAATTGCTTGAGATCTAAGCAATCTAATCACGGAAGTTACACACAAGTCTTACTTCTCAATGAAGAGATAAAATGTCCTATGTGAATATATGATGATATTCAAAGAGCAAACAAAGCTAGGAAACTTTAGATGCTTATCTAGGATGATGAGATGACAATAAATGCAATCCTAGATATCAAGAGCTAAATGACATATCATAATGCTTAGCTAGACATAGATCAAACAATCATATGAAACTATCACAATACAACACTCAATCATGTCAACACACAATCTATATCTTGATAATAGAACTTAATCTAAGAACATGCAAGTACTATAAGAGATGCCTAGATAAATAAAACACTAATTATTTAAGATAATATTAAAGAACATACCAAGGTAAGTGTGCTGAGAAAAACCAATGAAAACAACCATTCTATATGAGCTAGAGGATGCAATATGAAAATTAATGCATATGTAAATGGTTTTGAGTGTTTGAGAATCAAATATGAAAGAAAGGTGGCTTCTTTGATTCAATTGTGTCTCTCTAAATGCTCTCAATCATAAAAATGGGATTTTGAGAGGTAGGAACAACCTAGAGAGCATAGAGACATATATACAAGGCCAAAGTGAAACTACATCGTTTTGAACAGTTTGCCTGAAAAACACCAATCGGTGGTTTCAATCGGCGGTCAAGCCGCCGTTTAAAGTCGCAAAATACGAAATGTCTGGCCTATAAACTAGATCGGTGGTTTTGTTCGGCAATCTGGACCCCGATAATAAGCGCCGAATGCGAAACATGATCACTGGAATAATTTGGCCGTCGAACACTAGCCGCTGATGCAAATCGTAGATTTTGACTAGAGGACACATGTTTCAATCGACAGTTTCATTCGGCGGTGAGGCCGCAGTTTGAAACCTCACATTCCAGAATGCATCACTGGAATAATTCGATGGTTGAAGTAGGACTGTCGATGGAAACCGCAAAATTGAGGCAGAGGATACCTCTTTCAAACTGCAATTTTATTCGGCGGTCTGGCCGTCGATCAAATCGCCATTTTACCACTGATGGTGAAACCGAAGGAGAGGCCAAGGGCGTTCTCCGAAGGCGGTCCTCGCGCTAATCAAGCACACCATTGTGCATGCGCGGACGTTTCCGAACAAAGTTCGTGAAGCGAATTACACCATACTTAATACTAATAAGCATAGAGTGCAAGTGTGAGAAGTGAAAGCATCCTTATGCCTAACATGACATGGCATTTCAATGAGCAAGATACAAACATAAAAACAAGCATGAAAAGATATTTAGAACATAAATGTGCACATATTAAAACCACACACAACATATAAGAATGGGAATTATGCATGAGTTGTGAGTGTGTACAACTATCTCTTCAAAGCAAGTAAGCCCATAGAGTTTTACCTTTGATGCTTCTTCTCTTGAAGTCTTGAGAGGGTCTTGGTTGTGCAAAACATCAACCATCAAACGCCTAAGCTATCCTTACATCAAACCCCACATATGGTTTGTCACCGAAATAAGCCAATCAAACTTTAGGGAACTAACATAAGATATTATATGCCATATGAAGTTCAATACTTGACACACACACACAAAGAAGATATGCTGAAACAATATCATATTTCTCCCCCTTTTGACATAAAATGAAGCCAAAAGGAAAAGAGAGAAAAGATACATTGAGATCGCATAAGCTTTGCTAGCCAGTTGTGCTACCAAAGAACGTTGAACAATTTGTTGATCTCCGCTCTTGACACTTGCATCTAGCTCTATGACGAAGTGATTTATAATGTCATTTTAAAATTGTCCATCAACAATATTTATAAACCTAGCAAGCCTCAAAAGGATTTTAAAAACACAAGTATGGTGGGAAGCAACGGTCGTCCACAGAGATCGGAGGTAGCGATGATTAGATTATGATTAATAATACTTAAAATGCATAAAAGTAAAGTTTATGGTTGGTGTTGTGAAGTGTAAAAGAAAATGTAATAAAAACTACACTAGGAATTCAAAGTGAAAGGAATGTGAATAGAGAGAAAGATATGATAATGGAACTAAGGTGTTAATAGACTCATAAGTGAACATCGGGCAAATGCAACAAACTCATAATCAAGCACGTATACCAAATGTAACCAACTTAGGGTGTATAGAGTTGGTTATTTATCCCTAGCGAGTGGTCAACCTAGGGTGTATAGCGTTGACCTCCCACTAGTGATTAATCCGTCCCGAGCAACCAACCTAGGGTGTATAGTGTTGATTGCTCATTTAGGATTCTAGGCAATGAAGCTCGTCTATCTATCAAGGGTTCTACCGATTACTAGCATAGTCATCCTAGGGTGTATAGTGGTGACTTCTAATCCCCTTACAAAAGCAAATATAGGGTGTATAGTGACGGGCACTCATTCGAGGTTAGATGAAAACTGTGGTCATAGAGCCAGGATACTCAACCGATTACTAAATTAGCCAACCTATAGTGTATATTGAAGGCTTCTAATCCTCTCACAAGAGCCGTCCAAGGGGTGTGTAGTAATGGACATCCATTTGAGGTTAGATGAAGAGCGCAATTGTTGAACCGGAGTTCTAAAAATCCCTTCCATTCAATACAAATAGAACCTAAAGAAAGCTTGCTAAGAGGGTGTATCTAAGACAAGCAAATCAATGGAAAACAATTCATACGTGAGAATAGATCAATGAAAGATAGAAAAATATATAGAATAGAGTTTATATACAAAAGCCCAACATCCAACAAACTAATCTATCAACCCCTTAGTGGGGATTTAACTACTCATGTTTATCACAACAATAAAACTAAAAGAAAGTGTAGAGAGTAAACCCTTGGAGAGCATCTCTTTTCTTGAAGCTTGATTCCAAATCTCTTCGTTAGCTTTGGTGAGTAGAGAATGGGTTTGGATGAGAGGGAGAGTGAATTCCTAGTTTAAGATTACAAGAATTCTAATTTCCTAAGTGTTGGAGAGTGCCTAGTCGAAATAACATAAGGATCTATTTATAGGGATTACAAAAATAGGTCATAAAAGCTTAAAAAACGAAATCTGGCACGAAAGTGCTGGTGAGAGTGCGGTTGGGACCCGCACTTTATCATGTTTCCCAATTTCAGCTCCCAGGTTTGGCAAGAGTGCTGTTAGGACCCGCACTCTATTCAGCTTTCATAATATCAGCTCCCAGGTTTGGCAAGAGTGTTGGTGAGAGTGCTATTGGACCCGCACTCTATTCAACTTTCATATGACTTTCGTCCTTCTTTTAGCATATTTTGGTTCCTTTTCGCCCGAAAGTCCCGCAACATGCTTCAAACACTAGAAATGTACGAATGCCTGCAATTATACACAAAAAGCACATAAGAGACACTAAAATGCAAGAGAACGAAACAAAGGATAAGGCAATGAAAGCCGAAACATACAACAATTTAGGCACAATCACTCCGCTATCTTCTCCTTTGATTCTAGTTTGCTCTTCCATGTTAACCTAGCAAAGGTTATTCAAATCTATACACCACAACAAACTCATCAAGGTAAAATGAATCAAAAATGCTTAAATTTTACTCTTAAGCACATAGGTCATTTCTACCAAGTTCAACAATTGCACTAACAATCATGTCAACCCCAAATATGAAGGAATTGGTATCAACAACAATCATCTCGACCTCAAACAAGAAGAGATTTGATTACAATCACAACTACTATCACCTTGAGTAAGGAGGAATTTTCTGCAACTACAATCAATTAAATTGATTACAACCAAAATTACTATCACTCTAAGACATGAGGAATTTTATTACAACCATAATCAATTGAATTGATTACAACCACAATTATTATCGACTACAAATAAAGAGGAACTCATTGCAATTACTCTCTTATCAACCTCAAGTAAGAAGAAATTGATTGCAATCTCAACTACCATACAACCCCAAACATGGAGAAGTTGATTGCAAACACACTCATACAATTATTACAAAAAGTTTCATGCATTAATTCTGATAAAAAATACAAAGGCATATCATAATACAAAGAATCATCATACAAATCAAGACATATGAAATAGCATCAAAGATTCATTATATCAACCAGAGAATATGCCAACAAATATCAACTTGAATCATGTGAACATATCATAAAAGAGGACAAAGTCTAGCATACTATGCTATTCCTTGATAAGTGCTCTATCTAAGATCAAGATAGAATATTATTCACAAAGAAATCCACACAATCACACATTCAAGCAATTTTAATGAGATTTATCAAATAAGCTCTACAAACTATAAGAGTTACACCAAGATTTTCAATCTCTCCTATAATTCTCTAAAATTGCTAGAGTATCAAAATACTATATAAGCAAATGTGTGTGTGTGAAGATTTTGCTTCAATCATATGAAAAGAAGTAATTTGAAAATCAAACATGTAAACCATATCAATATCTATTCATCTTCAGCTTTTCCATGAAAGGACAAACCAATTATTATCCGGTTTTTTGCTTTTTAAGAGAATATTTTTCAACATATGAGTGTGTGTGTGTGTACATGTGGCTCGTTATCCCATTTCTATTTGACAACCCGAGCAAACTTGATTTTCAAATAAACTTCTTAATGTCTTTTCATTTTTTATTTTCTTTTAGGCTTTGAATTAAAGATTTTTTTTTTAATTGATTCTTTTTAACACTTCTTTGATTTTTCTAACATAAACAAATACGCATCATGATGGCTTTCACTCATCACAATAACGTAGCCCTTTCGTACATTGGGCAGCTGCACAATCAAGTTGTGTAGCCCTTTCCATGAAGATGCTCGTTGAGTTCTATGTAGTTGCCGGAGCAAAATGGATACTAACCATAGGTTATCTTAAATGTACTAGTCAAAGGACTTCAAGGTGTATCCACAACTTACATATATCAAACTCAACTTACTCAACCAAACATACAAAAAAAGCAAAATGCATTTTTGAAAACCAAAATTTTATGGCTTACAAGCACTTGATCTAAAAGTAATGCAAAGAGACTTACTTAAGATTATTACTTCTCAAGAGAGTAGCTTTCAAAGAAAAATGAAGCTCATATTTTTCAAAAGTATGCCACTCAACATTCAAACAAACATTTCAAGCATCATGAATAAGTTCATTGTGAACATATCACTAAAAGATCTTTAGAGAGCAAATGTCAACGAGAACCATATGAATGTTATACTAGTTCTTTAATATGACATGCTACATGATGTAATGCAAACATAGAGTCGAAAGATACAAAGCTAGAAAGCAAGCATTAGGATCTAAAAATATCTTAGCAAGCTTTTTTATCAAATGCAAAGCCTTCGCTCTTTTTATGAACTCTCTTGGCTTATTTGTCCTCATGATAACGAGTTGTTGGTGTGTCATCCCAAAGAATAAAGACTTAACACTTTAACTCAAACACATATAAAAATGACTTTCTCCAAAAGTCTTAACACAATTTATCACCATATTGATTTCAAGAATTCAATTTCTCAAAAGTTAATCAACGAATTTTGACTATCATAGTGATATTTGTGAGATAGCTAAGTTCATGTCAAAGTCATAGAGAAACAAAGCTAACTAGCGAAGTTACTCAAAACTAGACACTAATCTTAAACCTAACTCCCGTGTGCAACTTACACTAATGCTAAGAGCACTCACCCTTGACCCATTTGGTCTTGGGTGCATAAAAACATAAACCATCATGATAATTTCTCATGGCAATAATTTATCTAGAAGATAAATCATCAACTATCTTCTCTATAAAGATATTTCTCATCTTAAACAAAACATTATTGCCATCAACAAATATATTATTAAGACTATACATATGATCATGTGAAACACTCATTTTCACCCAAATCTTCTTGACAATTTTCCTCACATAATTATCATTATCACGCACAAAATTCAAAGTGTTATCATGCAAGAAACATTCATAGAAGATTTTCTCATCTCAATAACATACATCTCATTTCCTAGTTTGCATTGTCTATCATACTCATAGCAACATTGCAAAAAATGTCAAACCGGAATACATTTGGAGATGTTACTATTTGGGTGAGAGTGTACCGACGATGAAGGCTCCTTACTCTTCTTGATTTTGCACTTGACCTTGGAAGATTGGCCTTTGAAATCCTTTTGTTCCTTATTGACTTGCCTTTAGTTGTAGGAAACTCAACTTGCTCAACTAGAAAGTTTAAGTCACTTGAATCTTCATGAAGATCACTAAGCTTTTTGGCCTTCATGATTGCTAAATCCTCTTCCTTGTCTTTGATAGTTTCCTTTAAAAAAAATTATTAGCAAAATCAGTCATGAAACTATCTAACACAAGAGCATCTTCAACCATCTTCTTTTCTTGACATTTGATCACTTCATTCTTCACTTCAACTTCTTCATCTCTTTCCTTCTAAAGAGTATGAACTCTTGCCATCAATATGAAGTTGGTGATCTTTGATTTGCAATCTTCTTCATTGAGTTACAAAGTCAAGTGATCATATCTAGCTTGATTATCCTCCGAGAAAACTTCTCCTTCTTTGCTTTTGTCACTAAAATTATTTTTTTGAATTTTTTAAAAGTAAATTTTTTTAATTTAAAATTTTACTTATCCAATATCGGTTTGCCTAAAAAACGATATCTTACTATAAAATAAATCAATATCGAGATTTTGTTTAGTGTTGAAAATAAGAAGTAAATGTTTAAAAAAAAATTATTAAAGATAAATACCCTAATTATAAAACATTCATAACATATAATATAAAATACATATATATATAATATATGTATTTTATATTATATATATTATATTATATAATATATATAATAATATATATAATATATATAATGTATAATATATATTATATTGTATATATATTATATTGTACAATATATAATAATATATTAATATAATATGAATATATAATATATATTATTTAATATAATAACATATTATATATTTATATTATGTAATATATATATTATTTATAATATATATAATATTATAATAGTATAACATATATAATATATATAATAATATAATATATTATATTATATTTTTTATATTATATAATATTTGTAATAATATATATATTATATAATAATATAATATATAAAAATTGTATGTCTTGACAGTTAAAAACTGTCAAGAAAGATGATCTTTCTTAACAGTTTGTTTCTTGATAGTTTTTGAAAACCGTCAAGAAAAAACTGTCAACAAAGGTGGTTTTTCTTGTAGTGACGAGTCCACTTAATTTTCACATACTTCTTATATTTTTTACATCGATGAGAAATGATATATATATATATATATATTGAGTGAGTCTCTCATAAGGGATCCCTTATTTTAATTTCGGTAGAACCATCATGAAATCACATCAATTTGAATGAAATTTTGATCTGAATTTTTTTGTGGATGATAAGTTCATTGAAATCTACCTATGAATAAAATTTAAGAATTTTTCATGCACTAAAACTAATTTTCTTGAATTTCCTATATTTCGCCTATTTTTCCGATGCTATCATATTTAAAAAAAATCAGTAAAAATAGTTTAAGTTGTTGAAAATTTTCAAATTTTATTCATAAGTAGATTTCAATGAACTTATCATCCACAAAAAAAAAAAATTCAAATCAAAATTCATTTAAATCGATATGATTTTATGGTGGTTCTTACCGAAATTAAAATAAGGGATCCTTAGGTGGACTCACCATAATGATATATATATATATATATATATATATATTGAGTCTCTCATAAAGGATCCCTTATTTTAATTTCGGTAAGGATTTTGATTAAATCAGATCGAGTTTTATAAATTTTAATATGAAATTTTTTGTGCATGATAAATTTATTGAAATCTACCTTTGAAAAAAATTTGAGATTTTTTCAAGCACTAGAACTATTTTTCCTGATTTTTTTAAATATGAAGACATTAGAAAAATGGGTGAAATATAGGAAATTCAAGAAAAATAGTTCCAGTGCTTGAAAAAATCTCAAATTTGTTTTGTAGGTAGATTTAAATACACTTATCATATATAAAAAATTTCAGATCAAAATTCATAATACTCTATGTGATTTCATCAAAGTTCTTACCAAAATTAAAATAAAAAATCTCTTATGAGAGACTCACTCTATATATATTGCTTTATAAAATATTGGTGGATAAAAAGTTTTTAGAAAATAATAATATCAGAATGGAATCTCTCTCGCTTTCTCTCTTCCACCCATTTGATATCTCCATTGACATAGATACGTAATCAACTCCATGGCCCATGCATTTAAAGTAAAAATTGACATTTTGCTGTTTTTGTTTTGTTATACTGAATTTTCACATTTAATAGGGATGGCAAAATAATTGGCGAGTACGGGACTTGTGGGGATCTGCACTTGAGGGGTGGGAATAAGTTTCAATTTATTGGGATGGGACAGCAAAATTGATAGATAATAAAGCCCGCAATGTGTATGGAGACCCACCTAACTCGCTTAAAATATAATCTTTATTTTTTTTAATTTAGTTTTTTTCTTTTAATGCTATGTTTAAAAATTATTTAGTTTATTTGTTTAGCTGTGAGATTTATGTTTATTTTTAATGTTTATGAGATGATTTTCAACATTTTTTTTAGAATTATTTTATATATTATATCATATTTATTGAGTTATATATTTATTATTTTAATAAATTATTTTGATAAATGAGTTAAATGAGACAAATTGGATAAATTGGTGGGGATGAGTAAAGCATACCCCTCCATTTCCGACCTGCCCCATATATTGTGGGGTTTTATATGAGAATGAGGTTTCAAAAATAAAAGAGACGGGGTGCAGGGAGGCCCAACCTGCCCCAAACCGGCCCCCTTGCCATCTCTAACATTTAATATTGCAGTAATTCATGGGACCACACTACATGACAAATATAAATCAAAGAGTGATGTCAAGGCTTATGGTGAACTCATTCTTCTTTTCACATGCATCATGCTTACCTACAAGCTACAATATGCATGACCACAACACAAGTGGCAACTAGCAATTAAGGGTGGCAAAAATCCCCAACCCGCGGGACCCTGGTCCGTTTAGGTCAGGTTTAGAGCAATAAAAACGGGTAACATAGTGGATTTGGGGCAAATTTTTTGACTTGACCGGGTTACCTGATCGGATAAGGGGAAGTCCCTTTTGCCCCGACCCGCCCCATTTTACCCCGTAATATATATATAATATTTAAAAAATATATTTTAAATATATATATTTTAGAGGAAATTGCAAGAAATGATCAAAAAATTTATGGATTTATTGCTTTTAGCCAAAAGTTTATTTTTTATTATATTTGTCATCTTTGTGGTTGAATTGCCAAATTACCCTTTATTTTGTCTTAATTCCCCAAAATTTCCCACCTATATTTCCCCTATCTTCGATCCTGAACCCGCATTTCTCTCAACATTTCAAAATCAGAAATCCATCTCTCTCTCTCTCTCTCTGATAATTTCAAAATCAGTTCTCTCTCGTGGCTCTCTCTTCAGCGACCGTCATCCATTGGCGCCTCTATCTTCGTCTCTCTTCAACCGAAACCTAGCGATATCTTCTTCTCTCTCTTCGTCTCTCTTTTCAACCAGAGCCCAGAAGATTGAAACCTAGAATATCTCTCTCTCTCTCTCTCCTGAGGTTTCAAGTAAGCTTCTTTGATTTAATCTATTATTTTTGTTCCATTTTCGTTTGTTTTAACAAACCCTAGACTCTCCTTCCTATTCTCGTCCTACAACTACGGTTTTTATTATTATTTCATTTTATTTTGGTTTAATCAGTCTCATTGTACTATGGTTTGTTACAATTCAAGGTCAAGTAACAACTTAGTTGATGGTTTGGCGAAGAAAGCTTCAAACAAGGATGGAGGTTTTGTTGTCTGTGAAGTGTCCTGATTTATGTTTTGTGGGTTTGTGATTGACTGTGTTTTGGTTGGCCACTGCGTTTTTTGTTTTACAGCTGTTCCTCTTTGTCTTGTTGCTTTTGTTTTGCCAAGTGGCTGGGCGGTTGTGTTTTTGTAACCTGTGTGTTTTACGCCTCTGCTTTCTGGGGTGGTACTTCTATTTGGTTATTGCTTGAATAAATTTCTGTAGTTCAAAAAAAAATTAGTCTCATTCAATGTTTGCGTTTTCATCTTCTGAAGATCCCCAAATTTCATGCAGAATTCAAGCTTCTTTGGCAACCGGGTCTCGCTCGCTCGGTGCCAGAATCTGGTGCAGCACAGCTCATGTAGTTCCTTGCTGGTTCGAACTCCTAGTATTGCAAGCAGAGGTGGTTGGTGTTTTTTTTTTTTCGAAGAATAATTAATTGTTTCTTCAATTTGATTTGTGCAAATAATGCCTGTTTTGACTAATTGGTTGTTCAAGATCAATTAAGAACAGCCTCTTCGTATTGTTTCAGTGAAATTTGGGAATGTTTTCTGGTTTTTATTAATATATTTATATAGTTTGTGAGATATTCTTACATTTTATATAGGGCACGGTTTGTGTTTGCACTCGATAAGTATGAAAAAAATGAGGAAAAAAAATCAAATTTATGAATTATGATTTCAAGACTGTGGAAATTATGCATTGATGTATTGGGAATAAAAAAAAAATAGTTTTGGATTCTTAACATGTATATTTGATCTTATCTAGTAGTTTTTTATTTGGAATTTTGGTTGATGCTTTACTGAATCTGTTAGGATTTCTTCTGTTTTGTACTGGTTACAGTTGTAAAGGCTGTGGCTACACCCAATTTAGTTTGTGATATTGTGTTCAAAGCAATAATTAATTATAGGAGCAATGTTGAAATTTTCATTCTTTTTTAGGGTTATATGTTTGGAGGTTTCTTTGCAACTTTTCTCTGTGTACACATTCTTTGAAGGTAAATATCTTCACTATAAGCTAATGGGTTGTCTTGTTTGTAGCTTAATCATCAACTGCTTTTATCATTTGTTTTTATTTTATATTTATTTATATTCTTGACTGTTTATCTCGTGTTTTTAAAATCGGGTTTGTTTGTGAGCCTAAAAGTCTTGAGATTTAATGAAATGCTGTGAGATTTATCATTTATGACTCTGGCTTTTGCATTATAGGCACAAGTTTTTAGCTTTCTAATTGGTTATATTATGAATATTTTATTGGAGGTCTTTTCATTTCATTGCTTGAATTTATTTTGGATTGTATCGTGTAGCAATTGGGGGTCACATTAACCGTGATGTGGGTCCAACTGCTGTTATGCTTAAGGTGTTTGATGCAGTCCATGGGTTGGAAAACTCATTGTTATCGGATCCAAAGAATGATCTACCTGGGTATTTATCGGTGTTGAAACGCCTCGAAGAGGCATTGAAGTTTCTAGGAGATAATTGTGGGTTGGCTATTCAGTGGTTGGAGGATATAGTGGAGTATTTGGAGGATAATTTGGTGGCAGATCAGAATTTGAAGAAGTCATTGAATGATCTTAGGGAATTGCAAAATGGGGAAGGCAGCGGGCGCCTTGATGGTGGCCTTCTGGATGCTGCATTGGATAAGTTGGAAAGTGAGTTTAGGCGACTGCTGACACAACACAGTGTTCCTCTTCTAATGTCAACTCCACCCGCACTTGGTGACCAACTGTGCATTGCACCATCACCTTTGCCGGTGGCTGTTATTCACAAGCTGCATGCAATTCTTGTGATGATGATTGCAAATAAGAGGCATGAGAAATGTATATCTATTTATATTAAGGTCCGTAGCTCAAATGTTAGAGCAAGTCTGCAAACAAATGTGTATTGCTTTGGTGGCATTTTGTGCAGTTTGTTAGTCTTATGATTTCCTTTACAGCCTTGATTATATGTTAATCTTTTTCATGTCTAGTCTTTTTTTTTCAATGCTTGATTTGTTTTATTTTTTCATCCTACCAACAAAAGTATGAAATGTTTAGGTAGATTTTCATGTCTAATTTTTCATAGTATTGTTTTAATTCTTATATGTATTTCGTATTGTAGACTTTATTCAGTTAGGTTCCAGTATTAAATGAATTTTTTTTGAAGACCAAATTCCAGTATTGAATGAATTTATTTCAGTGATCAAATTTTAGTATTGTTACAAGACATTTTAATTGTAAGTAACATACCAGTTGAATTTTATGTTATATACCAGTTTAATTTTAAGTTACATGCCATATCAAATTGAAGTTACATACCAGTTAATTGTGAAGTTTACATGCTAGTTGATTGTGAAGTTACATGTTCTTCGTGTTCCAAGTCACATGCCAGTTGATTAGTAAGTTACATGCCAGTGTATTTTTAAGTTACTTAAGTTATATGCCAGTTGATTCTTAAGTTACATGCCAATTTATTTTCAAGTTACATGTCAGTTTATTTTCAAGTTACATGTCAGTTGATTTTTTATTTCCCTAATTGAAAGACACTCATAACTTACATAACTTGCTACATTGTGACCTTTTCCTCCACATTTCTTATGCTTGTACCCGACTACTGGTTTACATGGTCAGTTGTGACCGATACATACCATTTTAATTTTAAGTTACATGCCAACTGGTTGTGAAGTTACATGCCAGTTGAATTTTAAGTTACATTTCAGATCAAATTGAAGTTACATGCCAGTGTCGGTCCTCATGTTACATGCCAGATCAAATTGAAGTTATATGTTCTTTGTGTTCTAAGTTACATGCCAAATGATTATTAAGTTACATGCCAGTATATTTTTAAGTTACATGTCAGTTTATTCTTAAGTTACATGCTAGTTGATTCTTAAGTTACATGCCAATTTATTTTCAAGTTACATTCCAGTTTATTTTTTATTTCCCTAATTGAAAGACACTCATAACTTACATAACTTGCTACATTGTGACCTTTTCCTCCACATTTCTTATGCTTGTACCCGACTACTGGTTTACATGGTCAGTTGTGACCGATACATACCATTTTAATTTTAAGTTACATGCCAACTGGTTGTGAAGTTACATGCCAGTTGAATTTTAAGTTACATGTCAGATCAAATTGAAGTTACATGCCAGTGTCGGTTCTCATGTTACATGCCAGATCAAATTGAAGTTATATGTTCTTCGTGTTCCAAGTTACATGCCAGATGATTATTAAGTTACATGCTAGTGTATTTTTAAGTTACATGTCAGTTTATTCTTAAGTTACATGCTAGTTGATTCTTAAGTTACATGCCAATTTATTTTCAAGTTACATTCCAGTTTATTTTTTATTTCCCTAATTGAAAGACACTCTTAACTTACATAACTTGCTACATTGTGACCTTCTCCTCCACATTTCTTGTACTTGTACCCGACTACTGGTTTACGTGGTCAGTTGTGACCGGATACATAGTTTCTGCTGTTTTGGGTTAGTGATGTCTGTAAGTGGTTCATTCATATAGAAATCTGGCCATACTGCATCTAAGTGGTCAAAATACCACTTATCCTGATTGCCTACAATGCACCTTAACCCAGCACCAACTACTTTTTAGGCAACACCACCCCCAAGCCTACAACCGAAATATTATTCTGACAATTGGGTCCAAAGTTTACATGCCAATTGGATCCAAAGTTGTATGCTAGTTTTATTTCAAGTTACATGCTAGTTAAATTGAAAGTAACATGCCAATTAATTCCCTATTTACATGTCAGCTAAAATCCAATTTACATGCTAGTCATTGCAATTTACATGCCAGATGCATAGCAATTAACAATCATTCTAAAAGGAAAAAAATATATTAAATAGATAAAGAAAGCACTCAACTGATTTGAGAGTATAATATTATAATGTTAATAAAACTTAAAACCGAACTTTACATTTTCCAAATTGAACTTGATATTTTTCCAGGAAAGAAGAACTACAACTCTATATCTAATATGTTTCTGGTACACTACAAAAACTTATTCTTGGATTTTGCTCTAGTTACAAATGAAGACACCACATTCGTCATTGTTTTGTTATGTGGACACTTCTTTGGACCCAAGTGTTATCTAAATCATCAATGGAATCACATAATGGAGGTTGCACTCCAACATCACAATGGAGATAGCAACTATTATTCAAAGCCTTCCTCTATATAGCAACATACCCCTCCTTTACAAGCTCCCGGCAAATGCTAGTAGTAAGGTCCTCCATTTCTATTCACATAAGCAAAAAACTTAGAATTTGCAAAATACAAAGGCATTTCTAATATTTAAATATACTGTATTGCTATTTGCTAAATATAAAAGTAGATGATGACCAATTTGAAAGTTAACCAAAAACGATCAAACAAAGGCACTTCTCATATCTTTGTAAAAATATATAAGATCAAACAAAAACAATCAATAGAAGTGAAGGCCAACAAAAAACATATAAGATCAAACAAAAACGATTAAAAAAAAAAATGTGTAAATATCACATAAATAGCATCTAATCAGACTGAGATTATAAACTTCAATGCAAAACCAGGTGCCAAAAAGCAAACTTACTAAACTGGAGTCCCTAAACAGCATTTCCCCGTTGACCAAAATATTAGGTAGCTTACCAGTTAAATCCTCCATATTTCCAGGCTTCACATTAACAATATTGAAACCTTGATTGCTAATTCCCAAGTTCCAAAGATTAATGCGCAGATTGTCAGCTGATATAAATGTTTCACCATCACTGAACACAAGAGAGAGAGAGGATCAGTAAAATCATATAAACCAATGCCAATGATGAGAGTAAAGCAGACATCATAAACCACATATTAATACAGTAGAAAAATGCATTTTATAACATATAATGGTTCAAATTCAACCATATCTGAGAGAAGCAAACCAAATCCTAACAAAAGACAAATCACCGCCTTGTAAAAGAAAGTATCTGATGCCTTAAAAAACCAAATGGTGACATAAAATTCAGCCACAGAAACTGACTAGCATCAAATAGCTAAAAAGTGCAACATTTTTCTTCATACACTAAAATGATCCTGAAGATATAAACACTAAAATGATCCTGAAGAAAACAATAAAAACTTTTGATTGAAAAACAAGGGATTAAACTTCCATATAACTAACCAGATTTGATGAGCAACGACCGCAGGCGACGGCGACGGTGACGACGTCAATGACCAAGAGCAGCGGCTACGATGAACGAGGGCAGCGAGAGGTGCGACGACCTAGAGCGGCGGATTCAGCTAGAGGTGGGGGTGACGAAGAGAGGTCAGGCGGATTCGACGAGATTTGACTAGCGCAGCGGCAACAGCTAGAGGTGCGACGACGACGAAAGGTTTTCTCTCTTTCTCTTCCTTTCTCTCTTTCTTTTCTTTTGTCTGATTTAACTAAACCCTAAAATAAAAGAACTGAAAAGCTAGAGGTTTCAATTTTATTTTTATTTTTATTTTGCCATTTTTTTAACATTCAAATTTAAAGGTATTTCTGTCCAAAATAGGTAAAAAGTGACTAAAACAATAAAAAATAAATTTATAGCTAAAAACCATAAGTGCATAAATTTTTTGGTATTTTTTGAATTCCTCCTATTTTTTAAATATAAAAAGTAAAATAATATATATATATAATATTTTAAAAATATATCTATACTATATATAAAAGGGAAAGTTGTGGTAAAATAATATATATATATATATATAATATTTTAAAAATATATCTATACTATATATAAAAGGGAAAGTTGTTGGCGTTAATTATAGCCCCTCTTTTTAATTTGTTTGATCTTTTTTCTATTTTTTTAATTTCTTTAAAAGTATAATTACATATACAACCCTTAAATTTTATATAATTACTTAATAGATAGATAAAAATAATTAACGGTGTGTTCAATATTAATCGGGGGGGTGGGGGGGTTTGAATGGATTTTAACCCTTATTACCAAATTTTTGTGTTTAGCCAATTTACGAAGATACCCCAATTAGTCAATACAATATGTTAACCGCCAAAATCGGCAAATGACCAAAGAAGAATTTTCCACCCAGATACAAGGAAGAGACACAAGCCAAGATACCACCTAGCTACTTCTAAAAAGAAGAAGGCTAAAATCAGATCTGGATACCTACCTCCTCCCTCAGTTCAAGCCAGCAAGCCCAGCAATCCTGGTAACCTCTAAGTAGCCCGACGTAGAGTTCTACTCAAAATCTTGTCACAGAGTTCGACAATGTACCCCACTACTGCACCAGACTGGTATTCTGTTACTAAGATCAACAGGGTACCCCGCATTTACATCAACAGGGTACCTCGCTGCCATATCAGACAGGCATCCATATACTACCCATCTGCTAAGTACCCCACTTATACATTCAGCTAGGTACCTCGCTGTAAGAACAACCGATATCTTGATACCCCGTCGACCAAGCACCTAAACAAGGAAAGCATAAAACTAGCAAGAGGTGGGGTACATGAGAACCTAGATGAACCTAAATACCTTTATGGATCCTCTTGCCAGATAACCAAAAGAAACACTCATAGAATCTCAAATCCATATGTCCATGTGGACAAGTCTTGAAGATCCAAAGTAAGGGGGCTGAAACGCGGTCGTTTAAGTCCTAATAAAAAGGTAGACTCCTTCCCGCCATTTAAGAATTTCATTCGAATAAGGAGTCCATTTTTACTAGAATCCTCTCCAAAAGGAATCACTTGATTCGGATAATTAAAGCTCCTACGAAATTGTCTCCTTGAAGTAAAGTAAGTCTTGGGACTGAAAAAACCCTAGACCGAAATTGTAGGAGTGCATGGCAAGCAACAAACCTATATATATGACACTATGTTCACCAAGAAGAGGATAGAAAATTCGCCTCCTCAAACCTTACACTCGTATTCAGTTCTACTTATCGACAAACACGAGCACGCCATCTCCATCACTTAATAAAAACCTTGAATACCACCACATATCGCCAAAGCCCTAATTTCATTAGTTGTATACATATTTTCATCAATAAAATTGCACCTGTTAATCTTTTCTAGTATGAGTTTTAGTTTGGTTTGATAAGAATCTTGTTGGTATCGAACTACGTGATACCCCTCCAACCAGGATCCATCTCGATCTTGGTCCTTAAAGTTGTTATTTGGAGATTCACCCTAGTAATAATTTTCCATTAACACTTTTGGCACCGTCTGTGGGAAATATATTCCCAACATTTACAAAGAAGTTGTACTAGTTCTACCCGGCGAAGCAGAAAGATGAGACTCTGATCCTCTCAGGCTCATCTAGCTCCATCGGGACCCTTGTCACTCACTTCCACCAAAAGAGCTCAAAGGCGGGGTAAAGGATCCAAGAATGATAACCCGACACCAATACCCCCTCCGGTCACAACTGTAGGCCCCTTGCCTTTAGATCCTACTGGACAGGAGGTCAATCAGGATATCCTAGAGCAACTGGCTGCGGCCTATGTAGAAGCCATCCGACTCAGAATGATAGCTCAAGGAATCCTCTTCGAAGCAACCGGGATCGTAGGAGATATTGGCCTAAGTACCCCTGGTACCGGTGTTTGACTGACTAGGTCCATCTCAACCAACCCTTGTCTGTCAGGTTAATCTCAAACCCCGAATGGTGAAATCCGCGATTGAGATTCCACTTAGGAGAGTCCAACCCCCAGCAAGGCCAACGGGAGAGAAGAAAGATCCACAACCAGACTCATAAGAAAGCGCTAGATCCTGAAAAAGCCTAAAAAGTAGGCACCAGAAATCCAAGCTGAAGGAAGTGGTTATTTATTCAGAGACCTCGGATGAAGAAGGTTCAATGGCCTGGAAGATCAGATGGCCAAAATGGCTAAGGAGCTGGAGGAATTAAAGAAGGGAAAGCACCAGGGAATCCGGAAGAACCCCTTGGGTGAGATGAATGCCCCTTTCTCCAAAAGGATTAGGGAGGCGGGGTTGCCCCTCAAATTCAGGATGCCCTCCGAAAAGTATTCCGGAACAAAGGATCCCATCAGTCACTTGGAAAGCTTTGTCCACTAGATTGAAGTCTAGATTGCAACCCGGTCAGCCATGTGCAGGATGTTCCCTTCGACCTTGACCGACTGTGCCAAAACATGGTTCAGGGAACTGCCACCAGGTAGTGTTGATTCTTTCTCTAAACTTACCACAGCTTTTTGTGCACAGTTTCAGGGAATCAAGCCTCGTCCCAATGACCCTATCTTGCTTCAGTATGTGATCCAAGACCGGGGTGAAACCTTGAGGTCTTATGTGGAGAAATTCCATAAGGAAGTTATCCAGATAGGAGTATTCGACGAAAAAGAAACCTTGGCAAATTTCCGAATAAACTTGTAAGCGGGCAGACTATTTCACTCTTTTGTTAAGCATCCACCATAAACTTATCAAGAAGCCTACAATCGAGCTTTAGAACAAGTAGACATAAAAGAGCAACTCCGAATCAAGGTTGAACATGATGAAGCCCAGCTGGCACTGTGTCCTAAGAAGGAGGCTCCAAAGTCCGTACCAATCAAAAGATTCTAGAATCAGCCTCCAAATAGGTCAACCTACAAGCCGTCTTCTATTCCCTTGTACCAGGAAAGGTACCCGGCTAGAAGATCCCTCCTCAAGAGATCTCCCCCCAGGGCGGCCGCTCTGAAAGAAGTTACCCGGGTAGCAAGGGAGGAAGATGGATTTAATCGCTACACCCCCCTCAACGCTTCAAGAGAATCCATCTACCTTGCCATTCGGGATAAAGGCCTGCTCAGAAAGCCAGGTCCCATGAAAGTCCCAGCTAATAGGAGGAACCGGTACAAGTATTGCGATTTCCACGAGGATGTCGGACACAACACTTCTGAATGCTATAGCCTTCGCAATCAGATAGAAGGATTGGTA
>CM069241.1:34298406-34660538 GCA_035582765.1 Acer negundo | reverse complement strand
CCCAGGAGGTCACCCATCCTAGTACATATCTCGCCCAAGCGCGCTTAACTTCGGAGTTCTGATGGGATCCGGTGCATTAGTGCTGGTATGGTCGCACCCGTAATGTGATGCACGCAATATTTACTTAAGGCTTACTCGGCCGAATTTTCTTCCAATATTTTCCCTTCGTCCAATAATATAGAATAAGCAACAAGATGATGTTTTTCTGAGCAATAATAATAGAATGACGAATGCTAATCGTGCAAAAAAAGGGGTGCAGCACGAGGACTTCCCAGGAGGTCACCCATCCTAGTACTGCTCTCGCCCAAGCACGCTTAACTTCGGAGTTCTGATGGGATCCGGTGCATTAGTGCTGGTATGGTCGCACCCGTAATGTGATGCACGCAATATTTACTTAAGGCTTACTCGGCCGAAGTTTCTTCCAATATTTTCCCTCCGTCCAATCATATAGAATAAGCAACAAGATGATGTTTTTCCGAGCAATAATAATAGAATGACGAATGCTAATCGTGCAAAAAAGGGGTGCAACACGAGGACTTCCCAGGAGGTAACCCATCCTAGTACTGATCTTGCCCAAGCACGCTGAACTCCGGAGTTCTGATGGGATCCGGTGCATTAGTGCTGGTATGGTCGCACCCGTCATGTGATGCACGCAATATTTACTTAAGGCTTACTCATCCGGAGTATCTTCTACAATTTTTCCCTCCATCCAACGATATAGAATAACCAACAAGATGATGTTTTTCCGAGCAAAAATAATCGATTGACGAATGCTAATCGTGCAAAAAAGGGGTGCAACACGAGGACTTCCCAGGTCACCCATCCTAAGATCGGAAGCGCCTGCGCGCGCTTAACTTCGGAGTTCTGATGGGATCCGGTGCATTAGTGCTGGTATGGTCGCACCCGTAATGTGATGCACGCAATATTTACTTAAGGCTTACTCGGCCGAAGTTTCTTCCAATATTTTCCCTCCGTCCAATATATAGAATAAGCAACAAGATGATGTTTTTTTGAGCAATAATAATAGAATGACGAATGCTAATCGTGCAAAAAAGGGGTGCAACACGAGGACTTCCCAGGAGGTCACCCATCCTAGTACTGCTCTCGCCCAAGCACGCTTAACTTCGGAGTTCTGATGGGATCCGGTGCATTAGTGCTGGTATGGTCGCACCCGTAATGTGATGCACGCAATATTTACTTAAGGCTTACTCGGCCGAAGTTTCTTCCAATATTTTCCCTCCGTCCAATAATATAGAATAAGCAACAAGATGATGTTTTTCTGAGCAATAATAATAGAATGACGAATGCTAATCGTGCAAAAAAAGGGGTGCAACACGAGGACTTCCCAGGAGGTCACCCATCCTAGTACTGCTCTCGCCCAAGCACGCTTAAATTCGGAGTTCTGATGTGATCCGGTGCATTAGTGCTGGTATGGTCGCACCCGTAATGTGATGCACGCAATATTTACTTAAGGCTTACTCAGCCGAAGTTTCTTCCAATATTTTCCCTCCGTCCAATCATATAGAATAAGCAACAAGATGATGTTTTTCCGAGCAATAATAATAGAATGACGAATGCTAATCGTGCAAAAAAGGGGTGCAACACGAGGACTTCCCAGGAGGTCACCCATCCTAGTACTGCTCTCGCCCAAGCACGCTTAACTTCGGAGTTCTGATGGGATCCGGTGCATTAGTGCTGGTATGGTCGCACCCGTAATGTGATGCACGCAATATTTACTTAAGGCTTACTCATCCGGAGTATCTTCTACAATTTTTCCCTCC
Source organism: Acer negundo (assembly GCA_035582765.1). Taxonomy (NCBI): domain Eukaryota; kingdom Viridiplantae; phylum Streptophyta; class Magnoliopsida; order Sapindales; family Sapindaceae; genus Acer; species Acer negundo. The sequence continues at coordinate 34,658,757 of CM069241.1, read as the reverse complement.
ATCCAACGATATAGAATAACCAACAAGATGATGTTTTTCCGAGCAAAAATAATCGATTGACGAATGCTAATCGTGCAAAAAAGGGGTGCAACACGAGGACTTCCCAGGAGGTCACCCATCCTAGTACTGCTCTCGCCCAAGCGCGCTTAACTTCGGAGTTCTGATGTGATCCGGTGCATTAGTGCTGGTATGGTCGCACCCGTCATGTGATGCACGCAATATTTACTTAAGGCTTACTCATCCGGAGTATCTTCTACAATTTTTCCCTCCATCCAACGATATAGAATAACCAACAAGATGATGTTTTTCCGAGCAAAAATATTCGATTGACGAATGCTAATCGTGCAAAAAAGGGGTGCAACACGAGGACTTCCCAGGAGGTCACCCATCCTAGTACATATCTCGCCCAAGCGCGCTTAACTTCGGAGTTCTGATGTGATCCGGTGCATTAGTGCTGGTATGGTCGCACCCGTAATGTGATGCACGCAATATTTACTTAAGGCTTACTCGGCCGAAGTTTCTTCCAATATTTTCACTCCGTCCAATAATATAGAATGAGCAACATGATGATGTTTTTCTGAGCAATAATAACAGAATAACGAATGCTAATCGTGCAAAAAAGGGGGGCAACACGAGGACTTCCCAGGAGGTCACCCATCCTAGTACTGCTTTCGCCCATGCACGCTTAACTTCGAAGTTCTGATGGGATCCGGTGCATTAGTGCTGGTATTGTCACACCCGTCATGTGATGCACGTAATATTTGCTTAAGGCTTATTCATCCGGACTATCTTCTACAATTTTTCCCTCCATCCAACGATATAGAATAACCAACAAGATGATGTTTTTCCGAACAAAAATAATCGATTGACGAATGCTAATTGTGCAAAAAAGGGGTGCAACACGAGGACTTCCAGTGCTTACATCACAATCTTCTTTCTCGCCATTAAATCTATATGATAGTTACGATGGGATCAGTTTGATTGTCTTTGGTATAATTACATACTTAAGATTGAATTATGTGATGCACGCAATATTTACTTAAGGCTTACTCGGCCGAAGTTTCTTCCAATATTTTCCCTCCGTCCAATATATAGAATAAGCAACAAGATGATGTTTTTCCGAGCAAAAATAATCGATTGACGAATGCTAATCGTGCAAAAAAGGGGTGCAACACGAGGACTTCCCAGGAGGTCACCCATCCTAGTACTGCTCTCGCCCAAGCACGCTTAACTTCGGAGTTCTGATGGGATCCGGTGCATTAGTGCTGGTATGGTCGCACCCGTCATGTGATGCACGCAATATTTACTTAAGGCTTACTCATCCGGAGTATCTTCTACAATTTTTCCCTCCATCCAACGATATAGAATAACCAACAAGATGATGTTTTTCCGAGCAAAAATAATCGATTGACGAATGCTAATCGTGCAAAAAAGGGGTGCAACACGAGGACTTCCCAGGAGGTCACCCATCCTAGTACTGCTCTCGCCCAAGCACGCTTAACTCGGGTTCTGAGATCGGGATTACTTTGTGGTAGCACCCGTAATGTGATGCACGCAATATTTACTTAAGGCTTACTCAGCCGAAGTTTCTTCCAATATTTTCCCTCCGTCCAATATATAGAATAAGCAACAAGATGATGTTTTTCCGAGCAATAATAATAGAATGACGAATGCTAATCGTGCAAAAAAGGGGTGCAACACGAGGACTTCCCAGGAGGTCACCCATCCTAGTACTGCTCTCGCCCAAGCATGCTTAACTTCGGAGTTCTGATGGGATCCGGTGCATTAGTGCTGGTATGGTCGCACCCGTAATGTGATGCACGCAATATTTACTTAAGGCTTACTCGGCCGAAGTTTCTTCCAATATTTTCCCTCCGTCCAATATATAGAATAAGCAACAAGATGATGTTTTTCTAAGCTTTAATAATAGAATGACGAATGCTAATCGTGCAAAAAACGGGTGCAACACAAGGACTTCCCAGGAGGTCACCCATCGTAGTATGGCTCTCGCCCAAGCACTCTTAACTTCGGAGTTCTGATGGGATCCGGTGCATTAGTGCTGGTATGGTCGCACCCGTCATGTGATGCACGCAATATTTACTTAAGGCTTACTCATCCGGAGTATCTTCTACAATTTTTCCCTCCATCCAACGATATAGAATAACCAACAAGATGATGTTTTTCCGAGCAAAAATAATCGATTGACGAATGCTAATCGTGCAAAAAAGGGGTGCAACACGAGGACTTCCCAGGAGGTCACCCATCCTAGTACTGCTCTCGCCCAAGCACGCTTAACTTCGGAGTTCTGATGGGATCCGGTGCATTAGTGCTGGTATGGTCGCACCCGTAATGTGATGCACGCAATATTTACTTAAGGCTTACTCATCCGGAGTATCTTCTACAATTTTCCCTTCATCCAACGATATAGAATAACCAACAAGATGATGTTTTTCTGAGCAATAATAATAGAATGACGAATGCTAATCGTGCAAAAAAGTGGTGCAACACGAGGACTTCCCAGGAGGTCACCCATCCTAGTACTGCTCTCGCCCAAGCACGCTTAACTTCGGAGTTCTGATGGGATCCGGTGCATTAGTGCTGGTATGGTCGCACCCGTAATGTGATGCACGCAATATTTACTTAAGGCTTACTCGGCCGAAGTTTCTTCCAATATTTTCCCTCCGTCCAATATATAGAATAAGCAACAAGATGATGTTTTTTGAGCAATAATAATAGAATGACGAATGCTAATCGTGCAAAAAAGGGGTGCAACACGAGGACTTCCCAGGAGGTCACCCATCCTAGTACTGCTCTCGCCCAAGCACGCTTAACTTCGAAGTTCGTGCTAGGATTGAAGATCTTGCGGATTACCATCGACGTAAGTCAATCGGATCACGCGACAAAAGGTATTCTACTTTTTGTTATTGTATATGTATGTTTAATAAATTAAAGGGTTTAAGGTTCATAAAGGAAAATTTTTTAAAAGTCACTAAATCTAATTTTTAGTATCGCTTCCGCTGCGTGTACTTCTTTGGTAATTTTCCCAACAGTTAGTCCCCCAACAAATGCTGGATACGCTCAACCAAAAAGGTATCACAGCGCTCGATAGCAATCATTAAAGTAATAAAAAGACGATGTCTAGTTGAATGGTCCATAAAGACTAACCTTAAAAGAAGATCTGATGTAGAACAAAACCACTAAGTAGAAGCTTCAAGCAAGAAAAGGAAGACTGGGGATAAAAAGTCTTGGGTTTCCGGAAAAGGGAATTAAGGAGATACCTGGGTAAAGAAGAAATAGGCGTGGATAATCAGGAAGATCAAAGAGCAAGAAAAGCTTAGAGAAATCTGGATAATTTCTGGGTTCAAAGGTTCGAGCAAAGAAAGACAACAATGGTGACTTTTCGAAGGCTAAAAATAAAGAAGGAAGTCGGATCACTTGAAAGATAGTTTAAATAGATGTGGTATTCGTTTTCAAAAGCGAAACCCTAGAAAGAAAAGTAAAGGAAGCGGGAAAACAAGAAGACTTGAGATAGTGGCTAGTGACGCACGAACCTGAACCAAGGGTCGTGTCCCACAAATGCAACATGGCACACCAAACCACAAAAGGACAAATGGCAACAAAAGAACACATTGAGCCATCAAAGATCCAAAAAACGTCATCATCAAATGAATTTGATGAATGGAATGTACATGGATACCATTAAGACATGACATTAATGATAATTCAAATTATCAATGGGTCATAATTCCTGCCTTTAGGGGGAAAACGACAAAAAGAAATGATGATAAAATCAAAGTGAGGAATCGAAACCAAGTACGACATCATTAGTGTAAAGCTGAGTGAGTTTTAAATACCTATCGCCTAGTAGAAATGCCAAAAACTAACAAGGTTCAAGCTAGAAGAAACAAGTCCAGTCAGCTCAGATATTTAAGGGAGTATTGTTATATGTAAAATTCACCTAGGCAATCATCAGGAAGCACAGATCAATACGGCCACATAAGTAGAGTCAACGATTAGTCAAAAGAAGACACGTGGGTACTCCACGTAGACAGGCTACTCAGCACCAACACCAAGAACAGAAAACAACACTAACTGTGGCAGAGTAAGCCGAGCAGAAGAAATGCCCAACCAGACCTGCTCAGCGTGCATAAAATATTTGCCTAATGGTTTTTCTACCTTCAGTAAGCAGCACAGCTGTAGAGATTGGTTACAAGTCAACTAACATGACATGATGAGCTCAACAAGGAAACAAACAGATTTCCTTACCTGCTTATCAGAATCCAAAGCAGATTCAGATTCAAACACATTAAACACGTGACAAAATATCAAATAGGAAGAGAATCCTAAACCAACTCTGTAATCCTCAACTTGTACGCCACTCCTCAAAACCTTAGCGGTACTCATAAACCCTAGCATCGCCAGGTATAAATACACCTGTAAAAGCATACCACAAAAGAAAGACAAGTTTAGCAAGAGAGAGAAAGAGGGAGTGCGTATTATTCTCCTAAAAATAGTGGATTTAACTCGGTTGCTAAGACAACAACCCATGGATGTTTCTCCAATCATTGGAGTTTTACCACGTATCTCTCTTCTTTATTTTCCAATTTATTATTCTTGTTATCACATTCATATTTGCAGGTTTTCGATGATCTAACACGTTGACTGGTTGACTGTCCAAAAATCACCGTCAACAGTTGTTTTTTTTTAAATAGTTTTTTGAAACGGAAAACGATGTAAAAGTGTTTGGTTGTTTTTAAAATGAGTGAAATAGTTGTTTGGAGGGAAACGTTATGGTTTATTTTGAAAACAATAGAAAACAATAAAAAGTTGTTTTTAACTTTTTAGTTATAACTTTTAAAAAGTTGTTTTTTATTTTCAAAAACAGTTTTGTAAAATGTTCAACCAAACAAAATTCAAGTTGTTTTTTGTTTTTAAAAACAAAAAAAAGTTTTTAAAAACAGATCCAAACACCACCTGAAATTTTACCAAACACCTTAGTCTATGTCCAGAATCACTTTTTTTTCCCAAAAGCAGGTATAAAAGCAATGCGAAACTGGGCCAATATTAATGGGTCATTCAAATCAGTAGTCCAAAAATGGTGTCCTAATTTATGTCTAACCAATCAAATTGGGACAGATATCTACATTTATGGAAGAAGTTGAAAAAAATAATAATTAAATGTTAGGAGATCGATATCATTTGTGACTCGATGGTGGTGGTTTCATAGGCGAACAATTTAGATGGCTTCGAGAATCTTAATTAGTTGGAGTTAATTTATGACATTCACACTTCTCTGAATCAGTTGGGAAAGGTAGTGATCTCTCACAACCCTAGAGATACCAATTCTTTCGCCAACAAGCTTGCGAAGATGGCCTCAAGCATGAGAGGAGATTAGTTGATCTTGGGTCATATTTGATGTTTTAACTCTTGTTTGGGTAGTCTATTGGCCTTGCTGTGCTCTAGCTTGCAGGCCTTTTTCTTTTTACTTCTTGTTTGTCTTTGGTTTGTTTAGCTTGTCATGCTGTGGTTTTGGGTGGTTTCCTTTGTGTTTCAACCCATGCTTGCGCTGTCTGCTAGGTTTGCTCTGTTTTTCTTACCTTGGGTGTTGTGTTTGCTTTCTTTTGGCTTTTGATTAAAGATTGTTGGGACAAAATATTGTATTAATATAAGAAAAAAAGAAAGCAAATGCATAATAAAAGATGGGACAAAATATTGTCTCAGTCTTTATGGCGGGACTAAGTGCTTGTTTGGTTGAGTTTTCTACTATCTCAAAAGGCCTACCAATGTCTATTTGAGTTTTTTAGAGTTGTTTGATTGGACTTTTGAGATTGTCTATTTTAAATTGAATAGAGGCCAGTAGAGTTTAAACCTCTACCGGGAAAAAGTTCATAGGGAGGGGCTTCTCCAAATAGACATTTTTTATAAAAAAAAAAAGTCTATCAACTAAATAACTATAATTTATTTTTTTCAAAAACTCTGTTTCTAATAGATCTATTACAATTAGATCTTTTACCAATAGAAGTTTTTCAAAAGCTTAACCAAACAAACTCTAAGTCTTTGTGGCTTGACTATTTAGTCCTGCCACAGTGAGACTATTTGTCTACGCGGGATTGGATTTCGTGTAGACTATTTGTCTACACGGGATTGGACTGAGATTAGTCCAATTTCATCCCAATTCCAAATAACAAACATGCCCTAAAAGTGTTTTATTGTGTTTGACTTGTTTTCTTTTTATATAATATGGTGTAGATATTATCATCCATAAAACTAATTAATCCACCCAATTTTATAAATAGAACTATGTCTAAAATTTTAAAAATAAAAATTACTATAAGTACTCATCTTAATGTCAATGTACCCTTATTGAAATGGCTATTTATTTTAATACATTTTATTTATCTCTTAGATTATTAACACACCCAATTTTTTATTTATTTAAAAAAATCATATTATTTTTATAATCAAATCCTCTTGTAATGATGGTGGTTCAATTTACTGTTAGAAATGTCTAGAATAAAGGATCCTTATGATCCTTATGAAAAGCAAAGACGTATAATTGGATTGTATATGAGGTCAAGAGATTTTCAATATGAAATTATCTTAAATATACTGCTATCTTAAAAGCAACATTGATTTTTTTTTTTTTTTTTGAAAGAAAAAAATACATTGATATCTACATCCATCTAAAAAATATATATATATATTGATATCTACAACTATCTTTAAAATATATATATATATATATATATATATTGTTTATTGATGGAGTTTATAACTAAACATAAAAGAAATACAAAAGAAATACAAAACAATGGTGGTCATGAAAAACAATGGTGTTGGTATAAGCAAGCCTCTCCAGCCATTTAAGCTTCCCTCTATATCCAAATCACAAGGGACAGTGACGACTTAGGAAAATTTCAACAGATCCAAGAGCCCATCTCAGAACTTGGTGCAATCTATCTGACAGATTGATTGGAGCTGATCCCTAACTTGAATGCTGGTCTCTTTGGCATGCAGTACACTGACTTCCAACCTCTACGCATCTTGAATCCAGTCAAAATATCCTCTGTTATTGAACCATAAATCCACCCAATCTGCAAAGAAACAAATTCAATATTTCAATATTTCTTACTCACTACTAGTGAGTCACTAGTCATGAATGTATTGTAAATAAAAAAAGTTTTCAATACCTCTTTGCCCCACTCAGTTTTCTCTTCATACCCAATACTTATAACGTGAATGGCTTCTTTAACAAGCGATGTGTGCTATTTAGTCCCTTCAGGAAGCCCACCGTCTTCCTTGAGAGTGGAAGCAATGAAAACCGGTGAGTGTCCAAATCGTTTCTCAAAATCGGGTTTGTTAATAATCTAAAAGAGTTTATAAATAAAATGTATTAAAATGAATATAGTCATTTCAATAGGGATGCTATTGATATTATGATGAATATTTATAGTGATTTTTTTAAAAAAAAAATTTAGACATAATTCTACTTATAAAATTGGATGGACTAATTAGTTTTATGGATATTAATATCTACATCCAGACACACTGTTATATAAAAAGAAAACAAGTCAAACACAACAAAACACATTTAGGGTATGTTTATTATTTGAAATTAGTAAGAAATTGGATTACTCTCAGTTTAATCCCAAATTTATGGTCTAAACGGGATTGGCAGACAAATAGTCTCATTGCGACAATATTTAGTCCCGCCACAAAGACTAGGACAATATTTTGTCCCAGCTTTTGTTATGCATTTGTTTTTTTTTTTTCCTTGTTTTAATTAATTTTTTTTTTTATAAAATATTTAATTTATTTTAAAATTAATTTAATATATTTTATTATTATTATTATTATTATTATTTTTACATTGCTATTAGCATGTATTATTTCTTCAACCCTTCTTTAATTAGACGTGTTTTTCCTTTTTTGTTTTATTATTAATTTTTTAACTTGGAAAATTTGAATGCCCTGCTTCTTTAGGAAACCACTTTAATCTCCGGTTTGATTTAGGAATCCAATCCGAAAGCACCCTAATATCCTGTTTGATTTAGGAATCCAAACCGATCCCCTATATTATTAGCTTGACTGTGTTTTGATTTTGCAGCAGAGAAACACAAACTACATTCCTGTGCAGTTTACTGTTTCTATAGTTGAGGAATACCCAGAAAAAGTTGGGTGAGTTGTGGAAATTGGAGGGTTTCTTTTGATTTTAATTGCCATTCTATTTGTTATTGTTGGGGCCATAATGTTTCGTGGTTGTGGGTGTTGTAGGGTTAAGGCTGAGGAACAATCACAATCCTCCAGCTCGTGTACTCGAAAGAAAGTGACGTTTGATTCTAATGTAAGAATTTATGAGTATGTTTTGCCTGAACATGTTTCTGGTACTTTACCTGAGAAAGATGAAGTTGGGACGAAAGAGGAAGAGAGTTTGATGAAATCAGGCCATTCTCAGCCTTCTTCTGAAGCTAGTTCAATGGATCTTACCCTCCTAATCACAGGAACCAGAATTGCAGAGAATGTGACGATGAAGAGGACGAAATAGACTATGAAAACAGTGATCTTGATGATAAGGATGATGATGGTGTACTGGATTATGATGATATGTATGAGGAGGGTGTGATTGTTGAATCGAAAATTGCTGTGGCTAAAGAAGAGATTGAGGAAGCAGCGAAGCCAATCAGAGTTAATGGAAGTGCAAGAGATAGGAGTACTTATATTCATTCTGTTCGGAACCCAGTTGAAAATCTCGATCAATGGAAGGCTCTCAAGACGAAAGGGAAACAGCAACTGAAGCAACAGAATTGCAAAGAATGTGACGATGAAGAGGACGAAATAGACTTTGAAGACAGTGATCTTGATGATGAGGATGATGATGGTGTACTGGATTATGACGATATAATTGCTGTGGCTAATGAAGAGATTGAGGAAGCAGTGAAGCCAATCAGGGTTAATGGAAGTGCAAGAGATAGGAGTGCTTATATTCATTCTGTTCGGAACCCAGTTGAAAATCTCGATCAATGGAAGGCTCTCAAGATGAAAGGGAAACCGCAATTGGAGCAACAGAAAGAGAATGAAGAACCTCGAGCTTCGTTTAGCTTGGAGGAGCAAAGTTTCAAGGAACTATCTGATTATCAATCCAGCAAGTCAAACCAAGAAATTGCAGTGGATGCTAGCCTTTCAAACTGGTTGCTATATAACACGATTGAAGTTGGACCATTAGCTACTTAATGCAATGACAATAATATGTAAGCTATTCAAATTTCAGATTCCTGAAGAGATAATATAATCATTCATTCACTTCATTACTGACTTTATGTTGAAAAACAGATGACTTACATAATTAATTGCTTCTTGTATTATATTCTCACATGTGCATTGCAACACTATGTACAAGATTTCTTATTTTAGTGCTCATTCACACATACACTCAAGTATTTGTCTTCTACACTATTGGCTGCTGCTTTTCTACTTGCCATAAAGTTATGACAAGGAGTCCAAGCTAGAGTCCTTTTGGCGAATTGTTGCATAGTGCATACCATAGAAAGCCAAAAAGAAGTCGGTAAACATTGATCTACAAACAATACATATTTGCATACCATAAAAGAACAAATATAATTAAGTCCAACATAATCCAAAAAAAACTAAAAATAATAAGACAAAACATGTAGGATTCATATACAAAAAAGATAAAATGGCATGCACATATACAAACTTGACCTGGAAATAAAATGTAGGATTCACTATGCAGTGATGAAGATTAGCATACACACTTCCCAGATGATCAACAACTGTGACTAGAGCCCTGTATATGTACTCTACCACACTGTTTATAAATAATTCCAATAATTAGTAAGCTTGTGAACTTGAAATAAGACAAAAGCTAATCAGCAGCATAATTGGTTAGTTATCATTTGACTAAGAGAAAGCCAAGCTAAATATAAACCTTGAGATGAGAAAGATGAATTAACCTGAACCTACAAAAACAACATCAGTGCATACTTATGAAAAAGTTAATACTGTCTATATGCCATCATATGAATAGAGAGTACGTGGGTTGAGAGTGTGTATCTAGCACACCTCATACAGCCATAAAACGAAATTAGGTTCCTCAGAGTATTTCAGTTAGTATTCCCAGTACTCATTGGCATGACTAGGAAGGTCATTATGAATTTATGAGTTTTTCAATTAGTTGTTTTCTAGTCTAAAACCCCAACCCCAAAAACTTAGGTAGATTGAGTGTAATTTGTTAAAATCTTGACTTAAATTTGTGATTCATCGATTTCATACGATCTAAGGATTATCATTAATCGTTAATTCATTTACGTACTTTTTCTGTAAATTGACCCTTAAAAGAAATTTCCAAGATTTTAACAGGATAATTATGACGTGAGACAAAAACCATTGAGTGGTGGATTTCCCTCGTTGAAGATCTATTGGGTGGAAATTATTAGTGCGCTGTCAGAGAACATACCATACATGTTCTCTATGGTCCACCGGTCTCCGGAGACGACTTTTGTTTTGATTACTGAATGATGGGAGTCACATGTTTTTACAAGAAGCCAAAACATCAATTCAAATCATTCAACTTATTAAACACCGGAATTATTATTATCACTAAATTACTATATAAAATAGCTAAACCCTAATTTCAAAAGTTTGAATTTCTTAGGGCATATCTGCTATGTAATTTCCATGTAATTTCCATGCAATTTCCATGCAATAAGGATTTTAATTTGGCACAGACGCCAAGGTAGCAATACAAATTGTGTAATTGACTAATATATGTATAATGAATTTGGATCATCTGCTGAGTTGATTTTTATCCTGTCCTAAATAGATCTGTTGACATGCGTAACCAATGGCTATCATTTATTTCTTTTACTTATTTTATTTAAATACAAAGTTCTATTCTCAAGAATAAAATGGCCCCCAAACCAATGAAAATGCACTAAGTTTTAATTATAGAAAAATTATGATATACTAATATGTAGATGATAATATTAACTTGATTCATCCTATATTATTCGATAATTTTGATATCTCTATTAAAAATCAATTAAAAAAATACATTAATAAGATAAGGATGATTGGGGGTAAAGAACTGATCTCCTAATGGGGAATCTGCGTACCCGTACCGTTTGGTATTTATTATATAAATTGAGATTAGGGATAGTAATGGAAAACCTGTCTCCGACCCGTACCATTGACATCCCTACTCTCAACTAAAAGTTCAGTTGAGACTATACCATAATTGCTAAGTGGTGGAGTCCACACGTTGTGGAAAGCAAGCTAACAATGAGAGCAAATCAATTTTTTTTAAAAAGTGAAATCAACTGAAATGTGTTTTGGATTTGTTAATTGAGACCCAACCACATTCTCTTGCTTACTATGGCGGTGGGAGAGGTTTTTCTGTCGGCGTTTCTACAGGTATTGTTTGACCGATTAGCCCCGCGTGATTTGTCCTTCTTTCCACGTCCGGAGGTGGTCCTTCCAGAGCTACAAAAATGGAAGAAAAAGTTGTTGAAGATGGAAGCTGTTCTAGCCGACGCAGAGGAGAAGCAACCGACTGACAAGCTAGTGAAGATGTGGCTTGACGAACTCCGAGACTTAGCATATGATCTCGAAGACTTACTTGATGAGTTTTCCACCGAAGAATTAGAGCGCAAGTTAATGGCTGAACAAAATCACTACTCTAGTTCCTTACTAGAAGATGCAGGTAGGGCTTTCATGTCTTATACTGGTATAAGTGGTATCAAGTCCAAGATGGATGACATTTCTTGTCGCTTGGATCAACTCTGGGAAGAAAAACAAGAACTTGGTTTGATCAAGAGGGTTGATGGATCAGGTACATCGTCGTCGTCAACTTCAACTTCAACTTCTGCTTACCAGAGACCACAAACCACAAGTGTCACAACCGAACTTTCTGTTTATGGGAGAGATGAAGACGCTGCCAAACTACTTGAAATGGTTTTAAGTGATCATGAATCCAGTACTGATACCAGCTTTCGTGTTATATCGATTGTGGGTATGGGAGGAATCGGCAAAACAACGCTAGCACGGAAGGTGTATAACGACACGGCAGTGAAAGATTTCAACCCTAAAGTATGGGTTTGTGTCTCAGACGACTTTGATGTTTTCAGAATTTCAAAGGCGATTCTTGAGTCCATCACTGACCACTCTTGCGATCTAAAGGACTTGAATGCGGTGCATATTCAACTCGAAAGGGAAGTAACCGGAAGAAAATTCTTGATTGTATTGGATGATGTTTGGAGCAAGAATTACAGCTATTGGGAAATCTTGAGATCTCCGTTTTTGACTGGAGCACAAGGAAGTAGGATAATTGTGACAACACGTATCCTAGAGGTAGCACTAACAATGAATCCTAGTGGATTTTATGATTAAAGCTTCTTTCAAATGATGATTGTTGGTCCCTCTTTGTGAGACATGCATTTGAGTGTAGAGATATTGCTGCTTATAGCAATATGGATTTGATTCGTCAAAAAGTTGTTGAAAAATGCAAAGGGTTGCCTCTGGCAGCAAAGACTCTCGGTGGCCTTCTACGATCTAAGCAAAGAGAAGATGAGTTTTTGGATATGTTGAATGGTAAGTTATGGGATTTGTCTAATGAAAGTGAAATCCCAGCGGTTTTTAAATTAAGTTACCATTATCTTCCATCTCATCTAAAAAGATGTTTCGCTTACTGTGCAATTTTACCGAAAGACTATGAATTCAAAGAGGAAGAACTTGTGCTTTTATGGATGGCTGAAGGACTTATCCAGCAATCTACAGAAAATAAGCAACCGGAAGATTTAGGTTGCCAGTATTTTCGTGATTTATGTTCAAGGTCTATTTTTCAACGATCAAGCAGCGATGGTTCTAAATTTGTAATGCATGAACTTCTCCATGATCTATCTCAACGGGTTTTCAGAGAAACAACTTTAAGGTTGGAAGATATATTGTGTGTCGATAAACAACTTCAAGAGTTCGAAAAGGTTCGTCATTTTTCTTACACTAGTAATTATTTTGATTGTAAGAAGAAATTTGAAGTCTTCCAGGAAGCTGAGTGCTTACAGGCAAGAATAAGGACATTTTTGCCTATAATTCAAGATGACTTCAATCCTAGATACATAACAAATATGGTTCTTTCTGATTTGTTGCCAAAACTCAAAAAATTGAGGGCATTATCTCTAAGAACATATTATATAACAGAGCTACCAAATTCAATCGGAGGTTTAATACATTTAAGGTATCTAAATCTTTCTCGCACTAAGATTCAAAATTTACCTGAGTCGACAAGCTCATTTTACAACTTGCAAATTGCCTTCCAAGTTCAGAAACTTGATTAAATTGCGCTATCTTGATATTAGAGGTGCACATTTAATTCAAGGGATGCCATATGGGATGAAAGAACTTACATCTCTTCGGATATTGTCTAATTTTATTGTGGGCAAAGGTATTGAATCTACCCTAGAAGATTTGAAGAAATTAAAATTTCTACGTGGAGAACTTTGTATTTCAAGATTAGAGAATGTAATTGATGTTGATCCAGAAGATTGCGTAGTAAGAGACAAGGAGAACTTAAAAGGGTTGTTGCTCGAGTGGACATCTCAATTTGATGACTCGCGAAAAGAGGTGATTGAAGAAAATGTTCTTGACCTGCTACGACCTCATCAAAATTTAGAGATGGTCACGATTAAATGTTATGGTGGCACAAGATTTCCGTCATGGGTAGGGGATTCATCTTTTTCCAAAATGATGGTCCTAAGATTGGAAAATTGTGAAAAATGCACGTCCTTACCTTCACTCGGGCTATTGAGCATGCTTAAAGATCTTAGAATCGAAGGGATGAAGAAATTGGAAAGTATAGGTCCTGAGATTTATGGGGAGGGTTGCTTAAAGCCTTTTCAATCATTGGAGACTCTTTATTTTGAGAACTTGCAAGAATGGAAGCATTGGGAACCTATTGAAGAACATGAGCATGGAAAAAAATTCCCTTGCCTTGGTAAGCTTTCTATTGTAAACTGTCCCAAACTGTCGGGAAGGTTACCTAATCGTCTTCCTTCGTTGAAAGAACTGATGATTAGGCATTGTGAGCTGTTGACGGTTTCATTCTCAAGCCTTCCAATGCTCCGCGAATTAGAATTGGATGGATTCAAAATGATGGCATCCAATAGTACTCCAATTGACTCTGGTAATTGGCTAAGGAAGGGCTACTTTCAGAAAGTGGAACGTCTAAATGTCAAGAATGTAGGTTGTGGGCCGCTCATGTTGAATGATGTTTTTATTGAGAAGCCACCACTAGTATTGCAATCCCTCACCTCTTTGAGAGAGCTATGTATTGAAAATTGCTCGAATCTCATCTCATTTTCCGAGGTTTGTTTCCTTTCCAATCTGAGTAAACTTGAGATTATAAATTGCAAAGTTGGGTCGTTGTTACCTGAGGAAAAGATGCTCAACAATGCAAATCTTGAAAGCTTGAAGATTGAAGGTTGTCATTCTGTACAATTCATTGTAAGAGGCTTACTACCTTCATCTTTGAAAAGGCTAGAGATAAAAAATTGTCAAGATTTGGAGTGTTTGTTGGATGATAGAGAGGAAGGTAGTACTTCTTCTTCGGTGCTGCACAGCGCATCTCTTCTCGAATACTTGTATGTCTCAGACTGTCCATCTCTAACGAGCTTATCTTCAAGTGGTCAGTTACCAGAGACACTTCGTACTCTCATCGTTACTTACAATTCAAAGTTGGAGTCGATAGCAGAGAGGTTCCACAATAACCTGTCTCTTGAATATATTCACATCAGCACAAGTGAAAATCTTAAATCCATACCCGAAGGCCTGCACAATCTTACGAGCCTTCGAAAATATAAGATACTTGATTGTGACAGTATTGTTTGCTTCCCACCAGGAGGGTTTCCCCTCACTGATTTAAGCGTTGAAATCGTAAGATGCAAGGAGCTAAGAGCCCTGCCAAGCAGCTTCCACAATCTCACCTCTCTACAGGAATTAGATATATGGAAATGTCCAAGTATCAGCTCTTTTCCTGAAGAAGGATTTCCCACCAACCTGACAAGACTTCTCATTAAAGATAATCTCAGAATTTACAAGTCACTGGCTCGGTGGGGGTTGCACAAGTTCACCTCTCTTACATCTCTCATCATCGGTGGGTGTCCGGATGCAGAGTCTTTTCCGCAGGAAGAAATCGGAATGATCTTGCCCCACTCTCTAGTTCTTCTGAATATTCAAGACTTCAAAAATCTGAAATACCTATGCAGTCAGGGATTTCGAAACCTTACCTCTCTTGAACGTTTATACATCTTATATTGTCCGAAACTAACATCCTTTCCGAAGCAAGGCCTGCCATCCTCACTATTGCAATTATATATTAATGATTGTCCATTGCTGAAAGAAGAATGCGAAAGGGATATCGGAAAAGAGTGGTCCAATATATCCCACATCCCGTACGTTCAGATAGATGGCAAATTCATCTACGATCCAGATGAGTAAGAATGGCTACATCCTCTTATGTATTTTCAGAAACCAAGAATCACTTTTTTTTTTTTTTTTTTTTTTCAGGTATGTCACTTTCTAACATTTCTATTATATCAATAATAAGAGAATCATATAAAGCATTCAATCATTTAAAAATCTCAATTAGACAGAATTTCTTTCTTTCTTTCCTTTTTCTCAGTTCACTATGGCATTATTTCCTCTCTCGTTGGATTTTGCTCAAAAAAGGAAAAAGTTTACTATGGCATTATACCACATACAAGGTTTATAATATGGATTTAGGAGGACATGAAAGCAGGACAAATCCTGTTTTGGAGGTTAGGAATTCAGAAATTTCTTTATTTGATTCCATGATGTTGAATATATTTCTATGAAACCCTTTAATCTGATCTTTTCATCAGTTCTCAATGAAGCAGAGGAGAAGCAATTGACTGATTGAGCCATGAAGATTGGGCCGGTGACCGGTGTATATCCAATACTTGGCGAATACTCTATCGCAGTATGTCAATTTCAAATATCATCAAGATTTTTATTTTTATTTTTTATTTATTTTTTATTTTTATTTTTTTTAACATAACAATAATCATATCAGAAATCTCACTAATTCTTCAAGTTTTAACTTTGTTTCATCTTCAAGACATAGATTGATTTTTAGTACAACTTTTCTATGATTTTAGATCCTCCATGGCGGCCTTGAGTTACTTCTCTGAAGTGAGTGAAGGTTGGTACACTGATAACAGCGTGTGGCAGTGTTAAGAGCCTAGAGAAGGTAAAACAAATAGTTGTTTAATGCAGACACTTGGCAGGCTTTTTTCGTACAGTCCATGTCGGCTTCGTTTAGTGATCAAATCATGGTTTTATGGAAGGTGGCTATCCGTGCAGTGGTTTGAAGTGTGTGGTTTGCCTGTAATCGGTGGATTTTCGAAAGTAAGACTGTGGATTTCAGGTTTGCTCTTGCTCTGGTCAGGCATGCGGTTTCAGATGCTAACCGCTTGGAGATTGGATGTATGCATAATTGTGTAGATGATCTATTGATTCTTAGGAGATTTGGCCTCCGTGGTCATCTTGCTAAGGCTTCGGTAATCAAGAGTGTGATTTGGTCACCTCCGGCTCTTGGTTGGATCAAAGTTAATACGGATGGTGTTGCCTTGGGTTCTCCGGGTGTTGGTGGTTGTGAGGGTTTTTTTTTGGAATTGTAGAGCCTTTGTGAAGGGTTGTTTTGCCATTCCCCTTGGGTAGGTTTTTGCATTTGAGGTTAAGCTTCTTGCGGCGTCTCTAGCCATTAATTTTGCTTGGAAGTATGGGTGACATCGGATCTTGCTTGAAAGTGATTCTTCCTATGTGGTTCAGTTGCTCTCTTCTCGTTCGGTTCATGTTCCCTGGAGGGTTTGTCAGGTGTCAAACCCTCCAGGATGGATTTTTTAGATTTCACAGATGAATTTTCAAGTGTCCCATATTTTCAGAGAGGGGAATCGAATTGCAGATGCTCTTTCTAAACATGCTTTGGAGCTGGAGGTGTACTCTTGATGGTTCTCCACCCCGACGTTCTGTTCTTCTTTGGTTAGCGATAACTATATGGGTCGAGACTCAAGTCATTTTAGTCATTTTGGTTTTGTTGATGCTTTCTGCTTCTTTTTGGAGTGGCATGCGTGCCACTTTTGTTTCCCCATGGTTTTTTGTGTTTATTTGGTGGATGTCTTTCTTAACCTTTTTCTTTTATCCTTTATATACATGGATACTATAAAGGCTAATTAGCTTATAATCGTTTGTGATGTTTTTTCCGTTTAGGTCAGTCCAATTTTATCAAAAAATATTTTTCTTATTCATTTGTTGTCGTCCATGCCTAGATGGTCTTGAATTTGATCCGACCTTTCTGTATTTCATTATGTGGATTAACTTTATTTCCGTCTTGGATGAATAATGAATACAATGATTAGTGAAAGAAACAACTGCACGAGGGACCGGGCAAGGTTTGCGAGCTTGTTTGTTGCTATGGCAGACATTAATGCCTCAAATAGTACCTGAATCAATGTTTTCTTTAGACCAATTAGAGCTCAATCCAGTGTTCATTTCAAGTTATGACAGATGCATCGAGTGTCCTTCCAAGCTCTTTGTAGAGAAGTCAGCAGTGTAACATCTTTCCAACGAACTCAGCAAAGATCTGCCTGAGAGGGTCTTCCAAAGCGAGTCTTGCTAAATAGCTTTACTTAACAGATACTTCATCCTAAAACAAGTGATTACTCTTGCAACTTGGAACTCACGGTCGGGGTGATGTCTGCGTGGTGCCAACGATCACTCTGTGACGCCCAAGGCAGGAGAAAGAACAAAAAGGGGTAACCTTTTAAGGGCCAAAACGGGTGAAAAATGAACAAAGACAAAATGCGAAGAAAATAATTAGTAATTATGTACATGTTTGTTCCTATGATCCTATAGCTAAAATCCCATCTAAAACTACCGGAATGATATCATTTGGGCACCGGTGCACTCCACACAAGAATTTGCACATTTCATTGCATCCTAAGTTATAACCTCGACTGTTATCAAAAAAAGAAAAAGTTATAAACTCAAGGTTCCACGATTCTAAGGTTTCCCAAAAGTGAATGTTTCTTCTGTCTAAAGTGAATAAGCTTTTCTACGTTCAGATAAGTTTACCATCTCATCACATGAAATACTTGAAACATGACTAGCATGACTAGAAATATTAAATACAGCCATAAAGGGAAATTTGGTTCCTCCCAGTAGTTCAGTTAGTATTCCCATAACTCATTAACATGACTAGGAAGGTAGTCAATTAAGCAGTACGTACCTGTAGTCATCACAAAACACTTCCCCTTACTGATACTTACAAAACTAATCACACCTGTACCTTCATTCTTTCAAACCATAGCCCAGTATGGCACAGCTGTTTCTGAAATCTCACCAACTTACTTGCCTTTCGTTTTTGAGTTCTTCCTCTTTTGACTGATCCCCTTTTCCTTTGATGTCTTCACTGCCTCGCCTTGTTTATTTTTGGTCAAATTTCTTGATCTTGTTTTCGGTACTTCATCCTCGTCCCCAATATCATCGTCATCACTGTCCTCACCATCAGTTTCCTCAGATTTTCTTCTCTTTGAAGGCATTTTACCCCGACCTCCAGATTTCCCTCCTTTCTTTGTTTTGACATTTTCAGGATTCTCCTCTCTATCACTCTCTTGTTCATCAGTGCCATCCTCTTCATCATCATCCTTGCTGCCTTTTCGCTTAGAAGTTTGCTTTTTTGGTTTACCCGCTGCTTTTGTGGCTTGGACTCCATCTAGCTTTTGCAACTCCGGTACATAAGCTGTTGTCTAAGACCAGAGAAGCAAGGACTATTATATCAATAACTTGATAGAACAATAAAAAAGTATAAAGTATAAACAGCCCTGTTTCAGAATTACTTACTCTGCCACCGGCAGTAATAAAATCAATTTTCTTTCCTGCCATTACAGAAAAGAAAATCAATATTTCATTGGAGGAAACTAAAGCTGCTTGATCAACAGAAAGAATAAGATGTTCTTACCGGTAATAAATAAAATAAAAAAAATCTCCATTATTCAGTGCCTTATGAGTCAAGATAATAAATATCTTCCAATATTAATGTATAATTGACATGAATCAAGGAACAAAAATGAATGTACACACAAATACATGGTTTACTATGAATAGACAGATAGAAGCTATTGCTAATATATGAGGGTTCACAAAGGACAAGAGCCAAACCATCAACAAGAGCCTTGCCAGGCTTCTTTTCGCGGGAATGAAAAATCCAATTATTAGGAAACTGACTACTATCTGCCCCAACTTCAATTGCTTTTTCAATCACCTGTAACATAGATTGCTTTGTTATAATGATAAGTCAGATCATAAGTATCTTACCATTAACTTTTCCAGGCTTTTTGCCCCACCGTAAATGAAATAACCATTCAAGAGGAAAGCAGCTGCAGTCAGCATCAACTTCAACCGCAATTTGAATAACCTACAGTGTTTTCTCTATTTTCCATGAAACGCTTATATTGCATGATAAAATTTCCTGTTGATGCTCCAAATTGAAATAATATTCCTTACCTCCTTGATGCACTTGAGCAAAGTTGTGCAGCTTTCTTTGGACAAGCTGGCAGAAGTTTGCAATGGGTGAATTCTGGCCTGTAAGAGATAAATATAGTCATTGAACTCCACCATTCGATGTAGGCTACAGTTCGTATATAAGATCAAAAGATGAAGATACTATTGCACATGAAAGTTCATCAAAACTACAAAGGCAATGAACAAGTTACTAAATATCTGTAGAAATAGAGATAATATTTTATTTTATTTTATTTTATTTTTGGTAGGTTCCTATTATTGTGCATTATGTATCTAGACAGTTTTTTAACCTTTCCTCTTTAGCCTAGGCGTGTATATATACTCCTCTTGTAACCCTAAGTAATTTTAATGAGACTTAGTTTATTATTCTCAAAGTCTTTATGGTATCAAAGCTAGGTCGGCTCTCAGAAAAATATGGCCAATGAGGAAACTAAGAAATCCTTGGCCACGGCAGAGAGCTCACCTACTATTATGTTCAATCCCTCTAGTTCCCTTTCTCTCGAGCATGGCAGCAGGGATATTATGTCTCTGCAGATTACAACTCATAAATTAAATGGACAGAATTTTCTTCAGTGGTCTCAATCCATGAAGTTGTTCATCAAGGGGAAAGGGAAGATGGGCTATTTACCAGGCTCCATTAAAGCCCCTGATGAATCTGATCCTGCATTTGACGCATGGGATTCTGTTAATTCCATGATTATGTCATGGCTAATTAACTCTATGAACCCGGAGATTGGCCAACCTTATTTATTTCTTTCAACAGCAAAGGATTTATGGGAGGCTGTTATGGAGACTTATTCTAATATGGGAAATTCTTCCCAGATTTATGAGATTAAGAATAAGATTCGTGTTACTAAGCAAGATAAGGATGATGTAACAAGGTATTATAACACTCTTAAGGGTTATTGGCAGGAACTGGATATGCTAAATGACTGTGAGTGGGAATGGGCTGGTGATACTGTTCACTACAAGAAGATGTTGGAAAGAGAACATGTGTTCGAATTTTTGGCGCGTCTAAACAAAGAATTGGACGATGTAAGGGGGAGAATTCTGGGAAAAGACCCTCTACCATCAACACGAGAAGTTTTCTTGGAAGTTCGGAGGGAAGAGACTCAAAGGAAGGTTATGATGGGAAACTTCTCTCCTATCATAGAAAGTTCTGCACTAGTTACTGTTCCTACCGAGCCTACTGCTGCTGCTGTCCAACGTTTTCGAAAGAAAGAGGAAGAGAAAGAACCTGTCAAGTATGATCACTGTGGTAAGGTATGGCATACCCAGGCAACCTGCTGGGAGTTACACGGCAAACCAGCAAACTGGAAGGGAAACAACCGTTTCAATGGCAGAAACAACAGTGGTAATACCCAAAGTCATCAAGCTACAGCAGAAGGCAAGCCACAAACTCCTCAAAGGCACAATAAATCTGAGTCTTCTATGTTCAGTAAAGAACAATTGGAGCAGCTATATAGGTTACTAAATCAGTCTTCTAATCCCTCATCTTCTATGTTAGCCCAAAAAGGTATTTGTTCTAGTGCTCTGCAAGTGTCTTTTGGTAATAAAACGTCTTTTTGGATCATTGATTCAGGGGCTACAGATCACATGACTAGAATCTCTAACCTTTTTTCTTCATATTTCCCATGTCCTGGAAACCAAAGAATCAAGGTAGCTGATGGTTCTTTTTTTTTTTTCTCCCATTGCAGGGAAAGGATCTATTGTTCTCTCAAAAATCTTGTGTTAAATTCTGTTCTTCATGTTACAAATCTATCTTGTAATTTGATTTCCATTAGTAAGTTGACTAAGGATTTAAATTGTGTTGCTAAGTTTTATCCCTCTCATTGTGAATTTCAGGACCGTTCATCGGGGATTCGGAGATGATGACTGGCAGTGCTAGGGAGTTAGATGGACTTTATTTTTTTGAAGATACTGCTGCCATAAATGTACAAGCTCAAGCAACATGGCATGAATCTACTCCTGAAGTTGATAGTGAAATAAAATTGTGGCACCATAGCTGGGTCACCCTAGTTTTGTTTATTTAAAAAACCTTGTTATTCAAAAATAAAGATCCAAACTTGCTTCAGTGTGAAATTTGCCAATTAGCCAAACATCACGGTGCATTTTTTGTTCCACAACCTTATGAAAGTTTCAAACCATTTGCATTAATGGACCTTCACAAGTACCTAATCTTACAGGGACAAGATATTTTATTTCATTTATTGATGACCATACTCGTGTTTGTTGGCTATATTTATTGAAGGAAAAATCTGATGCTCAATCTATTTTCAAAACCTTTCATGCTATGATCAAAAATCAATTTCAAGCACAGATTTCAATTGTTTCGGACTGATAATGGTTTAGAGTACTTCAATAGCATTCTCGGTTCTTATCTGTCTGAACAAGGAATTGTTCATCAATCCTCATGTGTTCAGCAACAGAATGGAATTGCTGAAAGGAAGAATAGGCACTTATTGGAAGTAGCCCCGGCCATGATGTTTACTAGCAATGTACCTAAATATCTATGGGGTGAAGCAGTGATGACAGCATCTTATCTTATTAATAGGATGCCCACAAGAGTTCTTGAGATGAAAACTCCCTTGAGTGTTCTCATTGGTATGCATCCTACCCTTAGGATTTTTTCTAATTTGCCATTAAAAAATTTTGGTTGTACGGCCTTCGCCCATGTCCACAGTCAAAACCGTGGGAAACTTGATCCTAGAGCAGAAAAGTGCATATTTATTGGTTATTCTCCTACCCAAAAGGATTATAAATGTTATAATACCATCACAAAAAAAATTCTGGTTAGTCGAGATGTTACCTTCTTTGAAAATCTACCTTATTTTTCCATAAACACTCTTCAGGGGGAGAATAAGTTACAGGTACAAGAAGAAGAGTGCTTTTGGAAAATTGCTTTACCTGCTCCTATATCTCATTCCTCTTGGCCATCTTATGTAACCTATCAGCCTGAATCAGTGAACCAACAGCAAATTCAGTCTACTACTGATATTGAACTATCAAATTCAGGGGGAGATTCACCTCAGGTTACTAAAGAAGCTGAGCTTCGTGTCTATACAAGGCGGCAAAAATTCAACAAGACAGAAAGTCAACTTCCTAGCACAACTCAAGAATCAGAACCGATGATTGGTCCGGTCTCAGGTATGTCTAATCCTCTGTCTAGTGATGCTCCAGTTGTTGATAATTCAGATGTTCCTATAGCTATTAGGAAAGTTGTTAGAAGTTGTACCATGCATCCAATTTCAAAGTTTGTTTCTTATGATAGATTGCCGCCTTCTTATAAAGCTTTCACCACTCATCTTTCTGGTTTAGAAATTCCAAAAACTATAAAGGATGCTCTAGTTGTTCCTGAATGGAAGGAGGCTGTGCTTGAGGAGATGAGGGCTCTTGAAAAGCATGGCACATGGGAATTGGTTCATCTTCCGAGTGGGAGGACTCTGGTTGGCTTCAAGTGGGTGTTTACCGTCAAATACAAGGCTGACAATTCCATAGAGTGATATAAGGCGAGGCTGGTAGCCAAAGGTTTTACACAAACTTATGGCATTGATTATCAAGAAACTTTTGCTTCAGTAGCAAAAATGAATACAATCCGTGTGTTGATCTCTCTTGCTGCTATTTTGATTGGCATTTGCATCAGTTAGATGTTAAAAATGCCTTTCTTAATGGGGATCTTGTTGAGGAAGTATACATGTATATACCACCTGGTTTTTAGAGTGTATATGGTAAGGAAAATGTATGTAGGCTTAAAAGATCCTTGTACGGGTTGAAACAGTCACCTAGAGCATGGTTTGACAGATTTTCAAAGTTCGTTCGAAGCAGTGGTTATACTCAAAGTCAGGCGGATCACACTCTATTTTTCAGACATTCTGCTAATGGTGAGGTTACTATTCTGATCGTGTATGTTGATGATATTATTCTAACTAGAAATGATATGACTGAGATAAAAAGATTAAAAGGGCTTTTAGCTACAGAATTTGAGATTAAAGATTTGGGTTGTCTTAAGTATTTTCTTGGTATGGAGATTGCCAGGTCAAAACAGGGTATCTTCATTTCACAAAGAAAATATATTTTGGACTTATTGAAGGAAACAGGTATGTTGGAGTGTAGACCAGCAGACATGCCAATGGAGGCAAATCATAAATTGGGAGAGAGCCTAAAGAAGAACTTGGTTGACAAGGATCGTTATCAGAGGTTAGTAGGTAAACTAATTTACCTTTCTCACACACAACCCGATCTTGCATTTGCAGTTAGTGTTATCATCCAATTTATGCACTCACCAAGTGAGGATCATATGGAGGCAGTGTATAGAGTTCTTAGCTACCTAAAGAGAACGCCAGGATAGGGGTTATTATTCAAGAAAGGTGACAAGTTGCTTGTTGAAGCATACACGGATGCGGATTGGGCAGGCTTTATTACAGACCGAAGATCTACTTCTGGTTATTGCACATTTATTGGAGGTAATTTGGTCACTTGGTGCAGTTAAAAACAATCTGTAGTGACTAGAAGTAGTGCAGAAGCAGAGTTTAGAGCAGCAGCACAAGGGATGTGCAAGCTTTTGTGGCTAAAACAGTTACTTGTTGAGCTAAAGATTCCCGTAGAAGTTCCTATGAGATTATATTGTGATAACAAGGCAGCAAACAACATTGCCCATAATCCAGTGCAACATGAAAGGACAAAATACATTGAGGTGGATAGACGGTTTATAAGGGAGAAGATTGAAAAGGGGCAGATTTGTATGCCCTTTATTCCAACCAAGGAACAACTTGCAGATATTCTAACAAAGGGTTTGCAGAAACAAAACTTCGAGCCGATTATTGCCAAGCTGGGAATGATAGATATCTTTGAACCAGCTTGAGGGGGAGTGTAGAAATCTGGAAGATTTTATTTTATTTGAGATAATATTTTATTTTATTTTATTTTTGGTAGGTTCCTATTATTGTGCATTATGTATCTAGACAGTTTTTTAACCTTTCCCCTTTAGCCTAGGCATGTATATATAATCCTCTTGTAACCCTAAGTAATTTTAATGAGAATTAGTTTATTATTCTCGAAGTATTTAATATCAAATAGGATTACATAAATAAAGTAAAATTTTTGGGTGCCAAAGCCAAAGCTTAAACTATATAAAGCCTGATATTCCATCTGGGATCAGCTATATAAATCCCCTTTTACCATGCTCCATATAATTTCAAAGGCCATCTTGTTCTCTCTCTGTGTCTACTAAGCCAACAGCGTTTTGATCCTCTCTACTCAATATGTTTAAGATCACTAATAAGAAGAACAATAATGAAAACCTGAGCACAGAACTCTCAAGCTACAGATTTAACCCAAATACTATATATCTAAAATACATAATAATAACCAACGCAGGTTGGTTCTAGTGGTTCGGCACTCCTTCCCTTTAAGTAAGGTCTCGGGTTCGAGTCTTGTGAATGGAGAAAACCTGCACTGGGATAGCTTTACCCCTTAGTGG
This sequence comes from Acer negundo, assembly GCA_035582765.1. NCBI lineage: Eukaryota > Viridiplantae > Streptophyta > Magnoliopsida > Sapindales > Sapindaceae > Acer > Acer negundo. Next base: position 34,633,667 of record CM069241.1, on the reverse strand, counting down.
GCCAACCCGGCTCGAAACCAGATTAGTCGGGGCCCATGGGCCTCCAGATACTGGTGCGTTAAGCAAAAAATACATAATAATAGAAGTTGGAATAGAAAAGAAAAAGGAAATGTATACTAACTTGGTACAACACTTCATCAGCAATCCAATTGCCAATTCCTGAAATATAGCTCTGCAAAATGATTAAAAAAAGTTAATAATAATATTGAAAAGAAATAACTGAGTATCATAACAAGTGCCTAATAATATTGAAAAGAAATAACTGAATCTCTCTCTCTCTCTCTCTCTCTCTCTCTCTCTCTCTCTCTTCATTTTCTTCTTCTGGGTAAATTATCTCTGTCCTATCCAGCTAGATACTTGTTTATAGGAGTTGCACGTCTATTTGTTCAAAACATCTGTTTTTGTCCAAAAATAAATATATAGGAGTTGCGAACCTGCTAAACAACTTAAACTTCAGAGCAATTAAAAAATTCCCATATTAAAGCTCTCTTGGCAGCCATGAGAATAACAGCTATAGTATTTTCTAAAAAGCAAAATCAAATACAAAGAAAGATTAAAGATACAAATAATCTGAATTAGACCAATTTAAGGTCATGTACTCACGTACCTCATTCAAACTGAGAACATGATCATGGGAACTCACATTTAGATATTTTCCCATTTCAAACTGTTCCTTTCTAAAACTTCTCTCTCCTTTCTGATATGCATTAATCCTTTCAGCTACACCCAAGGTAGCTAGTCAATATGCCACATTATATATGGCAAAGTTTCCCATACCAAAAAAAAATTGCCTCACTATTTCAACTTAAACTCTCCTGGACCATATTTGTGTGTAGTCCCACTATTCTAAAAGTCTTCATTTTGAACCACATTAATCATTTCTACTTCTATACTTAATCTTCATTAATCAAAACAAAATTTAAACATTTTCAGGTGGATATTATTCAAACTAATAGTTGAAACTACCGCTGATTTCAACCAAGTAGTTTTCAATAATTCACTAGTCACAAAATAGAGAGGCCCATGGTAAATATATTGAAAAGAAAACAGAAAGAGCTGATGCATCATGCATGCCTGAAGCTAATGATTCCGAACAACTCTGGACAGAAAGGTCTGTTACATATACCTTCTACAGAAGTTGCTAGAACATTTAACAGCATGTAAACGATTTTAGGGTATAGTGGAGGGAATAAGCATAAAGATTTTAACCTGATCAAGTAATAGAGCCTTAATTGCAAGTTTCTTCTTGCTTAACGATTTGGTAAATTCATCAACTGTCATAGGCTCTAATAGTGCATCAGGTCCAAGCTCCGAAATTGGGGGTAAAGATGCTGGCTGTACCAACAAAATAGTAACAAGAAATTATTATATTGCCGGCCAAAGTAGATTAGCATGGAAATGTATAGACTTGCAACTGATATTGCAGTACATTGTTGAGCAGTCGAACTTTGGCAAATCGCCTCTTGTCAGTGAAAGACAGCTCCAAACCATCATCTAACTGCACATGGAGAATTTGATTTAACTACTAGATGATAAACAATTTCATAACAATACATGCATGCTACCTTAGTACTTCTGAATGCAGGGTTTCAAGGACATATCTAAACACACTAGAATCAACAGAGTACCACATGATTACTATGTATCACAAATCAGCATATAAAATTATTTCTAGAGGACCATGATGGCACAAGCACAGATTAAGTTTTATCTTTATGCATTATATGACACTTCTTTCCAAGAAATATTGGAACCCTTTTCTCCAATACCTTATATATGTTTAACAATTTTTTTTCTTTATAAGAAAAAAAGGAATATTATTAATTATAAAATTGAGTATAAGGAAGGTGGATGATGCAGGAGTAAGTGTGTGCAAGTTGCACAGCAGAGTATGATGGGCATAATCAATAGTGCAAGTGTGTGTAAGTTGCAACAACAGAGTAGGGCAGGCCTAATCAACATGAGGAAGTGTGGGTAAGTTGAGCAGGCCTAAGTCTCAGAGCAGAACTATACAAGTAATGATGGATTTACAAGTTTTTATTTTCCTTTTGTTTTAGTAAATTTTAAATTTCTATAAATAGGACTGCATTTCATATGAAAGTTGATCAATTGAATGAAAAATAAATAAATAAATAAAAATAAATAAAAAAATAAAGAATCTTGTTACAAGCTTTCAGTTGGAAGTGTTGTTTTTCTATCTAGTCTGCTAGAACTATATCTAGCCTATCGTTATTTTCAAACAAGTTTCCCTTGCTTGGAAGCCATCCAACATCAGTGGACCAGCCATCCACAAGAGATAAAAACAAACTAACAAAGAAAAACATTTTAACCACAATAAAATCATCCAAAAGCACCTTCCTATTTTTGTAAAATAAATAAGTAAAAAGATGAATATCTTGGAATTCTTTAGAAAATAAGTCTTTCTCCCACAAAAGCTGCATATCCTCTAAAAAGTTCAAAGATTGTTTTATGCCTCTCCATTGATATGGTTTTAGCCTCAATCCCACAAAACCATAATATTTACAGTTTCAGACCTCCATCAAAAGCAAAAACACTATCCAAAATAATTTATACTCCCACAAGCCTAATCGTTAGTTCCAAATGAATGAAGCAAAATGAAATTAAGGAATAAATGGTCAATTTTGAATAATTCTTGTACGTCACACACCACAAAGGAGAAATACAAACATTAGAATTCTTCTTTGTTTGATCACTTTACAGGTGTTAAACACCATGAGCTAACAACCACACCAGTAATTTTAGTTGACAGCTTGGACTTCTGAAAAGCCTTATAATTTCAAAAGATTGAATAGATGCATCCCTCACTAAACAATTAAAATATGATCAACAAGAGACTTATACAGTCGGAATACAACAATCTTTTTGGATAGTGTCAAGTTGTCAACCTCATGTTTATAGTTATCACAGGAAGAACTTTACACAGGAAACCTGAAAACACTTAAACTCATGGAGACTGGAAAGTGACAATTTAATTATTTGCTTATAAGAAGTGACAACTTAATCACTGCAACACATTATTACACAACCCAAACTCCATACCAGAAAGGAAACAAACTTAAGAAAATCCAAGGATTCATCCATTTGCCACCTGCATAGCTGTTATTTATTTCATACCAGGTAAATTGAACAGCCGCAGTTATATGTAATGCTACAACATGAATAAGCAACCCATATCCTAAAAGCTACAAAGGCTAAGAGAAAAACAATTAATATAACAGCCTTGCACACAATTCCAAGCCCAGCAGGACCTCTCAAAGTAAAAATTAAACATTAGCTCAGACAAGTCACAAACCCATAAGTTAATCCATTAATCAACGAAAACTTTCAAAACTCTGCCTCAAAGGGCTACAATTGCCTATTATTTATACTAGAAGAAATCTAATCTAAGAAGAAAACTAGCTATGATTTAATAAATCCTACAATAACTAATTACCGTCAGCTTGCCAATCTAAAATCCATTAAAAGGGATTAACAGGAAAAGGGATTATGCAAAAAAATAAAAAATAAAAAAAATAGCTAAGTCCAAATCATAAGCAAGAAATAATCAAGTATGGGTCAGTAATACAAATAGGTTGAGAAGGAGAGAAGAAACGAATTATGAGTAACATTTCTTACTTCAACAAAGAACTTTGAATATTTGGAAGGCCATTCGTCGGTGTCATTTACAGCAGACCTATAAAAAACGATTTGAATCATGAAAACTAGTAATTGCAAATTATTACAAACATTTCTATTAGTATCACGAACCAAGCATCAAAGCTGAAATAGTTTACCCACCAGAGGTATCTATTAAAATAAACATAACTAGAAATTGCTTTAAATCATTTTTTTTTTCTTTTTTCTAATACCCCAAAAATCCTCAATGTTTCTTTGTTCAGCAGACTTACTATCAATTATATTACATATTGATTCATGATGCCTTTATAAAAAAAAAAAAAAAACAGATGCAATGAGAAATTGTAAAGAACAATAGCACTGGCAGTATTTGTTTCCGCCTTCTTTTACTTTTGAAAAGCGGAATACTAAAATTCTACTTTTTGCTTTTAAGAAAACTATAATCTTATATAATATATATCAGTAGAAAATCGAAGACAGGCTCGTACAACCCCTCTCCCAATAGTAAGGTTAAAACCTCATCAAAATCGCTATTATTTTCAAGGTGTTTAAACACTAACCAAGCTGTGCCTTTTTCAAGGTGTTTAACATTTAACAGATTAAGAAACTGGCACATATGATATTTGCAAGGAGTCAAGACACCCCAAAAAAATTAACTTCATTTCTCCTGAAAAAATATTTGCACTTTGTTGGTCAAAGTGCCTTCATTGAACTAATTTTCAATTTTACTACATGTACACAGAAAATTAAAAGCAAATATAAGAGCAATAATACTTCACCTCTTATAATTGGTAACAGCAACCCCTTTAATGTATATAGCACCCGCCATCCCTGAACATCACACATTGTTCTTTCACAATATGTCTGATTTCTAAATAAGGAAACCCTAAAATAAAATGTAAGAAAGAAAAAAAAAATATCGAAACAACTTTGCTGAAAAAAAAAAAAAAAAGAGAAGTTCTAATTTTGGAGGATTTAAGTGAACTGTACCGAATTGGAAGGAAGGAAAAGGAGGCGAATCGAGGCGGAGCCACAAGTTCTTTCCCTTCCTGTGAGCAGAGACAAGAGTCTTGCCCAAAAGAGAGGCCTCGAAATCACAGGCTGAGACTCCGTCGATCACTTTGGAGTCGTCGGCGACGATCGATTTCACGATCTTCTTGCCGAGGCAGTGTTCTTCAATGGCCCGACGCGCCGCCTCAACCTCCGGTAGCTCTGGCATTTCGCTAGGGTTCAGAAATCTGATTTTCGCGCGCTTTTTGCAGAGTGAGCGAGGTCTCTGTGTTCTGTGTAGTGTAGACTGTAGAGTCCGTGCCAAAGTTGGAATATATATATATATATTCATTTCTCAATTCGAGAACTCAAAATGTATACATTTTTTAAAAGATATGAGATAGTATCCATGGCCCCAATTTTTTTATATAGGATAGGCTTGAAGGATTTGGATAGTTAGGATTTAAGAATTACATAATGATTTATTACAGTTTTTTTTTTTCTCTAATTAATTGCTTACATTTTTTCTTTCCTCTCTCATGTCTTTAATTTAATATTTTAATATTTTTTTCTCTTTCCTCTCTCATGCATATATAAATAGCATATCTTAAATATATATATATATATATACATACTAAATATAATTATTTATTAAAAAAAAAATTAAAAAAATTGATTTCTAAAAAAATATCTAAAATAAATTAACGTCATCCATTTATTTACTAAAATACCACTCATTGAATAAAATGGTCATTAGTGTCACACTTTTTACTAAAAATGATCATTTTGAAACTATTCTCAATCTAGTGGACATTTTGATAGTGTGTCATCAAATTGATGGCGACCGGAGTAATTATCCTTAAAAATATGAGAGAAGAAAGAGAAAGTGTAAGCAATTAATTAGGGAGAGAAAACAGTAATAAATCATTATGTAATCCTTAAATCCTCAAAATCTAATGGCTATGGAGTTATGTCAAATCATGTGTAAAAAATTGGAGTCATGGATCCTATCTCATATATATACATATAGTTCTTTTCTCCTCAGTACGTCATGATATAACTCCATCAGTGCGTTGTATATGAGCCATAGATTATGAAGAAGTTTTGACAAGTCACTTTGAGTTAAAGTATATAAATCTAATGGTTCACATCCAATGCACTGATAGAGTTATATCAAGATGCATTAATTTGAAAATTTTCCTATATATAACAACTTGGTGTTAGAGTGCTTTAATTTCAAAAACTTTTCTATGTCCATGCATGTTTTCATCTATTGTATTCATGAGGCGGCTCATTTTTCTTTATCGTCTATCTATTTTATTTTATTTTTTTTAATAATTGGTATCTTCTGTTCTTTAAAAAAAAAACCTATTTATTTGATTTTAAAGGCTAATTTTTCCTTTTCACAAATCAAACACATTAAAATCAAAAATCTGATAACGGATATAGACCAACCATTTTTTTTTTTTTTATATTATGATATTGTTAGTATAAATTAATTAATAAATATCTTCCATATTTTTTTGTCCATGAAATTAGGAGATAAAATCAATCTATTTACTTTTTTTAATTTTAATTTCCAATGCCAAAAAGGAAAGAAAAAAATTCATTAAAATACTTATATTTAGGGGTTATTTGTTTTTTTTTTCACTATAAGACTTAATTTAAATTAAGATAAATCAGTTGTTTGTTTTTCCATCTTATATCTAATTTTAAGATATATATATGTCTTTTAGAAAAAGTAAAATTTTTTTAGTTTTATAAGTGATACGGTAGAGTTTTTTTAGTAAATTTCCACAAATGTCCTATAACAATTCATACATTTATAATTTTATCTGCACATAATAAAATCCCAAAAATTAATTTTCAAAAAATTCCCAAATTTGAAGAAACCCTTATACAACCTAATCAATTTTATATTTATAATAAGTCATTCAAAAATGAAAAAAACAAACCTATCATAGGATCTTAATTTATAAGACTTATCCTTATGTCTAACAAATTAAGGTCTTATAAGACTTTAGAATAAAAAAGAAAAATAAAAAAAATAAAAAAAATAAAAAATAAAAATAAAAATAACCAAACAACCCCTTATCTTATGTTGATATAATTCTTTACTTTAAATAATTTGTTTATTAGTAATTATTCAATTTGACCTTTCACATTATCTTTATCACTCTTCAAAATTTTAGGTTAGGAATCGTAAATTAATAAAAATTTCTTGTTTTTCACTCAAGCAATTTTATTACTACTATTGTAACTATATTCTTTTTATTCTCTATCCGAATAATTTCAGGTACTAAATTACAAAATAATAAATATTTTAGGTTATTAATATGATTTTGCTACAATTATTATATAGTTTGTTATTTAAATGTTTTCAACTGCAACCACTTAGATGCCGTTTACAGTTATGCGTATTATCATGTTTAGGTTTCGTAACAAGATGAAAGATGGATTTCTTATAAACTCTTTGATCATGTATATTGAAAGGGAAATTACATAGCAACTTGGTATATATTCGATTATAAACGATTTTATAAATTTAAAAGAACGTCGAGTTCCATCTTGATTCATAAAGCTGTGTCTATTTTATTTATTAATTTATTTGTTGTACTATTATAATTTACATATGAGACTATACATTATTACATTTGATTTTTTTTATAAAAAAAAATATTAGTATATTTATCTTCTGTCAACTTAAATATTTGTTTTTGTTTTGGCCCCTCAAAAGCCAAAATCATGGCTTCGCCCTTGGACCAACCGACCAAATAGTAGTTTACCTTCTACTTCACTTTCGCTCTCTTTTTCTTGTAAGCAAAGGAAGAAAAGGGAGTCATCAGTCTTTTAAAGATTAAGTTTTCAATTGTTAGGCAACAAAAGAACTTTTAATTAAGGAAAATTTTCCATGAATTTTTCACTTGAAAAAATCAAGAATTAGAAGGAAGGAAATTAAAGTACGGAACCTCATCTTGTATCAACTCAGATTCTTAAATAATCAATATTGTCTTGAATTGAATTACTAATAAGTAAATAGTGGATTACCGTTTTTTTTTTTTTTTAAAAACAAAATGGATTAGGGTTTTGGAAAACTAATTGGACACTATGAATACTTGCTTTTAAGATTGGAAGATAAGTATATCCACTTCTAGTTTGCTTTGTACTTCACTTTCGCTCTCTTTTTCTTGTAAGTAAAGGGAGAAAAGAGAGTCATTAGTTTTTTTAGGGATTCAGTTTTCAATTGTTACGCAACAAATGATCTTTCAATTAAGGAAAAGTTTCCACGACTTTTTCACTTGAAAAAAATCAAGAATTAGAAGGAAGACTCTAGAAAATTAGAATGCGGAACGATACGATCAAGCAAGGATAGGGTGCGGCCGCTAGGTAACACAAGAGATCATCAGGATCATTCAAGTTGTATACAATCAATCTTGGTAATATTCTTCATGCTACTATGTTTTTTATTTGTATTATGGGATCCTTATGACTTCCACGAGTTTATTTCTGTCTGGTTTTATTATGTTAAAACCTTCTAAAAGGATGTGCATTATGTTATTTCTATTATAGGGGCAAAATGATTTCTACATTGATATTTTATTAACAAAAAAAGTTGTTACGAAATATTTAATAGTAAAATGACGAATAAGACCAAAATGATTAGATTGAAAATAAGAGTAATATATATATATATATATATATATATTCGGAAGTTTTCCTATGAGGATGCCCTGATAGAATTATATAAGAACATTGAATGTGAGTCACTCGTTTTACATACTTTGACTTGGTATGTATGCACTTGTCAAATCACTTTTATAAATGAGTGGCTCACATTCAATACCCTGATAAAATTATATAAGGATGTCCTGATAGAAACGGGACCGGATTTATATATTACAAAAATAACACTACAAAAAAAGTGACATGCAGTGATATTTTAGTTTGTAACTTTTTTTAAATCCACCACTAATGGTAATATAATCCAGAAAGAAGAAGAAAAGAAGAAGGAAAAAAAAAAAAAAAAGGCTCAAAACGTGTTGACTTGAATATCTGTTAATCTAAGACAATTTTTGTATTTTAAGTGTCACAAATTACATCACAATATACATACTCATTAAAGAGTGACGGTACAAATTGCCACTAAAATAAACTCTTTAAAAAAACAAAAACAAAAACAAAACAAAACAAATTGCCACTAAATTTCCCTCCAAAATGCGCCCCCCCCCTCTCTTTTTTTCTTTTTTCATTTTTTCCATTTAGTGATGTAAATCCCCAAAATTTTCATAGAAACTTCTAAAATTTTCTTATTCCTTATTTGATTACCCATAGTTTTCTTGTTTTCCTACTGCTTTCCTAATTACTTTCATACAATTTCTCCATTCTTCTCTAGGTCTTTTCTTAATACAGTTTTGGTTCATGTATGGATTAACAGAATTTCTTGAGCTTCTTTCAAAATCAAGGTGACATTCAATTGGGTAAGTCTCCACCTAAAACCTCTCTTTTTTTCAATTGTTCTTGTGGCATGCGATGGTAAAGTTTTAGTTAACAGATTATTTTGTCTGGGATTTTGAAGTGACTTGAAATGTCCTCATTTTTAACTGGTTTATTTCGTTAACAAACCACATTTTGGGGTTTATTACGTAAGGATAGTTTAGGGCTTCATTGCTCATGATCAAGCTTAAATGGTTTTCAAGCCCTCAAACTCAAGTGCTCATTGAAGGTATATCACTTGTGCTTAACCCTTTTTGAAGAGACTAGTTGTACACACACGCACACGCACACACTCTCTTGCATGTGTGTTTTTATTGTCTTTCTCTGTGTGCTTTGTCTCCCTCACACACTTGCACTCATTGCAAACATATTATTGTGTTATACTGCATGAGAAGGCCCTTGCCTTTCTCTGTCGCGGTTGTACTGTCGTCTTAGTGAACCACGGTAAGCTAGTGACAGTGGTTTCCGCGGTTCAAATGCCGTCATGGCCAACTGCGTCATTGACGCGACAGTGGTTTCTGTGGTCCTAATGCCTTTGTGACCAACCACGGTAAAAGGGATTGCAGCACTTTTATGATGTTTCGTTTGCATTGTCGCGGTCGTCTGCCGTTTTGGCCCACTGCTGCAGTCGAGATCGTGGCAATCCGCTTTGCCCAAAACGCTGCAGTTTTGTCTCCCTCTATATATAGCTCATTATGTTCTTTTATTATTTACCTAACTCGTTTTTGGCTCCCTTGAGAGAGATAGAGAGAACCTATAGTGAGAGAAGCTCCCACACTATAAGAATTTTAGTCTTTCCCCACAAAACTTTAAGAGACAAAACAAGATTTGTAGGCATAGTTAACTTTTCCCCACAAAACGAGTTTCTTCGGTGTAGGTAACATTTTCTCACAAAACTCAAAATCCATAGGCTAAGGGTAAACAACTTTTACCCTACAAAACGAGTTTCGTCGGTACAGGTAACCTTTCCCCACAAAATTCAAAATTCGTAGGCTAAGGATTAGTGGAAGTTTTTCCCGACAAACATTGTAATTGAAGGGAAAAGTTAATTAAAATTAAAAAATATATATACTAAAATTAAATAATTAATTAAAAATATATACATATGCTAAAAATTATTAAAATTAAATTAATTAAAATTAAATTTTTGGATAAATCCACCACCATAAAACTAATCAGTAATGGACACCTGATACATAAAACTTTGATTAAAGAAAATATATATTATACACCTATAATAATAATCATAAAAAAGTCTTATCCAATAGATTTCCACTTCCTAGGTTTAAGGTGTCGCATCTTCTCTGCAGTTGGTCCTCATTAAACTAATTTGTCCTTAATTGTTAATTAATTAACTCTGATCACATTCTCGATTAACACCAGTCCATCTCAATTGATTACCACTTTGAGGTATTAATCATTTAATTAAATAATAGAAATTAACAAACAAAAAAAACATTATCACCAAACCCGATTTGCAATTCAATAAATATTTTTCAATATATGTTTGTCATTCAAATTAGATTTTTTTATCCAAGAAATGAACTGCTAAAATTCTAAGTATGACTGTACAACAGGGAGAAAAACTTCATGCATCTGATGCACCTATCACCACAGCTGTTTGCTGCACCGGTGATTGAAGCACTTGACCAATAAAATATGACATGTGACAAAAAAAATTTTAATCAAGGTTGCATGCATCGGAAATTTTAAGCATCGTTGCGCATTTAGGAGATCAACGGTGGTATGAGGATGTGGAATATGTTGTAATAGATATCAGCAACTTAAGAATTTAATAATTCTCTAGACTGTGTTTTCGAGTCTAGAGAATTTAAGAATTTAAGAACTTAAGAATTTATCATTTGTGAAATTGGGTATGTTAATAACTTAAGAGGGTTTATAAATAAATTGTATTAAAATAAAAACATTTATTTAAATAAGGGTACTATTGGCATTAAGATGGGTGTTTATAGTAATGTTTTAATTTTAAATTTTAGACATTGATATACTTATAAATATGGGTGTGCTTATCATATTTATGAGTGTCAATATCTCCATCCTTATTTTATTTCTATTATAGGGGCAAAATGATTTCTACATTGATATTTTATTAACAAAAAAAGTTGTTAGAAAATATTTAAGAGTAAAATGACGAATAAGACCAAAATGATTAGATTGAAAATAAGAGTAATACATATACAGAAATTTTCAAGTCAGTGCATCCTGATATAACTTTGTAAGGATATTAAATGTGAGCCACTAGTTTTACATATTTTGACTCAAGTGTGTATGCACTTGTCAAAACTAGTGGCTCATATTCAATATCTTGATAAAGTTACATCAGGATGCACTAACTAGACTGGGACTGTATATATATATTTATATGTATTACAATAAAATAACAGTTTATTAATTCAGGTCGAGGTATTTTTTTTTTAAAGCTTTTATTATTGGTAGGATTCGAGTCGCTGACCTGAGAGTTATTTGCTTAAGCCCAAAGCTTGTCCATCTGCTAACTAAACTTCGCCCCTGTTGTCCCGAAGATGTGATGATTGACATCATTGACATGGTAAGGACAAATCATTTGCCGCATCATTTTGGTTGGTTTTTAGGTTTATTATTTTGGGTTGTCTACCACTATTGTAAAAAATAAAAAATAAAAAATACTTGTGCATTTGAATCGATCTCATTGTTATCGGGGCTCATGTATCCCATCTTGTTGATTGATACTGTGTTTTGTTCTTTTTCCAGGGAAGAGAGAACTAGAAATATTTGGATTAGGTTAAAAAAAAAAAAAAAAAAAATAGGTGATCAATATTGAGGTTCTGGATTTTTTAAAATTTCGGTGAAAATATGGCTAATATCTTCAAAATATCAAGAATATTCAAAGATATTTTTTATATCAATCCCTCAAAATATGGAAAATATTGAGAGTATTTTGATTAAAGTATCAATATTTATACCATTAATAAAGAATATCAACTCACACCTTCTAGCAGCACCACAAATGTTATGAAACAAATGTTGATTGCAAATCATAATTTAACAATGGATTGGGGACTAATATTAAATCAAGTTTCAAGCTCTCTGATTTTGCAAGAGAGATATTGAGATAACAATAACAAAATCAAACGGCAAGATGAGGTTTGCACAATAGTATGACTCTCACACCTATATTACGATATTGTGGCTTTGAGTCGTATCCTCACCTAAAACCCTCAAATTTATGTGATATTTAAAATATTAAAAAAAAAATCATAGTACATACAATGAATATAATTGACAAATTTGCACATAATGAAGAAGAAAATAATTAAATTTGAAATATATTCCTAAAAAGAAAGGGAATTGCATTAATTAGAAAGTTTACAAAAATAAAGCCTATAATCACAATTGATTGTTCTATAGTTATGGAAAAATTTGCTATTACAATAGACAGCAATAATATTTGTGAGATGCGTATCACCTCTTAGCAAATGTGTGCACCTCCTTTCTTCATCAGTAGTGAGGGGTTCAAATCTCATCATACGTATTAATTTTACAAGCTTGTGATGAAAGTTTTCTTCCTGATTTGTAAGAATAGATAGCTGGATCGCACATGTATTGTTTGATTTCGGCAATCCTATTATAATAGTTCTCGTAATACTTCAAAACAGTAATAATATTTTTATGAACAATATTTTTCATGCGGTAATAAGGTGTAGGTGCTGTAGGAGAGATTTAATTAAGCTTGTAATAGCTGAAGCAAATTTGTGGGACTGCAAATTGATGAGTCTTTCAAGCAACGTTTCATGATTAATAAATGAATCGATTCACTAAGGTGGTAAGAATCAAAGAAAGCATGTTGATTTCTGTTTTTGCACGGATTTACATTTGAAGTGCAAGGTAAAGTTCCATCTCCATTTATAGGCATGCAGCAAGAACTTTTTGTGTCGGTAAGCCCTACGAGGGAAAAAAAACAAAATGCAAATTACTTTAAATTATCTAAACCGATAACAAAGGGATAAAAATACAAATGCTGTTCATTTTCAAATGCTAACCATATTGTGCTGGAAATGTGACAGCATCCACTAAAACCTTGTAAGCATCTCCAATAACAATTTCAGATCCAGGAAGATTAGTCTGTACTTTTGGTAACATATCAGAAAGAACTTTGTTATATTCGACGGCATGCCCGTTCGTTTTTTCGTCACATAATGTCTTGTTCATTTGTCCAAGTACTTGTGCTGGTATACATCCCATTGCACCAAGATTATTCACTAAAAACTTGCGAGCACCAAGCTTATACAACCTCTGTTACAAGAATGAAAATATATACATATATATATATATATATATATATCATCTGTCACATGTCATTTTTGAAGACTACGAATTTAAGGAAACTTGAAAATCTCAATAAATTATAAATCAACAGTAGTATCTTACCTCTAAGCTTTTGTAGAACTCTTTTGCAACTATTTGTGCATATTGTGGAACTGTGTATTTACGATAAATTGTAGATCCAAAGCCATCGTAGTCACTACTCATGTCAATATTTCCAATATCAATAAAAAGTAATGATTTTGATAAATAATCGTCAAAGAGCTTTTTGCTTTCGAACCGCTTCTCCAAGTTGTTTATTGTAGTCTCAAAATAATCGATCTGTTTGTAGAAGGGTAAACAAGTTCCCTGGAGTAAAACAATTCAACGCAAGTATCTTATATATGCATACGTGATTATTTTGTGGTGCAATAAGTAAAGAATCTTATAATATGTTGTAAAGAAGACATACGAGGTAATTTTTGCCTGTGGAAAGAATGCCACAACCACCGGATCCATAATTTACCCCAGTATGCAGTGTTTTATTCTCTCTATCGGATAATCCTAAGTATGGAGGAGGAAATGGCAAACCGACCATTTGGGCTGCGGTAATATTCAAACATTGAAACAAAATGATTGTTAATAGTGATCTTATTATAAATATTTATTTATTAATTTTTTTCTAACTCTGGTGGTAGAACATTAAAAAATTTGAAGAAATATTAGTAAAATAGTTGATGACATTTACCTATGAAGTCGGCTTCAGTTCGACCATTGGTGTATCGACCGGTAGGTTTACCATCACCGAAATCTACTCCGTACGGTATGTAATTAGCTTTAGCTTGTGAAATGAGAAAATTGTTGTTTCCGTTATCAACCGTGGAATCCCCAAAAACGTATAGAGCTGGAACTTTAAACGTAACAGTGTCTCCCAATTTTAGAAATTTCAACAAAGACTTCTGGGTGACATTAAATGGTGGTACCCCGGACAGATCTGCCATGGGTATTTCAATAGCCACAACATAATTTCCTAAAAACAAATTGAAAAGGGCAAGAAGACAACTAGTATGACTTAAGCTTGAAATCATTCTATCCTATTTTAGTTTTGCATTAAATCAAAGCAAATATTGGAATTTGTTTTTTTCAAGAAAAGAACGAGAATTTAAAATCTTGTTGAGAATTGTGAAATTATTGTGGATATTTATAATATTTTCCTTTTGTAAATATCGTTTAATATGTTAGAATTCCATGAACAAACACCTTAATAGGATGGAATGACGCCAGTATTTAGTTGTCCTTGTAAGTTTTTGTTTTGAACTGTTTAATTTGCTTAATTATACAGTTTTTATTTTACATTCATTATCTTGCTGTCGATCTTAACAATTTTTTTTTAATCTTATTATTTTTTTCTTTATCAAAAGAAAATTAAATAATCCAAAAAATAGTTTTATTTTCCTATCATACTGCTATAATTTGTTTTTTTTTTTTTCTTTTGCCATTTGTTAAGCTTCCAATATAGTTTTACAATATACATTCTCCAAATAAGTTTTTTAATTCTTTATTGATTTGAGTTTTATTTTTTGATATATTATTGAATTGATTTTTGTTAATCTATTAACTATCATTTTAAAATATATATACATATACATATAACAACTTCGAGCTGGTGTGCCTTAATTTCAAAAAAATTTCTACGTCCATGCATTTTTTTCTTCTATATGTAATCATGAGGTGTCTCATTTTTCTTTATCTTTTATCTATTTTTTTTTTTTTAATAATTAGTATCGCATGTTTTTTAAATAACTATTTATTTTGTGCTAATTTTGCGTTCACAAATCAAATACAGTAAAACCAATGATACAGATATTGACACTCATATTGGAGTTATCGGACCTCTTTCCAGAGCTTGAAATGCAGGCTAGAGCCCCTTCAATCCAAACAGACTCTCACATGGATGGACTTTCGAATCCCGCACCAGTAATGAAATCTTATGCCCAAACCATCTCCTTCGCCATTGCTTCGATGAATTCGGCTCCGAAGAAAAAAGGTGATTATGTGGCAGTCAAAGTCAACCTGAAAGCTTACGAAGAACGGTTGAAACTTTGCAGTTATTCTCTTATTGAACGAGTTGTCTTGTCAAAGGGAGATGAACCATGGAAGATATTGGCTTTTAAAGAAAAACTTCAATCTATTTGGAAATTGAACTCTCAATGGTGTTTTCTCTCTTGGACAGGGATTCTACCAGATTCATTTGAATTCTAAGGAAAATAAAGCACGAGTTTGGGGCATCAGATCATTTCATTTGAAACCTGTAATTCTAAGGCTTCAGCCATGGACTCAGAATTTTAATCACAACACACAACGCACGACGAATGCTCAAATATGGCTATTGTTTTACGATTTACCATGGGAGTTTTCGCACCCTCAAATCCTTTTAGACATGGCACGTGGGATCGGAATTCCTCTAAAGTTTGACAGAGCTACCCTAAAGGGTGATTATGGCCACTTCGCTCGCATGTTGATTGATGTTGACCTTTCTAAGCCTTTGCCTAATTCCATCATGATAGAGGTTAGGAAAGATTGTTTGTTTCCGACTCTTTACTTTGAGAATGTTTCAACTTTTTGCTCGATTTGTTGCTTTATTAGTCATTCGGCCGCCTCATGTCACCATGCGGCCCGATTTACAGGGAATGTCACCACCGAACCAAAAGACAAGAATCCGAAAAGAGGAAGATCCAGAATTCGACAAGAGTACAAACCGAAACACAAGTCAAGAGATGTTCCGGCCTATCGAGTCTTTGAGACTATCAAATCGGGTATTGATGCCATTGCGACTAAACCCGATGAAGTTGCAACCTCTTTTCCAAACAAGACAACTTTAGACCTGACTGCCTCTTCTAATTCACCCAGGCCAATCATTCCCACTGGATAAGGAGAGGCCTTGAAAAATGATGTTTATTTGGATGATTCCACAGACCCATTACACACTGAGCATGTAGATATTAATGCCATGACATATCATGTTATTGCTCATATGGAGCCTTTGATAGATCCTCTTATGGTAGAGCCACATTTGCATACTCTTGAGGGTGAAGCTAGCTCTGACACTAACAGTGAATGCACCGAATCAGACTTCAGCCATCCTACAGATTTAGACATCACAAGCATTCAAGGTGGAGTCTCTTGGGCAGATCAATTGGAAGATTCAGGTTAAAAGGAGGTTACTACTAAAAAAGATTAAAAAATAAATAAAAAGTAAGTTACCAGTGTTGTTTTGCCCAAAACTAAAGCTGCTAAAAATAAATTATTACATAAATGATTGTCCTTTATTGGAATTGTAGAGGTATTACAAACAGTGATACCCAATGTACTTTGAAAGACTTTTGTTTTCGTCATAAGCCGAATTTTGTTTGCATCATAAGCCGAATTTTGTTTGCATTGTTGTACCGTTGTGTGCTTTTGATTCAATTTCTCCTACTTTTTGGCGTTCTATGGGGTTACACTTTATTTCTGCTAATGCTAGAGGTACTTCCAGTATGTGGATTTTTGGGTCTCCTGCTTTTTAGGATGCTACTATTGTTTTGTCTCACGCTCAACATGTTACTGTTTCTGCTAATTTTCGTGGGATTGTCTATCAGATCTCTTTTATTTATGTCAATGTGAACTACATCACCCGTAGATCTCTTTGGAGCTCTCTTATGTACATTGCTGGTTCAGATGATCTGTGGCTTGTGCTTGGGGATTTTAACTCGGTTCTAAGCACTCATGAGACTACTGGTAATGCTTCTACTATCTCATGCGATGATTTTCGTGCTACTTTAACGGTTTGTGATCTTGTTGACATTGAAACGAAAGGAGTTTTTTTTACCTGGATCGGCCAAGGTAAGCGTGGTATGGTTCTTTCTCGATTAGATAGCGTTGTATGTTTACATTCTTTTCTGGCTGCTTAGTCATAGATAGACTGTGTTACCTTGCTTAAATCTCATTCAGATCATCACTCTTTATTGGTTTCTTGTTCTGTGGGTGTTTCATTGGGCCCACGACCCTTCAGGTTTCAAAGTATGTAGGTTTCTCATCCCTTATTTCTTAATTTGGTTAGATCGATTTGGTCATCCTCTATTATTGGAAGTAGTACTAGGATTGTTGTTCAAAAGTTAAAGCTATTGAAAAAGACATTGAGGAGGTGGAATTGGGAGGTGCTTGGGGATATTTCCTTAAATGTCACTAATGCTAATGAGGAGGTGATGCTTATTCAGGGCTGGATTGGTTTTGAAGGTTTTTCAGACGATCTTTTTCGTCTTGAGACTACCGCTTTTGTAAATTTGGATAGTGTTCTAAAACAACATGAGACTTTTCTGAAAGAGAAAAGTAGAATCAGGTGGTTTGCTGAGGGTGATCGGAACTCTAAATTTTTTTATTCACTGTTGAAGCATAGAAGGGGAAATAAGTCTCTTTCCTCTATTCAAATTGGTGAGAATATTTCTTATGATCCTGTTGAAATTAGTGAGCACATTTCCTCTTTTTATCAACATCTCTTTTCGAATCCTAGTAACGATAGTTTAGACTTCTCTTTAATTTGAGAGCATGTGCTTTCTTTGGTTACGGTTGATGAGAATGCTTCGATTATTAGGGTTCCCTCTTTTGATGAAGTGAGGAGTACGGTTTTTGCCATGGATCCTCTGAGTGCTCCTAATCCTGATGGTTTCTCAGGTATATTTTATTCTCATTGTTGTGAAATTGTGGGCCATGATGTGGTTTTAGCTGTGCATGATTTTTTTTTTACACTGGTTGAGTTTTTTCAGGTCTGAATTCTAATTTCTTGGTCCTTATTCGGAAGTCTCTGAACTCTATCTCGGTCAATTAGTTTCGTCTGATTGCTCATGGTAATTTCTTGTTTAAGGTTATTACTAAAATTATTGCTGACCGCTTGGCCGAAATTTGCTCTCGCATTATCTCTACAAATCAATTTGGTTTCATTAGGGGTCGTCAAATTGGAGATTATATTGTTGGTGCTTCTAAATGTTTTAATGTGTTGATAATGATAGTCGCAGTGGGTACCTGGCTTTAAAATTGACATCCGTAAGACTTTTGATTCCATTAGTTGGTCTTTTCTCTTTGAAGTCCTTCGGTGTTTTAACTTCTCTAAGAGTATTATTGGTTGGGTTGCGGCTATTTTTGATTCTGCTAGGATCTCAGTTCTTATTAATGGTTCCCCTCAAAGTTATTTCTCATGTTCGCGTAGTGTGCGGCAATGTGATCCTCTCTCCCCCTTTCTTTTTATTTTGGCGGAAGATTTTTTGAGCAGATATCTTATGCATCTAGTAGACTTGGACTCTTTGACTTCTATCTCTTCTCTGGTTGGGATGTGTGCTCCTTCACATTTTCTCTATGCGTGCCCCTTCGCATTTTTTAAGGGCTTATCCTCAGAATTTGCGTGTGATTTTAAATGATTTTGCATTCTATGGCTCTCTCTCGGGTCAGCAAGTTAATTGGAAAAAATCTTCCATATTCTTTGGCAGAGGTATATCTGGGCTTCAAATTACTAATTTTCTCTCAATGTCTAGGATGTGTAAGGGCGGTGATTCAATGACTTATCTAAAGGTCTCTCTTTTCATTGGTGCGTTTAAACGTCGATGGTTAATCCCTTGGGCTAATAAAATTAAAAGTAAATTGGAATCGTGGAAGGGTTTCTCTCTTTCAATGTTAGGTAGGTTATGTCTTATTAATTCAGTGATTATGGGTTCTTTCCTGCATTCATTTCAAGTTTATCAGTGGTCTTCTTCTCTTTTGAAAGATTTAAATGCTGCTATTCAGATTTTTTTTGGACTGGTTCGATTGATGGTTGTAAATCTATCTAAATTGGTTGGAAATCTTGCTGCAACCCTAAGGATAGCGACGGTCTTGGTGTTAAAGACCTTGGTATTCTTAACAGGGCTATGCTTAAAAAAGTTCACTTGGAGAATGTTGAATGAGGAGTCCTTCGTATTCACATATCTTCGGGCTCGATTTTTCACCCAAGATCACAGACCTAGAACGTGGTATGTTGTTTCTTCTATTTGGCTAGGTATAAAATTGCATTATACTCCTCTGATAATTAAGTCTAGGTGGTTGGAAGATCCGTTGATTGACCTAGTTGAGGATAAGTCTTCATTACAACCTCCGCTGGATTTTGTTGTCGGTGATATTTACTCAGATGCTACGGGTTGTGATATTCTTGTTTTTTTTAAGCTTCTCATCTGGATGTTGCTTTTGAGATTGAGAAGGTGATGGTAAGCACTGACCCAGACTAATTAGTTTAGACATGTTCTTTAGATGGTATTGTTTCTTGTAAATCTGCTTATGATGCTCTTTCTGAGGTTAGGAGTTCTGTTTTTGGCGTAAGCAAATTTAGGCGTCTTTTATTCCTCCTTATCACTCTGTCCTCGTTTGGCGCTTTTTTCATGGTAAGATTCCTACGGACATTGCATTGCGTGCCAGAGGTTATATTTCTCCTTCTCATTGTCAGTTTTGCTGTGCTGCAGAGGAAGACTTAATACATCTGTTTCTTGACTGCCCTTTTGTTCATAGGTTATGGGATGATATATCCTCTACTTTTGGCCATAAGCTTAAGTTGGATGGTACTTGTTTGGACCTTTGGCAGGAGGCAATGAGGGTTGTCTTTAGCACTTAACTGAAAGCTCTCTGCCAAGTTTCTATTATCACGGTTTTCTGGGTGGTATGGTTCCTCCGGAATCAAGCTACCTTTGAGGGTGGCAAGCCTGTTTTTACCGATGCTCTTTCCTTGATTTGGCATTCCGTTCACGAGGCAGACTCCCTTCAGTCTGGCACTATGAAGAATTCAGTGGTTGAGCTTCAGACTCTTCAACGGCTTCATGTATTTGGTCGTCCTTCCAAGGCTCCTTGCATTTTAGAGGTTATTTGGCGCCCTCCCCGCCGGGTTGTCAGAAGGTTAACACGGATGGGGCTGCTTTTGGTAGTCTTGGTCTTGCTAGTTGTGCAAAGGTTTTTTGCACATGCAGGGGTTTCGTTAAAGGTTGTTTTGCTATTCCTCTTGGTGTCTATTTTGCTTTTGAGGCTAAATTGGTAGTCTTGGTCTTGCTAGTTGTGCAAAGGTTTTTTGCACATGCAGGGGTTTCGTTAAAGGTTGTTTTGCTATTCCTCTTGGTGTCTATTTTGCTTTTGAGGCTAAATTGGCCGATGTCGTACATGCTATTGATTATGCTTGGACTTTTGGCTGGCATCGGTTATGGTTGGAGAGCGATTCAACTTTTATAATGGATACCCTTCATTCTAGGTCTTGTAAGGTTCCTAGCGTTGGCAAGATTCCGGTTAGAATCATTGAACTGGAGTGGAAACCGGAGTCGGACCGGAATCGAAAAAATCAAAACCGGAACCAGTTTTTCGGTTCCGGTTTTGGAACAGTAACCAAAACCGGGGAAGCCGATTTTGGTTCCAGTTTCAATTTTTCGGAACCGGGCGGTTCGGTTCCGGTTCAAACCGGCGGTTCTTAAGTTTTTTTATTTTATTTTATAATTATTAAAAAAAATAATACTCTATTTATAAAAATAAAATGTTTAAAAGATAAATGACATTGAAGAGTATTGAACCATGGTCCATAACCCTATCCAAGTAGATATATTTTCCTTTGCATTCTCCTCCTTTTTATATAGGTTAGACTTCACTTCACTTCACTTCACTTCACTTATTTATTTGATGTGGGATGTGAGATTTTCTTATCCTTTATATTCTAGTTGTTTTGTTTTTCTTTGATAATTCTATCACAGTATTTTTCTTTGTTATATATATATTATAAAATGTTTTCCGTTGTTGGAACAAACCTACAGTATCAATTATCAAGGGCTCGAAGAACCAAATAATGTTTTTCATACAATTTTTGTTTTCTCAGCAATGAGGAGCACTGGAATGTTGGTATTATCATTTTAGATTTTTAGTAGTGTCGAAATGGTTGATTTTCTTATTTGTTGAAACTTCACCACTGTGGGGAAATTTCGATCTTATTCTCTATTTTTTTTTTTTTTTCTCAATTCCTTGTGATTATGGTGATGTTTTATGCTAACAGGGTAGTTTTGAGTTAACATATAGGATGACTATTAAATTGTTTGTAATCCTTTCCTTAAAAAAAACAAAAAAAACAAAACAAAACAAAACAAAATTTGTTTGTAATCATATGAATTACTACATATGTGATATGGCTGTCCAGTATTATCAGGGTAGTAGGGTACTATGGGAAGTACTTGGCATATGATAGATATATTAGTTTTCTATTGTTCCTTGCCAAGATTGAGGAAACCTGGTTTAGCAATCGTGAGGTATAGTTTTAACTTTGCTACCCACATCTCACTGTCTACACCTCTCTTATCCTCCAAACAATCATGGAATTTCACTAATTAATATGGACAATAGTACTCATCAATTGAATGTAAATCCCACATCCCACATCGGATAAATAAGAAATATGGAGAAAGACCTAACCTATATAAAAAGGAGAAGAATGCAAAAGAAAATATACTTATTTGGACAAGGGTAATGGGCCACGGTCCAATACTTTACAATGTCCTTATAATATATATTTTATTGATAAAATGTTATTTTTTTGTAATAAAAAAAAAAACAAAAAACAAAAAAATAAAAAATAAAAACCGGTTTAGAACCGTCGATTCTGGAAAAATCGGAATCGGAACCGGAACCTGCGGTTCTTGAACTGGAACTGGAACCGGCATATACCGGTTCCGGTTTCGGTTTCAGAACCGAAACCGTTGGTTCAGAACCGAAACCGTTGGTTCAGAACCGGAACCGTGCCAGGTCTAGCCCCGCTTGGGATAGGTGTTTAAGCTTAATCTCTCAAATGGACGTTGCTGTCACTCATATTTATCGAGAAGGTAACCAAGTTGCAGATAGTTTAGCATATAGGAGCTCCAATATCGTCTCTCTTACATGGTGGTGGACCGCTTCGAATTTTTACAACCATTTTATTTTCAATGATTGTTGTAGCAGATCTTCTTTTAGGTTCTGTTGATCTGTTTTCTTCTTTTTTTTTCTTTTCTCATTTGTTCTCTTTCTTTTTTATTTAATAAAATGTTAGGATGAGGTTGATTCCGATCCCCAATAATCTTATCAAAAAAAAAAAAAAAAAAGGGAGATAAGAGAGTCATTAGTCTTTTAGGGATCCAGTTTTCAATTATGAAGCAACAAAAGATCTTTTAATTAAGGCAAAATTTCTACGAATTTTTCACATGAAAAAAAAAAAATCAAGAATTAGAAGAAAGACAGTAGTAAATTGAAGTGCAGAACCTTATCTTGTCAATCAACTTAGATTCTTAAATTTTGTCATGAATTAAATGGCTAATAAGTAAATAGTGGATTGAATGACTAATGAAAAGAAAGAGAATTTAAAATCTTGATGAGAATTGTGAAATTGTTGTGGATATTTATAGTAATTTCCTTTATTAAATACCATTTAATATATTAGAATTCCAAGAACTAACACCTTAATAGGATGGGATGACACCGGTATTTAGTTATTCTTATAAGTTTATTGTTTTGGGTTAAAATTGAAACTAACCAAATAATTAGTAGAGTTTTTATTTTTACATAGCACTAGTGTTTTGAACCGATAAACATGGAAGCGACATGCCTAATATTCGCCCATAACTCATAGCAATTAATGTCAATATCAGAAAAATAAGATGAGAGAGAATAAAACAATCATAACATAAGATATACGTGGAAAACCCTAAATTAAGGAAAAAACCACGGGCCGACAAGATGATAGAGAAAGTTCTACTATATGATAAATTGTTACAACCATATACTCCATGATTCTCTCTCACACCTCAACCCCAAACCACAGATCCTTACCAAGTCCCCATGCTCACAACCGAGCTTTACATCATGACTCTTTGCTCACAACGCTCATAAGATCCTCACCAAGAACCCCCCAATATCCCCTAGGTCTCCCCTGAATATCACCCGCGGATCTCTAACTTGATCCACTGATATTCCCCGGATCCCTCCTCGGATATTCTCTAGGGTCTCTCTCGGATCTCATCCGCTTTCTCTGATGTTACACGGTGTTCTTTTTGCTCCACACAAATAACCTAATTACAAGGTTTTATTTATACTAGTTACAAAGAGTTTAAGATAAAAGGAAATCATACTTCTAAACATATAAGACTTACTTATTTCATATAAATATTATTTTCTTTTATGACAAGTCTTCTTATAAAGAGTATTCTTTTTCCTTCAAGCACAAGAACTTCCCAAAAGAACACTTTCCTTTTCCACCAAAGATTTATCGTTCCAAGCATGCTTATAATTGACTAAGGTTCGAGTCATATGGTGCTGCTGGAAATTGCATCACTGAAAATTACATCGCTCAGAAAACCGCGATCCATACATTGAAACGATCTTCAATCTTCCAATCTTTTGATCTTCAAACCTCCCTCAAACAACACCATTCCAACTTCGTTTGGTTCAATTGGGTTCATTCGAGAATACGAGCCAAAACCTAACACTTTAATAATTTCTTAAATAAAAATATTTTTGTAAAAAAGAAGAAGAAGAATGAAAGAGGAGGAGGAGAAGGAAGAGGAGGAAGAAAAAGAAGAAAAAGAAGAATTTCATATTAAACACACCAATCTTCTTCAATTAAACACACCAGTCTTCAATTACACACATCATTTTTTTTTTTTTTCAATTAAACACACTACCGTTCAGGTGTGTTTAATTGAAGAAAACCGGCGTGTTTAATTTTTTTTCCATATGTGAGATTTTCTTCTTCTTCTTCTTCTTCTTCTCCCAATTTTTTTTTTTTTTTTTTGTTGTTGTGGCAAGTGACCTCCATTGGAGGCCTCGAACCTCCATCGGAGGTCTCTCAAACCTCCATTGGGGGTCACGTAGACCTCCAATGGAGGTATGGGCGACCTCTGATGGTGGTCGAAACCTCCTTTGGAGGTGCTCCAATAATTTTTTTAAAAAAAATTTTGTTTTTTTTTTTAAAGAAAATTAGTTTAAAAAATAAAAATAAATATAAAAAGCAGGGGTAAATTTGTCTCTTCAAAAGAAAGTTTGGTAAAAATAATGAAAACATTAATTCCGAATAAAAATAGAAATCCCTTAATTTTTTGGTTAAAAAGTGTTTTTTTTCCTCTTTTGTTTTGAACTATTTAATTTGCTTTATACGGTTGTTATTTTACATTCATTATCTTGTTGTCGGTCTTAACAAGTTTTGTTTTAATATTATTATTTTTTCTTTATCAGAAGAAAATTAAATAATCCAAAAATTATTTTTATTTTCCTATCATAATGCTATAATTTATTTATTTATTTATTTTTTATTGTGCCATTTTTTTAAGCTTCCAATATAGTTTTACAATATGCGTTCTCCAATTAAGTTTTTGAATTCTTTATTGATTTCATTTTTGTTTTTTGATATATTATTGAACTGAGTTTTGTTAATCTATTAACTATCATTTTGATAAATAAGTAAATATACATATACATATAACTTCATGTTAGTATAATAGTATGCTTTAATTTCAAAAAAAAATTCAACGTCCATGCATTTTTTCTTCTATGTGTAAATGTGCAATCATGAGGTGGCTCATTTTTCTTTATCTTTTATCTATTATTTTATTTTATTTTTTTACTAATTAGTATGTAAGTTTTTTTTAACTATTTGTTTTAATTTTTAGGCTAATTTCGCCTTTTCACAAATCAAACACATTAAACCTACAATCTGATAAGGGATGAAAATAAACCTATCATTTTTTATTTATTTTTTAATGTGGGGACTAAAAAGTAGTTTGCTTTCTACTTCACTTTCGCTCTCTTTTGCTTGTAAGCAAAGGGAGAAAAGAGAGTCATTAGTCTTTTAGGGATCCAGTTTTCAATTATGAAGCAACAAAAGATCTTTTAATTAAGGAAAATTTTCCACGAATTTGCACTTAAAAAAAAAAAAAAAAAAAAAAAAAAAACCAAGAATTAGAAAGAAGGCTGTAGGAAATTAAAGTGCTAAACCTCATCTTGTCAATCAACTCAGATTCTTAAATAATCAAATTTTGTCTTGAATTGAATGACTAATAAGTAAAGAGTGGATCACGATTTTTTTTTTTTTTAAACGAAGTGAATAAAATCAGTTGAAGAAAATGGATCAAACATGATTGAGCAAATATTCAATTAGATAAGCTTAAGTAACACCCAACACCTATACATTTCTCACATTGATCCCTTAATGAAGGGATTTAGCTACACATGATGGAATTACAAGAAAAAAAAATAGAGAATAAACTCAGTGATATCCTAGTGCTTCTCTTCTTCTAGCTTGAGTTTAGATCCTCGAGCTCCCTGCCTTGATCAAGTGGTATTTGTATAGAGAATTGATCTTTTAATTAAGGAAAATTTTCCACGAATTTGCACTTGGAAAAAAAAATGAAGAAGTAGAAAGAAGACTGTAGGAAATTAAAGTGCTAAACCTCATCTTGTCAATCAACTCAGATTCTTAAATAATCAAATTTTGTCTTGTATTGAATGACTAATAAGTAAAGAGTGGATTATGATTTTTTTTTTAAATGAAGTGAATAAAATCAATTGAAGAAAATCGATAAAACATGATTGAGCAAATATTCAATTAGATAAGCTTAAGTAACACCCAACATCTATACATTTCTCACATTGATCCCTTAGTGAAGGGATTTAGCTACACATGATGGAATTACAAGAAAAAAAAATAGAGAATAAACTCAGTGATATCTTAGTGCTTCTCTTCTTCTAGTTTGAGTCCAGATCCTTGAACTCCCTGCCTAGATCAAGTGGTATTTGTATAGAGAATTGTGAGTTTATGTTTGTTTGTGTGTGTGTGTGTGTGTGTGTGTGTGTGGGGGGGGGGGTGGGGGGGCGGTGATTACGATTTTTATTTTTATTTAAACGAAGTGAATAAAATCAGTTGAAGAAAATGGATAAAACATGATTGAGCAAATATTCAATTAGATAAGCTTAAGTAACACCCAACATCTATACATTTCTCACATTGATCCCTTAGTGAAGGGATTTAGCTACACATGATGGTAATACAAGAAAAAAAATAGAGAATAAACTCAGTGATATCCTAATGCTTCTCTTCTTCTAGCTTGAGTCCAGATCCTTGAGCTCCTTGCCTTGATCAAGTGGTATTTGTATAGAGAATTGTAAGTTTATGTGTGTGTGTGTGTGTGTGTGTGGGTGGGAGGGTTGGTCGCTGCCCTGCAATGTTACATGATAAAACATAGAAAAATTTGATTGTGACCATGTCTTCTTTGGTAACCAAATCAACAAATATGTGAGTGCATATTCTAATATACAATCATAATAATTTAATTGTGTGATCACGTGCAATTCATATGCGATAACATTATATATATTTGTGATCACATACAGTCATATGTGATCACATACTGTTGTATCGTGTAATGTTGCACCGAGGAATGACCCATATATATACAGGAACTCTGAATCTATTTTCAGAATTATACAAAATCATGCCGAGACAATGAGATAGAATCATGGAGAGTTAAATGTACAGTATGTGATCCTAAATCAGTGATGATTAGCTTGATTTATTACCTGCTTGATTTAGGGAGCTGGAATGATTGAGTGCTTGATCATTAGTGTCTTGTTTTGACTTTATATGCCCCCACATGATGGTACTCCCATTGGAGATACCAATCTTAGATCTCAAGAGAGAAAAAGGTACTTTACTCAGCAGTTTAGTTAACAAATATGCCAATTGATCATGGGTGGAGATATGAGAAATAGAGAGCTATCCATTTGAGACTTTTTCACACACAAAGTATTAGTTGATAGTGATAAGCTTTATACGAGAGTGAAAAACGGGATCTGCACTTATGCAAGTGGCACCGACATTGTCGCAATAATTTTTGGGTGGATTAGGTAGTGACACACCTAGTTCAGCAAGTAGAGAAGATACCCACATAAGTTCAACGGTAGTTGATACAACAGCTCTGTATTCGGCATCTATAGAGGAGCGAGGAATAGTCTTTTGCTTTTTAGAACACTGAGATATAGGATTGGAACCAAAATACATAATATATACTGTTGTGAATGAACGATCATCTTGGTTTCCAACCCAGTCGGCATCAGAAAAGGCATGGGGTTAAGTAGATGAATTACGAAGAAGAAAGAGACCATAATGTAGTGTATTTTTGAGATAGTGCAATATGCATTTGGTTGCAGATGAGTGAATCTTAAAGGAGCAATGCATGAATTGAGCTAATTTGTTAACAATAAAAGAGATATATGGTCTTGCGAGTGACAAGTATTGAAGTTAGCCAATTACTTATCGATATTTAGTGGCATCAGTCTGTCGGGAGCCATCAACAAGAGTCAGAGATGTTGAAGTAGCCATAGGTGTATTAACTTCTTTAGATTTAACTAGATTGGTGCGATGTAAAAGATCTTGAATATATTTGTATTGAGTTAGGAACATCCCAGAATTGATGGAGACAACTTCTACTCCAAGAAAGTAATGAACATTGCCTTTATCCTTGACTGAGAATTTTTGAGACAGTGTCTGCAAGAACTGCTTGATAAATGATGGATTGTTGCCTATAACTAACAGATCATCAACAAAAACTAAAAAATAAACATCAGCATCGTTAGTGTTATAAATAAATAATGAAGCATCTGATTTTGAGTTGATAAATCCAAATGTAAGAAGAAAACTTTTTAGCTTAGTATACCAATCATGTGGTGCTTGTTTAAGCCCATAAATAGCTTTGTGAAGACAACAAACGTAACCTGGATTGGATTCATCAAAAAATTCAAGAGGCTGGCTAATGAAAACCTCTGCATTGAGTGTGTTATGTAGAAAGACGTTGTTAACGTCCAACTGTTGCACAGACCAACCATAGCTAAAGGCAATAGATAACACAGTTCAAATTATGATGGGTTTCACCACAGAGCTAAAAGTGTCATGATAATCAACTTTTGGCCATTAATGAAAGCCCTTAGCAACTAAACAGGCTTTGTTTCAAGCAAGACTGGCATCAGGATTTCTTTTTATTCGAAAAACTCATTTGCAATTGATGACATTTTCATTTGGGTTTGAAGGAACCAATTCCCATGTGCTATTATAAATGAGAGCATTTAACTCTTCAAACATAGCCTTGCTCCAATTCAAATCACGAATGGCTTGGGAGACACAAGTAGGTTCAAATGGCACTGGAAGAGGGTGTTTGGTTTTTTGATGAGTCATTTTTGGTTTTAAAATATTATTTTGTGAATGGGTAACCATAGAGTAGGTATGGGCCTGTTAGGGTGGAAATGGGGGTTGTGAGACTGGAGCACTATTTAATTGGCTTGTAGAATTGGTTATTGGGGATGTTGTAGATGGCCCACTCACGTTGAGGCTACTGCGAGAGTTGCATGTTCAAACATTTTCAACAGTTTGAGGAGAAATTGTAGTGCATGGTGTTGCTGTATGTTCCTAAATTATAGAGAAGGGATGGGCATGTGAAGGAATAGAGAAATGAGTTGGACTTTTGGTAGCAAGAGCTTGTGAGCATGTAGACCATTGAGAGACATGTGATGGAGTAATATGAGTGGCTTTAAAATGAGGAGACTCTGTTTGTGATTTTGAAGAAAATTCATGTTCAATGAATTTCACATGTCTTGAAATAAAAACTTTGGAAGTGTTAAGGTCAAAACACTTATATGCACTTGGTGAAGTACAGTAACCTAGAAAGATGCATGGTCTTGACTTAGGCTCAAGTTTATTCGAGGAATATGATTTCAACCATGGGTAGCTAAGGCATCCAAATGTCCTTAATTTTAGTAGTTTGGAACAGAGCTTCAAATGAAGATTTAAGATGGAGAAGTGGGGTATGGAGGCCATTGATAAGGTAGCTAGCTTTTTGGAAGGCGAAACTCCAAAAGGTTAAAGGTAAAGAAGAGTTGTGAAAAATCATAAGTCTGGTTTCTTTTACGTGACAATAACGTCTCTCAGTAGTGCCATTGTGTTGAGGTGTGTGGGGGGTGGGGTGAGGTGTTGAACACCATGAGATTCTAAAAATGATTTTAATTTAATAAATTCACCACCTTTATCAGAGTAAAAAGAAAAATCATACGAGTTTTAAAAAAAAATCAACCAAAGATTTAAATTTAGTGAACACACCAAAAACATCTGATTCCTTTTTTATAGGAAAAAGCCAAATGTATTTAGTAAAATGATCAACAAAAATAACATAGTAATTAAAGCCACAAAAGGGATGAGATGGGAGCAGTTCCCCACACATACATATAAATCAAATCAAGAGGTTTTCTACTTTTGAGAGTTGAAGTTCCAAATGGTAACCTATGACTTTTATTACAAAAACATGAATCACAAACTAGACTTTTTATTAAGGTCAAAGTGGGAAAAACTGTGAATTAAAGACATGATGGAGAATCTTGGAAGAGGGGTGGCCTAATCGACCATGCCAGCTAACGACAGAAGCAGTAACACCAACAAATGCACTTAGGGATGGAAAATGAGCTTTTCCTTCAAGCTGTGGCCATTCATAGACATTATCTTTGTTCACCCCTAGCGGTAGATGAGCCCTCATAACGAGATCCTTCACAACAAAATGAGTTGGAAAAAATTCAATTGAGTATTGTTAGTTTTGCATAATTGAAAGACATATATCAAATTTCTTTTCATAGAAGGAACACAAAGCATATTGGATAATTTAAAAGAGCTTGAGTAAAAGAACAGATTATTGGAACCAGTGTGTGTAATTGTCAAACTTGTGCCATTTCCAATTACAATGTCATCGAGTCCTTCATATTCTTTGTGCAGAGAAATATTGATAAGATCTGTTGATACACGGTGAGAAGCACCAGAGTCAATAGGCCAGTTCTGGTTTGCAAACTGATCATTGTAATGTGATTAGCAATTGTCTAGAAATTTGGTCTAGCTCGAATTTTGTATCATTGTTTAGCTATATGACCTTTTTTTCTCACAAAATTGGCAAAAAAAATCAATGTTAATGCCATTAAAATTGCTATTGAATCTTTTTTTGTTATTGTACTTCTGGCCTGTAGATTGTTGTGTACCCTTGTTGAAGGTTGGAAAATTATTGCCGTTGAGATTTTGTGCATTCTCATGCCTTAAACATGAGACACTATTTTTGGAGTGGGTAAAGTTGACAGTAATTGGAGTAGTCTCCTAAGTGGTGGCCTCACGTTTGAGAAACTCTCCATGCTCAATGAGTTTATTATAGAGTTCTTCAAAACTAATGCTTGTGTTACGAGCTCAAACATCTGTAACAATTTCTCTAATTCTGTTCCTAAGCCACGCATAGCATACACCATTAAGTCATCATCACTTAACGGAGAATCAATAATTTCAAGTTCATTATAAACGTCTTTTAAAGTCTGAAGATACTCATATACAAATCTCCTTTTAGAACAACAAGTTTATCTTTGAGAAGCATCACCCAAGATCGGGATTGATTAACATTCGATTTCTGTAGCTATGTCCTGGCCTCTTGAGAACTTTTGGTGAAAGCTATAGCAAAACAATTGTTTTAGACAAAGAGGCAAGAATGGCATGAAAAATAAGTTGGTCTTGACGCATCCAAATGAAATGTGCTGGATTGGGAGTAGTTTGCCTATTATCAATGATGTCTTTAGATGGACATAGAGTAGTGCCATCGATATATCTGAATAGATCATAGCCAAAATAATAAAGAGTAAAACTTAGCCTTCCAAGAGGAGTAGTTTGATGATGTCAGTTTTATTAGCAATTGAGTTGTGGCATTGATAGAGATGAGGTTAGGTAAACCATTGTTCGAGTTTGGAACAATAACAGAGACAGTGGAAGTAGTTATAGAACTTACTTCGGCCATGGCTATTAAAAGAGGAAGGAAAAAAAATGATAAAATGTGGAGGACCATTTGAGTTGCTCATTGCAGCTGTGAGACTCTGATACCATATAAATATTTCTAGTATATTGGAATGAAAATTTTTACAACAAAAGTTTAGTATATAAATATACAAGAACTCTGAATCTATTTTCAGAATTATACAAAACCATGCCTAGACAATGGTATAGAATCATGGAGAGTGAACTGTACAGTAATGTGATCCTTACTCAGTGGTGATTAGCTTGATTTATGATCTGCTTGATTTAGGGAGCTGGAATGATTGAGTGCTTGATCACCGGTGTCTTGTTTTGACTTTATAGTATGTAGGTTTTTGTGGAGAATTGAGGAATTGATAGAAGGGATATGTGTAGAGAGATGAGATAGGAATTGAGAGAGAGTTTTCTAGATTTGGTTCTTTTTTCGTGATGTAAGAGTGTGAGGTAAGAGAATCTAAAAGAGATATTTATATATGGTCCAAAAAATAGGGTTGTACCCGTAACATTTATTGATCTAGCACATATCGCGGCCCGATGTTAGCGATTTGCACATAGCTATTAGGAAGTATGCCTTAAACCAAGGATATTTCTATTACAAATCATTTCATATCAATAAAAGTCTTTTGTTTACAAATAAATTATGTAGCATGTTGATCGGTCCATTTATATACAAGTTTTAGATCCCCATTCTCTATTATGTATGCTTTATTCTCAGGTAAAATTAGTATTTTTATGTGTTTATTGAGCATGTGTAGGTCATATTCCTTACAAGTGGTGTTGGGTCTTATTTTGGAAGAAAATAAGTCAAAGGATAGAGAAAAGGTGCAAAAAAATGATGTTCCGCAGTCCAAACTGCAAGCCAAGCAAGGAGCACAAACCGTGGTCTCAACCGCGGTGTATTTCAGTGATTTTCCATGGTGTACACCACGATCTAAGAAGAAGTCCAAACTGTGGTGCCAGGTGCAGTCATTTCTAGAGAATTATCGCTGGGTAAGATGAGGCGCACGTATCGCAGAAAGATGAATTATGGCCAGTGCAGAATAGAAATATTTCGGGGGCCATATCTCCCTACTCATAATGAACTGGGTTGTGTACCACCTATTTTTAGAAATCCCTGAATGTCTAGTTTCCGGTACACTTTTCGGATTGCAATTCCAGTATTTTTAGAAGAAGCTATGCATGTTTTAGTACCCGACAGTCATATCAGTCATAATTCCATGAATTGTGATGAAATTTATTTTGCAAGTTGTCGAAACGGGAAATATTACCTTCTTGGATGTGTGTGAGAGTCTTGGGCAGCAAGTTGACACCTAATCATTATCTTACATCAAGAAGGTTCAATTTTAATGGATTTAGGAAAGAAGTATAATTCAAAAAAAAAATGCAAGTATACTCAAAGGAGTCAATTTCCTTATTAGTTAAAGATTAATCTAGCATCTAATGCCTATTTATGTTAGCAAATAAATCATTACACAAAAATGTTTCCGGATAGACCACAAACAAACAATAGCAAAAGGAAAAATAAGATGGAAGAAATAAACAATCCAATCACACACAACACAAAGAATTTTACATGGAAACCCAAGAACAGGGAAAAACCACAGCCGTCATGACAACAAAAGAAAATTTTACTATGTAGTAAATTATTACAACCACGCACTCATGATTCTCTCTCTAAAAAACCCCAAACCTAATTACACATAATGCCTAGTCTCTTGAGATCTCTCTAGTATTTGCTATTTTGCTCCACACATAAATAACCTTGTTATTATGATTTATTGATATGAGTTACATGGAATTTAAACCCATATGGAAATTCATATCCTATACATACAAGATTTCCTTATTACACATAAATACTATTTCCTTTTATGATAAGTCTTCTTGTAAAGAGAAATCATTTTCCTTCAAGTATAAGAACTTCCAGAAACAACATACTTCCTTTTATGCTAATGTTTCTTAATTCATGCATGATTATGATTGACTACAGTTCGAGTCACGGTTGGCCACCCGCTTCCTAAACTGTGTTGAAGTCATCTGAAATTACATCGTTTAGAAAACTATGATACATATGCTACATCACCTAAAACCGTTATCATCACCGATGTGCAATGAACAGCGCAAGGCACAACGTGAATCCTTGGAATAGGACCGCTGCCTGCCGATGTGCAAGCACAACACTAACCAACTACTGTGGGAACCGCTGTCGTTTGCACGGTGTTACCCACAATGCTTTTCACTGGTCTTCGTTTCTTCAGTTCATCAAGGTCTTCACGCCTCCTTCAAACACAATCTCATACTTCCAAACATTTCCCACGTCTCTAAAAAGTCTCCACATAGGTTGATTCCCATTTGGTAACTATAGAAAATTCAAGCCATATCCAACAATCCTCTCTTATAGTAAGAATTCTCAAACCTTCGTCCATAGCTACGACTCTCATCACTGAGAGTCAACATACCTACCACATGGTATAACCACTTAGGAACACCAATTCTAAGATTTCACAGACATATGTTGAAATTTATCTTGCTGAAACTGTAGTGCAACTCCTCACATTAGTTTCCTAGGGAGTTCGTTTAGACATCGACATCCTTGTCCACTACACACCTTGCATTACCTCCTAACCAATGCCCGTACGTAATTCTAAACCCGCTATTAGCAACACAACCTCTTCCATGGCAACTAACGGTCATGCCATGACGATGTCTATGCCTCTTTATAGGGCATCATTGTAGACATCATACTCAAGAGAGGTGATTGTTGGATCCCTCTCTTTGGATCCCATAGCCACACTTTTCTTCTTATTTTTACAATCCTTCATAACATGTCCAGACTATCCACATCCCCAACAATTGACTTACTTTTTCCAGTTTCCTTCTTCATGTCAACCAAAAGAGCAAAGCTATCAAAAGATTTACCTTCACTTTTCAGTCTTCATTCCTCAGAGATCAGTTTGTTCGCTACATCTTCAAAACATACGATTGAACTCTCATACATCAAGATTGGCTTCATGTGCACATAGAACGATGGAAGAGACTAGATAAGTCTTAACCCTTTATCTTCCTTATTGGTTTTAACTCCAATCGACTCTAATTCTGAAACTATCCATTGAGCACTCCAAGATGATTAGACACCTTCGTACCTTCAGACATCTACAGTGTGTGAAACTACTCCTTCAAGTAGAACCGATTGCATACGCTATTTGCTTAATGCAATTCTTTAAGTCTCTTATAAAGTTCTTTCGCAGAATATGTTCCATGAATATTTTTAAGAACAATCTTGGACATGCACAATCGTATCGCACTTGTAGCCCTTTCATCCAAATCCTCCCAATCATCATCGCTCTTCACAGATTTTCTAGAACTACTACCAACCGCTTCTTTAGTAGAATCTCTATAGCCTTCAGGGTTTCCAAGGGTAGATTTGCCCTTCAACGCCTTGTGTAAATTGTATTGGATTAGCAGATCTTTGACTTGAACTTGCCACAAGCCAAAGTTAATCTTTCCATCGAACTTCTCAACCTCGAATCTCATCATATTTGCCATAAC
Organism: Acer negundo; assembly: GCA_035582765.1. Lineage (NCBI taxonomy): Eukaryota > Viridiplantae > Streptophyta > Magnoliopsida > Sapindales > Sapindaceae > Acer > Acer negundo. The sequence continues at coordinate 34,598,779 of CM069241.1, read as the reverse complement.
AATTTGTTAAGACCACTATCAGGGAACTGAAGCTTTGATACCAATTGTTAGTGAACAAATCACTATGTCAAAGCATTTTCGGATAGACCACAAAGACAAACAATAACAAAAGGAAAAATAAGATGGAAGAAATAAACAATCCAATAAAACACAATATAAAGAATTTTACGTGGAAATCCAAGAATTGGGAAAACCCACGGCCATTAGGACGACAAGAGAAAGTTCTGTTATGTAGTAAATTATTACAACCACACACTTAAGATTCTCTCTCTAAAATACTCCAAACCCGATTACAGCCAATGCCCGCTCTCTTGAGATCTCTTTAATATTTGCTATTTTGCTCCACACATAATAACCTTGTTATTATGGTCTATTTATATGTGTTACAGAGAGTTTAAATCTACAAGGAAATCCATATCATATATATACAAGATTTCTTTATTTCATATCAATATTATTTCCTTTTATGACAAGTTTTCTTGTAAAGAGAAATCTTTTTCCTTCAAGCATAAGAACTTCAAGAAACAACATACTTCCTTTTCTGCTAATATTTCCTATTTTACGCATGCTTATGATTGACTACGATTCGAGTCAGGGTTGACCACCCACTTCCTAAACTATGTTGAAGTCACCTGAAATTACATCGCTCAGAAAACCGCAGTCCATGTGCTGCATCACCCAAAACCGTTGTCCTCACTGTTGCGCAATGCACAACACAAGGCACTACGCTGACCAATCGTTGTGGGAACCGCTGTCCCTTGCACATCGCTTCACTAGTCTTCATTTCTTCAGTTCTTCAAGGTCTTCACACCTCTTTCAAACACAATCTCATACTTCCAAACATTTTCCACTTCTCCGGGAAGTCTCAGCATTAGTTGAATCATGTTTGGTAACATTGGATATTCGAGGCATATCCAACAATTTAAACCCCTTTGAACTCTAATTTTGAGATATACCTGCCAATGGAGGTTCCAATCTACCAAGGGGGCCATCCCCCATCAAACCTTCACTCCATCACCACACATCTCCAAATCCCACCATTGTCGCACATTAAGAGTTTTATTTGAGAGAGAAAGAGGACCAAGCTTGAAGAAAAGGAAGATTCAATGCCACTTGGGTTTCTTCTTATCTTTTCTCTTTAATTTTCATTATGATGTGTAGTAAATCCCATTCCAGGGGATCAATGTGAAGATGACATGAGTATTGGGTGTTATCAATAAACCTATTTCAAGAGTATTATTTCAAGTTAGTTTCAATCAAAGTTTTAATTGTTTTCAATCTTGATTTGTTATTTGAGAGAATTATTTGAGGAATTGATTAAGTAAATGTCATGCTTGATTGAATCATTTTATGAAGAGAATGTCACTCTAAATTAATTTTGGCCTTTTAAATCTTTGTGTTTAAAACATTTTTTTTTTCCAGTACTCTTACTAAATGCCGTAGAGAAGTAAAGGTTAAAGTATGTGATTGATTCAATCCTATTAAAGAAAAGGTTTAGTTCTAACTTGAATAATCGAGCATTAATGAGGTAAATTTGTGATACCCAATTGTTCATAGCTTGACTTTATTAATTCCCTAGTATTTCCCCTCCATATTCCCTAGTTTGTCTTGGCTTGTAAATTTCCTAGTTTTAGTTAATTTAATTGTTTTCTTACTCCTCAAACCAACTTAATTTACTTTTTTTCTTGCACGTAGTTTAGTTTTAATACTAGTTAACTAGCTTTTAACCTTTCGATTTCCCTTTCCCTAAGAACGAACTTTAAAAAAATACTTCAACAAAATTGGTGCCGCTGCCGAGGAAAGGTTTTAATTAATTGGCTAGTTCTAGTTTTCTAGTTTGTTATTTTTATTTTAGTAGTGTAGTTTTTTTTTTTTTTTTTTTTTTTTTGAATATTTGATATTCTCTAGTTTTGTTTTTGTTTTGTTTTTTATTTTATTTTCAGGAACGATGGATTTCTACAAGCAACACACATATGATGAGGAAGAAGAAGCAAACTGTGAACTCGCAATGCAAATAGCTAATTTAAGTCGATAAATGGAGATTATGATGGAACAAAATGAGGGTTTGGAATGCAATCAATGTGGAAATTATGAGCATGAGACATGGAGCTATCCTTTTAGAAGAGAATTTTTGAAACCCTATAATCCGGAACCTATGAGCAGACCGTGTGGAGATTTCTACAATAATACTTGTCTTAACAATGAACCATAAGGATATTTCTACAATTTTAGGCCGAGCTACGAGCTATATGACAATTCTTAGAACCTGAATTGGAGGAATGATCAAGATTTCTCATAGAGCTACAATGAAGTAAACACCTATGAGCATCCGATCTTGCCATACCAACCAAGGGAGTCGATCTCAGAGGAAACAATACAATCTATTGCTAAATGCATTCAGGAATCCCATTAATGCATTCAATAATCCCAACAATGTACTCAAGCCTTCATACAACAAAAAGTGGCTTTCTTCCATCAAGAAGTGCAGAGAAGAGCAATATTTCCAATAAGAAGTGCACACATATGTGCAAGAATAGGAGAAACAATTTCAGAGTATGCAAGCTTCGATAAGAAGAATGGAAGCGCACATTGAGACAATTGTTGAAGCTATGAAAAAACGAGTGTATAAAGAGATCCCAAGTCTACCAAAGCAAGAAGATGGTACCACCACCCATGGGAATGGTGAGATTGTCGATAATGAAGTTAGTCATGAATTCTGGATTATAGATTCGGGAGTCACTAATCATGTTTGTAATTCCTTACAAATGCTCTGGGAAACCAGAAAGCTAAGTAATGAAGAAATTAGTTTTCGCTGGGCACTAAAGCACAAGTGTTGGCGAAAGCAGTGGGAGAAGTCATTCTTTATTTTGATTGTCTTAGAAGTTTGATTTTAAAATACGTTTATTATGTACCGAAGTTTAGGAGAAATTTGATTTCTGTTTCTAGCTTGATTAGACTTCGTTATTCGATTGTTTTTAATAAAGAAGTTATTTTTAGTAAGAATGACAAAGTCATACGCAAGTGTACATTAGAGAATGGTCTTTATCATATTCAAAATAAAACTATCTCACTACTTAACATTGAACAAGATGAACCAAAATCAAAGAGAATAAAATTATCTAAAGATGAAACTTACTTGTGGCACCTGAGATTAGGACATACTAATCTAAATATGATTAAAAGGTTGGTAAGCGATGGAATTTTAAGCGAGTTAAAAATCCAAGAGCTTCCAACATGTGAATCTTGTGAAGAAGGTAAGGTGTCAAAAAGGTCGTTTACGACAAAAGGAGTAAGGGTCACTGAATGTGAAGGACTCATACATACAAATGTATTTGGTCTGATAAACATTCAAGCAATGGGAGGATACAAGTTCTTCATCACTTTCACATATGATTTCTCGAGATTTGGATTTGTGTATCTCATGCGACATAAGTCGGATGCTTTTGAAACGTTCAAAGCATTTAAAACTGAAAATGAAAATCAACTTGAGAAACGCATTAAAATCTTGAGATCCGATCATGGTGGGGAGTATCTCTCTGGTTAGTTAATATCTTATAGACAATGGAATTTTATCTCAACTTTTTGCACCAGGAATGCCTCAGCAAAATGGCATGGCAGAAAGAAGAAATAGAACTCTCATGAATATGGTTAGATCTATGCTCAGCTATTCAACACTTCCAAAGACCTTTTGGGGATATGCCTTACAAACAGCTATAGACATCTTGAACAATGTACCGTCTAAATTTATTCTTAAAACACCACATGAATTGTGGAGTGGGCAAAAGTCTATTCTACGACACATGAGGATATTTGGATATCCAGCACATGTGTTGAAGGGAAAGATAGAAAAGATGGAATCACGTTCAGAGACATGCTTGTTTGTTGGATATCCAAAAGGAACCAAGGGATATTATTTATACAGTCTCTCAGATAATAAGGTATTTGTTTCGACAAAGGCAACCTTCTTTCATTTCATCCCAAGAGGAACCTATTCCTTTACTGGTAATTTGGCCAAAATGGAATCCAGATAGGGTTGCACATTGGAGAAATAGGGATGGATATAGGTTTCCCCCCCCGCCCCCACCCCCCCCCCCCCCCAACCCCAACCCCAGTTCCCCATTTTTCCCTGTTTCCCTATTTCTCCATTTCCCCATTTCCCCGTTTGACTAAAAATTAAATTTAAAAAAATAAATTTAAAAAAAAAACATTTCATTACAAATATATATATATATATATATATATAAAGGAAAATAGGGATGGGGAATTTTGGGGGAAAGTACCTCCATCCCCAACCCCAACTCCAGTTCCCCATTTTTCCCTGTTTCCCTATTTTTCCATTTCCCCATTTCCCCGTTTGACTAAAAATTATATTTAAAAAAATAAATTTAAAAAAAAAAAAACATTTCATTACAAATATAAAATAAATATATTAGTGCATTACAAATATAAAAGAAAATCCATTACAAAATAAAGTATTACAATAATCCATTAGTATAAATGAGGTATATATAGTTAGGTTTTCAAATAATAAAAAAATTAAAAATATATATAATTAAATTTATAATGTTTTGGAAGAAATGGGAATAGGGGGACCTCCCCTCATCCTCATCTCCATTTCAATATATTAGTAGGGAAAATGGAGAAATGGGGATGGGGGAGGGTCTCCCCATCCCCACCCATTTCCCCCAAAAAAAAAATTTCCAAATGGAGATGGGGACGTGGGGAAATGGAGTTCCAAGAGAAAATGTGCAACCCTAGATCCAGGATGTCTGGTGATTCATTTCAATGGAGCAAATGTGACTTAGTGTTAGTTTCACTGTTCTTGGTTTTTCTGGGTTGGGTGTGGGGTTTTTGGTTTCTGTTTTGTTGTTGGTCTGTGTGTGGGGTTTCCGGTCCCTACTTTCCTTTTTGTCTCTTTGTTGCTCTTCGGTACCTTGCTTGGCTTTTTAATAAATTTCTTACAAAAAAAAAATAGTGATCATATTATAAATATTTATTTATTAATTTTTTACGAACTCTGGAAGATAAAACATTAAAAAAAAAAATTGAAGAAATATTAGTAAAATAGTTAATGACATTTACCTATGAAGTCGACTTCAGTTCAACCGGTAGGTTTATCATCACCAAAATCTACTCCGTGTTTCATCTTTTCTTTTCTTTTTTTCTGCTTCTATTCTTCGGCTCCTCCAATGCCTCCCTCGGCGATTGAGGAGGCTGTTTCCTCCATCATTGGAAAAGACACTAAAACAATTTTTAAAATTTATTACTATTATTTAATGTTAATAAAATTAATATTTATTTTTAAATTATGGGCTGAGTTTACTGCCGATTACTTGATTAATTAATTAGTATATCAATATTTAAAGTAAATCAGTGGAAATAGCACTATTTTCTCCTCTATTTTTTTTATTGGACACTAATTAATAACTTAAGTTTAAATTACACCAAAGTATTGTATGAGACAAAAATGCTCTCATTTTTCATTTTAGTCTTTATTTTTCTATTTATTTTCTCTTTCATACTTTCTCTCACACTTTCCAATTTTTTTTCATTTCATCTCTCTTGTTTATTTTTCACCACTTTTGGTTTTAGGTGTTGATCTGAGAGGAGAAATCCCAAGTTTTTGTTCTTGTCTATGTGGTTTGAAATTAATAAAAGTTTGGTTACCATTAATTGAAAAAATAAAATCGAAGAAGGTGACATGAAAAATATTCCGGCCCATTCACGCTTCCAAATACGCAAACACTAGCGTCACGAACACTCGACCTTACGTTTTCGCACATAGCCGTCGTCCGCACGAGAGGGTAGTTGTGAGCAGCAGCCTTGCGCGACACTCGCACGCTGCTGCCACCCCTTGCGCAAAAACAGCCCAGCTGTTGCGCATGCCTTGCTTTGCGCTGCACTATGCTTTGCACAATTGTGCGCTGCACTATGCTGTTGCCTTTCAAAAAAAAAAAAAAATTTAAATGAGTGCAACACTTGCACTAATTAAACAACACCTGCACACAATTTCGCACAGCAACATGCAGTTGTTGCAACACATGTGCAAACAACACTTGCACAAAGCAACGGTTTTTGGCTACGTGCAACACTTGCAGTTTTGTGTGTCCAACACACGCTTGACATCTTCGTCTTCTCAAATCTTCTTCTTAGAATCTTGTTTTTCGTAAACGATTACATAATCAAATTACAAAATATTGATTTACAAAGAATGATTACATCGAAAGAAAAAATTAATAACTAATTATTACAACCCGAAACGAATATAACTAAACTCATCGTACCATACAATTAACGATCAACCATGTTTATAAAATAATGTAAACATCATACAATCATTAGAAAGTGCCTACACATTCATATATGTAATCATGAGCAATTGAATTTGATTATATTGTACAAAAAATGGCTGTGATACCATTTTATAGGAACCCAGGGCTACGGATCGCGCAGCGGAAAGGTTTAAAAAAAAATTTAATATACTCATAAATTAACCCATTTGTACAGTAATAATCAAAATACAATAAGAAGGAGATGAAACTATTTCATACCAACGTTTGTAGGCTCCTTCTTTTCGATTTGCTTCCTGATTTGAACCGCAAAATCTTCTTGGCTATCACTCGGGATTGGTAACGACGTGTGGGTACGTCACGATACTCAGGAACAAGGAGGATGAAGAAACATACGAAACAACTCTTTGCTTTGCATGATGAAGTTTGGCCACCCTGTGTAAAAGCAAGAAAGAAATCTAGTTTTCTTTTTTACTTCTTTTCTTGAGTTTGCCGCACCCCTGTTGTGTTTCTTTAGTTGTGTGAATTCATTAGGTTCAAATCAAATTGCTGATACCTTTTATCAGTATTTAATATATTATCTAGTTATATTAAATATATCTCTATATATTTTTCAAACTAGATTATCATCTCTTTCCAAATATATCTCCATATATTCAAAAGATAATTAGTATTTAAGTGTCCTAGGTAGAGTAGGATTCTAACTCCCACAAAACCCTAGTTGACTTAAATTTAAATACTATACCTAACTAAGAATAAAATAATCTAATTATTTTATGTCTCAGTTATGATTTAAACCTACAACCTCCATTTAATAATTAATTAATAATTCATAAATAAAATTATCTAATTATTTAATAATTAATATATTAATTAAATAAGCTAATTATTCAATTAATCCCTGAATAAATACGTGTCACTTTTGTAACACAATTAATTGGACAATCCAATTAATTAGCCGTGACCCTTATTACCTTTAATCAATCGGGCTAGCAAGGGGACTTAATGGATCCACAATATGTTGAGCTCCAATAATTCTTAGAAATAATTAATTAAACTTTTTAACTGATATTTTATGATTATTAACTTCGGTGTTATTCCACTTAAAACCCGAAGATGTACTCTCTCAACTGTAGATGTTTTTACACAAACAAATAACATTCGGTGTCCATCGATATAGCTATTACATATGGTATAATCCTCCACAAGTAGTTCATAATTAGAGCTGGGTCATAATGTCCGTTATATCCCTCTAATTATTTCTTTCCATTAAGTACCATTGATTCTCTAATGAACAATAAATCCTACATTCCTTACAGAATTAGGAGAGTGCTCATATTGTTCAAGCCCCGAATCAACCCTTAAAGGAACTACTTTTTACTTTTCGCAAGAAGGAGTGGATTCATCTATTGTGTACAAATCTTCTCAACCACAAGTCAAACCATGATTCCAATATACTAAGCATATTGATTGGGAATGTAACTCCGATCTCACCCATGGTATATCAAATACCACGATCTAAACTGAAGGGGTCAATAAGATACTCAAGATTAAGATCACCCATATATAGCCATATTTTATCAATATTTATGAATATCATCATGTAATGGATCTTATTGAGAGATTCATATAGATTGTGGCTCAATCCTATATAATCACATCATATAAGGTGCCTTCATTCTCTTATCACCATATGAATGATCCAGGATAAGATCACCGTACATTACAGAATGGACCGCAAATATAGATTAATCACAAACAAAGTACCCAGCTTTATTTGCTATCTATGGACTCTTTAGATTGCTCGTTTCAAGCTAAATCCATTTGTATATGACATTCATATACTCAGTTTGAAATTACATCCGACGATTTTTAATGTTAAGTACACATGTTATACATAAATTTATGAGACAATTTGAATGAATAAACTACTTCTTATATTAATGTTTAATTCACATTTACAAATTACAAACTTTAAGGCAAAAACCCCAACATTATCAAAACAAATTGCAAAAATTTTGTTCTCAATTTTATACTCTTCAAAAATAATTTTAAGCATTTTATAAATATTTTTAGCAGTATGTACATCATCAAAAACTCTAAATGCAAGAATTCTTTTTTGCATTATCCATATAATGGCAAGTGACACGCAAATATGAATGTATTAATGAGTCACTCTATATGTCAGCACATATGAAAACATGACTTTTATAATTATTTTAAAAATATGCAAATTCTTTTTTTCTTTTTTATAAATATCATAAAGTGTACATGTAAGATTGGTTCTAGGAACACGACATGCAGCGGGATTTAATACATGTTGACAATAATTAAAAAACCAACTTTTTTACCAAAACTAAATGGTAAATGTTCTACAGCAACCATTCTAGCTAAATGTTCTCCATTGTTTACATCATTATATTTAAATAATTGATGGTTAGGGATAACGTACTTGGAAATTTAGCTTTGTGAATGCCATCTGGCCTCTTTAGCTAGATGCTTGCTCGTTATATGCTTCTGATATGTGTCATATCCTCCAGATTTAGACCACTTATATTCTTTGTGGCAGTACATGCAAACCACTACATAGCTTCTATCGTCTTCGGTAATTTCTTCATATGGAGTACAAAGAGATCGGATTTGCACTGCTTCTCTTCATCAAGTGCTTCAAAAGTTGGAGGGGGGTCGGGCATATTTTGTGATTGGCTTTCGTTCGTAGTAGGGGGTGGAATTGGGTTAGGAAATTCTTATAGAGGGATTAGGAGGGTTTGTGGATTCAATATAGCCTTGTTGTTTTAGGAAATCATGATAAGCGATAACATCATAACCGACATCGTCTCGAATAGGACCCTTACCTTTGCTGGAGGACCTTAAACCTTCTCAACTTGCCATTGAAAAAATTGAATTGAAAAATTTGTTGGAAATAAATTTGAAAAAAATTGTTGGAAATAAATATGAAAATTTTGTTGGAAATAAATTTGAAAAATTTGTTGGAAATGAATTTGAATTGAGTAAAAAAAAATATGTAATTGCGATTTAATTCCAATAAAAAATATTGAAAAATTGAGAGAGAATTGGAGAATTGAGAGAGAATTGGAGTAAGGAGAAATGAAACGGGAAGGGGGAATTTGTAGGAATTAGGAAAGTATAAACAATAAAAATAAAATAAAATAACAAAAAGCATTGTTGGGCCACATGACCGTTGTGGCCCAATGGTGCAAAATAGTATTTTTAAAATAATAATAATAAGTGGAACCTGTTGGAACCGTCGGTTCCATATCGGTTCTGAAAAATTAAGAATCGGAATCGAAATTTTTGATCCAGTTCCAATATAGTTTCTGCAATAATGGTTTCGGTTCGAACCAGGGATTCAAACCAAACTGTGGTCACCTCTACTCCCAATCTACCACCAACAATCCAATCGACTTCAGAAACAAATTAAAAATAATAATAATAATAATAATTAAATAAATAAATAAAAACCGCATCCAATAATGATGGTTTCACCATGAAACTATACAGAGAGAGAGAGAGAGAGACAGTTATCAAAAATTAAAAAATTATATAAAAAAATTGTATAAAAAGATCAAAGATGGAGGTGTATTTTTATTTTTATTTTATTTAAAAAAAAAAAAAAAGAGATAGGGTATATAGGGTATATTAAGTTTTAAAAATGAGTAAAAAGATAGTTCTAGAAATAAATCAAAAAATTAATGAAAACATTTAATTTTATGTAATTAAATCAAAATTTTAAAAAGTGAGGCATATATAAGTCAATGGAGGGGTGACAATAGCACCACTCTTTGATTTTAGATAATTACATATTTACATTAGAGATGAAAATATGTTTCAAGTGTTTTAATTTTCACACTATTTTTTCAAGTTTTTGGCCGAGATATTTTCAAACTATTTTTTCGAGAAATAAACATAATTCTCACAATATTTTTTCAAGTTTTTGGTCGAGATTTAATTTTCCTTTAGGTGATACTTATTTCCTTTGGTGAAGACTTAATTTTCCTTTGGTGAAGTGATTAAATGGTCACTCATATTTCAAGTGCATATCATTTAAATTCTTGTTGTTTGAATTTGACCTAACAACAAAAACTCGGAGGGGACAGTCTTACCAACTTAATGGCTAGACAACCCAGTGCAATTATGTCATATCAAACTTTTTTTTTTTAATTTCTAAATTTTATTTTATGTTTTAAAATAAAATATGTTAAATGACATAATTACATCGTCTTGTAATGAGACTGTTCCGAGCAAGTTTTACAAAAAATTTGATTCTCAGTGATAGTTAATCATAAAAAAAAATTAATTATATATTATTTGAAAAAAAAGTTGACTTTCCTTTCTAAATTCTGTAAAACGACAAGTTTAATTAACATAATCTATTACGAGTTACGTCGGCTTAGCTAGAAAAGGTTTGGATGAATTTGCTGAGAATGGTCTCCGTGTATCAGAAAATTAAAGAATAGACAAACTAATTGTCGCTGATAATATAATTATCATCTTTTATAGTTTGATAAATTATCACTTAAGAAATTTAATTAGTTATTATCATAATTCCCACTTGTTTTTTAATTGATAAATACTCTTCGTGTGCCTGTATATATAGTCTCCCACGTTTTGTTTAGTGTTCTATTGTAAATTAAAACATAAAAGCTTCTATCAAAAAAAAAAAAAAAAAAAAAAAAGGCTATATATATATGTATATAAATTTTCCAATGATAACTTTTTACAATACACACTTTAAATACCTTTAATGAAATTATATATAATCAAATGTTTTTCGATTAGATTTTTTGTATGCATCCTAAGAAAATTAAAATAAACATTTAGTAAAAATTTTTAAAAATTTTGGATTTGAGAACTATTTTTTTATTATATTTTTTTTATTTTTAAATGTTTTATCTTTAAAAAAATCAGAAAAAATTAGTTCTTGCACCTAAATTTTTTTTAAAATTTTTTTCATAAATGTATTTCAATTTTTTCACCATCCATACAAAAAATAAAATCAAGATTCAATATATTTCATGCAATTTCATCAAAGATGCTTAAAATGTGCATTGTAAAAAGTCTTCATTGGAAAATTACTATATATATATATATATATATAGAATATTGATTTGAATTTTTGTATGGATGGTGAAAACATTGAAATACATTTATAGAAAAAAAAATAAAAAAAAATTCAGGTGCAAGAACTAAATTTTTCTGATTTTTTTCAAGGTAAAACATTTAAAAATGGGAAAATATAAGGAAAAATAGTTCTCAAATCTAAAAAATTTCTAAATTTTTACAAAATGTGTATTTTAATTTTCTTAGTATGCATACAAAAAATCAAATCAATATTCAATATATTCCATGCAATTTTATTAAAGGTGTTTAAAGTGTGCTTTGTAATATAAAGTTCTCATTCGAAAATTATTATATATATAGTAAGTCTCTCATGAGAGATCCCTTATTTTAATTTCGATAAGGACCTTAATGAAAATATATTGATTTTAATAAATTTTGATCTAATTTTTTTTGTAGATGATAAGTTCATTGAAATGTACCAATGAACAAATTTTGAGAATTTGAGAATACTATAACTATTTTACTTGAATTTTCATATATTTCACATATTTGCCGATACCTTCATATTTAACAAAATTTGGATAAATAGTGCTTGGAAAATTCTCAAATTTTTTTCGTATGTATATTTCATTGAACTCATTATCCATAAAAAAAAAAAAAAAAAAAAAAAAAAAAAAATTCATTAAAATCGATATGTTTTTATCATGGTTCTTACCGAATTTAAAATAATAGATCTCGTTTCTCATGATTATATATGTAAGAATATAAAATAGAACGGTAAGCAAAACGAAGGAGAAATTCCATCCCTGGAGGGAATGGATGAGCGGCTTTTTTGTTGCTGAATTTGCTTTAACCTTTTCCAAAGTGATAACTATAATAAATAAAACTCTTGGAGAACCATCTCCTTCGGTCTTCTTTCTACTTTTTTTTTTTTTTTTTTTCAAAAAACAAAAACTATATAATATAATAATATTTATTTCCATTCATCATTGATAAAAATTTATAATAATCGTGTACTTAATTGTGGTAAAATTTGAAAGTAGGCTGAACAGTAGCTAGATTGATAAGTATAGAAAGAATTTGGATTTATTTTTAATTAAATTATATTGTACTTATAAGTTATAAGTCATTTTGCTCAGGGTTATTATGCAATTAAAAAAAATATATATATATATATATATAAATCAATTTTTTAGATAGCAATATTGGCACTGTTTATATTATTATTATTATTATTTGATTAGCCAATTTATCTCAACATCCCTGCCATTCTAATCTATCTCAGTGTCCTTTCATAATTGATATCACTTCTTGAAAACAGTGTGGAAAACTGCCCTTGAAATCTCCTACCAATTCAACAATGCTTATGATGCTTCACGTGTTTCATGTAGGCCAGCGCCACTTGATCTGCATCATCCTCTCTGGCAAAAATTTGTACTCAAATTGTTTGTATCACCATCTTCAAGCGAGTTGTCATCACGCTAAAGAATGAGATATTTAATATTAAAGACATCGTAGTGAATCTTGTTTCAACCGTTGATTCTTGATTATACCATAAGCTAAACAAGAACTAAATGCTCTTATTCAACAAGAGTACTTAAACCGATTAAAAACTTAAACATTAAGCTAATCCATTGATAAATTTCAAATTGCAACAAATTGGCTACGAATACAAATAAAAACATATAGTAAGAAAAATAGAGTTGATTAAATCAAAACAAATCCTAAATTAATTCAGCTCTGCTACAATTCAAATATATACAAAAATCAACGATTTAAAATTAAACTAAAAATTAAAAATTAACAGATAATAACCCTCTCTGACATTACTGCCTCTCTAATCATACAGTTCCTGTATTATAGTCAAATCCAATTTAAATATATAATAAAATGGAAGTATAATCATAAATATTAATTAAATGAATATTTTTAAAATTTTAAATCTTCAATAATATATTCTTCATCAAATCCTCTCTCTACTTCCTTAGTAAGTTGTTTTGTGGGTTTTGATTTTGTATAATAATTTATGTTCTGTGATATTTAATTATTCATACTGTATGTTCATTCTCTTTTCTTGTTTGTCTTTCATTTGGTTTGTGATTTTGGGTGAACTCTGTAATCTCTTAAAAACGAGTTCAAACCTTACTGACAAAAACGTTCAATTCCATTGATCAGTTTCTCATGCAACCTCGGTCCTGTTCGATTCCAATTTTTGGAAAAAGCAAATTGCACTAAGAAGTCGTTTGTTTTTTTGTCTGAAGACTGAATAATCCTGAATTTTACTGAAGACCGAATAGTGACTGAAATCTGAATCTGAATGACATATTTGTTTTTTTTTTTACTTTTGAATATATGTTTGTTTTTTTTAATAAATAAAATCGTCTGAAAAGAAGTAATTTTACATCTATACCCATATTAAACAATTATACATATAATATAGAATGAAAACAATCAAAAAAATAATTATTATATAAGATCATTCGATTACAAACAAACTTTATTTTTATTAAGAAAAGAAAAGATTTTTTTTTTCAAAAAATCAAAAATAAAATAGGCAGCAGGAAAACTCACACAAAACACTCTAAAAAAAATAATATATAAATACATCACCGTATTATCATAATAAAGTATTGATATTAAACACCAAATATGAAAAGTGATTAAGGTTCTTTTTTATTTTTAAAGCTATTTAAAATAAGCAATATATTAAAATAAATATTTCTATACAATATACAATTATGATAAAATTGAAGATATGTTATATATGGAGGATAGTATCGTAAGAAAAGGTTTTGGATTACATTTAATACAATTCAGTGATTTACAATTAAATGAAAAGTCAAGATTTTTTACTTTTTATTTTAAGTTGTTTTTTGATATTTTTAAGTTGTTTAACCACTTAAAAAAAACAAACAAAACAACTTAATAACTATGATTCAGACCCATTAAGTTTTAAGTGGAAAAAGTAAACAGCCCCTAAATCTCCTTTGGGTTTGTTCTCTTGCACCCGAAAACAACTTTATCAAAAATTGACACCGACTCTTTCTGCTGTTAGTCAAACTTAATTGTTGACCAAATTTGACCATCAAAAGCAGGGGTATTTTTGACATTTCAAACATTTAAAAGGTATTAAAATCCAAATAAAAATGTTTTTTTTTAAGCAATTAAACAAAAATGTTAAGATAAAAATTAATTAAAAATAACAGAAAATAATTTTATTTAAAACAAAAAACAAAAATGAATCTTCACCGTTCATCTTAAAGATTGATAGAGAAAATTAAATAGATTTTTTTTTTTGTAAAAAAGAAAAATGAAAAAGAGAGGTCTTGGATCTCCACCGTCCGCTTGTAGATGGCAGCCATTGTTGCAGGTGGCGCCTGGCAGGTAGGAGGTGAACTCGTTGCAAGGATTCCAGAAGGACCGTTCTCTTAAAGACTTGCTTAGATGGGTCAGGCATGATTCGTCGTTTGGATCTAATAAGGAGAGAGGAAGACCGGTGTATTTTAGATTGTTAGCAAACTCAACATTAATAACAAAGTATAAAAAGCCATTTTTTAGATAACAGAGAGATGCCTCCACTCATCTGTTTAATTTGTCCAGTCTCTGTTTCCTGAAGAATGAACTAGGGAGAGAAACAAGGTGGTTAAACCCCAATAGAGAAATTTTTGGATTCTACTGTGTATTCATCTTCTCTGTGCTTGTGATGTTGCACGTTAGCAACAAAAATGATTGTATAAATCCCAGTTGTTGAACTGTGTAAAACATTAAAATAGCTTGTGTTTTCAATGGTTTTTTTTTTATTTTTTATTTTTAATTGCTTTGTTTATTAATTTCTTTTTATTTTTAATTTTCGGATCAGGGGTAGTCTAGTCTTTTTAACGGTCAAACTTTGTTAAGTTTGATCAAGTTTAACTAACATAGGGGCGTGAGTGTTAATTTTTAATAAAATGATTTTAGTACAAGAGAGCAAACCTCGGAAATATTTAGTGAAATTTGCTTTTTAGAAATCAGAAATTTGTCGGTTTGACATTGAACCGAATCATGCCCACCCCTATGCCTAACATTGAAAAGCTAGTGAGGAAGATGACCAAAAAAGTGTTGGGAAGTTGCATTAATGATTTGATTAATGATATAAATAATATGTACGGCTAATTAAAGTTTGCAACATGACGCCAATAAGTTTTTATTAATTTGAATATCTTAGCTTTGTCAATTGGGTATCCGTCTTTAATACTTAATAAATTTAAGGGAAAATTACTTTAGGGTGCGTTTGGTACGCGGGACGGGACAGGACAGGATGGGACAACTTTCTCTTGTCCTGCGTTTGGCGCGCTATTAGCATGGGACGGGACGGGACAAGGTGGGACAAAAAACCCAAAAACTTGTCCCACCCAAATAGGTAGGCCAGACTTGTCCCATGCATGGGACAAGTCTGGAAAAGACTTTTTTGCCCTCAAATATTACAAAAATTACAAATATAAAATAAAAGTCACCACATTCAGATATTTCACGCTATTTCTCTCTCTCTCTCAACCATTCTCACGCTGCTTTCTCTCTCTCTCTTCATTCTCTCTTCTTTGGCCGCCGGCGAAGAGAAAGATCCATACTTCTCCCGCTTGTCTCTCTCTCCTTTCTCTCTCTCAACCATTCTCACGCTGCTTTCTCTCTCTCTCTCTTCATTCTCTCTTCTTTGGCCGCCGGCGAAGAGAAAGATCCATACTTCTCTCGCTTGTCTCTCTCTCCTCTCTCTCTCTCTCTCCATTCGACCAGTTTTTGTTGAATTTGATTTGGGGCTTTTGATCTACAGCGATCGAAAGGGATCGCGTCGTCGACGGCGAGGCTTGTAGGGATTTTCGATTTGTTTTTAGATTTTGATTTGGTGTTCACCGTTGATGATGATGATGATGATTTGTGGTTTGGTTTGGTGTTCACCGATGATGATGATGATGATGGTACTGGATGATTTTTGTGGAATTGATTTGTTGTTTTTGTTTGTGGAATTTGATTGAAGAAAAAATTATGGTGTTTGTGCAGTGAGAAATTGAAAGAAAATATTAAATTTGTATGATTTTTAATTAATTCTAATTCAATACTATTTGATATTTTTCAAAAAAAAAAAAATCAAACTTAATAAAATTGATATAAACATTGGAAAGGACAGGAGGGGCACTTTGGTCATTTGAACATCTTGTCCCGTCCTATCCCAGCCATACCAAACGTGTAATGGTACAGTCCACGGTTCTGTCCCAGGCATTCCAAACACAATATGGAACAACCTGTCCCGTCCCGTCCCGTCTCGTCCCACCTTGTCCTGTCCCATGTCCGTGCCAAACGCACCCTTAATGGCTAGTGCCGGACGCTATCAAAATAGTCATCATATGAGAAATTCGTTTTAAAATAACCATTTTTTGGTGAACAATGTGACGGAAATAACAATTATGTCACATATAGTTTTTTTTTTTTTTTTTAGAATTACCTTGGTGATTAGTCATTTGTCAGGTACTATCAAAATACCCATTAGATGATAAATTTGTTTCAAAATGATAATTTATGGTAAACAGTGTGACGAAAATAACAATTTTCAGATTTTGTTAATGTTTTTTAAAATTACCCTATTGACCACTCATTTGGTTATAGACGTTATGAAAATGACAATTAAATGAATTGCCTTAGTCGCCACGCATTTAGCCAAATATTATCAAAATGGTCATTAGATGAAAGATTTGATTCAAAACAGCAGCTTTAGGTGAACAATGTGGTGGAAATAGCCATTACACTCCGTTCAATTTTTACATTTACGATTTAGAAGAATATTAGTTAGGCAACTTTGTTTTGTTCTTTGTAATGTATTATCTTGACCAAATGTGTGTAATGAACATAATGTAATTAGTTTATATGGATTGAAAATTGATAAAAATTCTTAGCAAAATGCAGCTATTGACAACGGACAAAATTCTTGCCAAAATGCAGCAATTGCCAATCGAGTTCTTAAACATAAATATGGAAGGAAAGAAGAAAAAAAAAATCATAATCATTCATTCAAATATAATTTCAATTTCATACTTTAGCTTCAAATACTATTTGTTAAACTAAACAAACCGAATCCTACAAATGATAAAAATCTTTTTTTAAAAAAAATATCTTGTCTAGATAAATGGATACCGTAAAAAAAAGTTAAACTAAACAAGCTTGGGGACATAAAAAATTAAAAAAACAAATTCATCATTATATCTTAAACGGTTGGCCTTCCCTCAATTTTATTTTAAATTTTTCTTAAAAAAATTAAAGGATCGTTTTTATATCTTAAACAACTTTCACTTTGGCCCCCAAAACTTTTTGGTTTTATATAATAGCCCGCCCAAACTTGAATTTTTGATTCCGCCTCTATAGTCTATGCACAAGTATACCAAAATCCCCTACACAAGTATACACACCGGACCCTTTTAATATGAAAATATACACTCTATTCAAAACCACGCAAAAGTATGCCAACAAAGTTTTTTCGATGATAAAAGTTAAGGTGACTTAATAGTAAATTTATCGCACTCCAAATCTCAAATTTGCACTTCTAAAAAGAAAAAAGAAAAAATTTAAACCGATGACTTGTAACTTCAAATTTAAGTGTATCATTCTTATTCACGATAACCTTAATTTTAATAAGAAAATATTGATAAGATAAGGTTGGTTTGGTGGGTTTGAGTCATTTCCCTTAAAAATAAAACTCCAATTTTATGTTATACTTAAAAAATATATATATAAAATATATAAAAAAAAATACGACAATGTATCAAGTAATTAATCAGCCAATTATTTATCTAAATTCATAGTCAATGATCTAATATATGAGTTATAATTAACAAATTAATTATTTATTATATCATCTCATCATCTATGTGTACCGTAATTTTAATGAATTAATGACATTGTTACATTTTCGACAAGAAATCTATACTGCTATGGGTGCCGACAGGTTTTTCTCGTACGTGCACAGCTGATTTTTTGCCTCGTTGATGATGAATTTAAATAGGAGTTAATTGTTCATTCATTTGCCAAAATTAATATTTACTTTGAACACAACTTTTTCCTCTAATAATTATCCTTTCATTGAGTATCCTTACTAGTTGTTAGTTGAAAGTAAATATCATGTGGAACTCACTCAATAATGCCCTTTTTTATATTTTCGATTTATCAATTCAAGTACTAGACCAATATGTTAACTTTTTTCTTAATTTTGATGCTAAATCATGTACATGAATATGCCTTTAAAGCTCGCTTGGCACACTGTATTGTATTACGTTGGATTGAATTTGGTTGTTAATACAATAATATGTTTGGTGATATATTGTATTAAATAATACAAATGTTTGATAAGTCATCGTATAGTATTGGATAGTATTTTAAAAATTATAAAAATAATAATGATTATAAATTAATAAATTTGAATTTTTTTAAAATGAAAATTTTAAATATTTAAATTTAAAAAGTTAAATAATGAATAAAAATGATTGAAATTCTAAACATTTTTAATAGGTATGAATTAAATAATTATTTATATTTCATAATAAAATTATTAAGAATTATTGAAAATATAATAAATATTCTTATAATAAACAAAAAATGTTACAAAAATAATAAAAGGTTACAAATTCTAACACCATAACATTAAGCTGAAACCTAAAAGTCAAAGAAAAATAAAAATGCATAGATGATGTCAGAGGGTTTTTTTTATTTTTTATTTTTTATTTTTATTTTTTTTATTTTTTTTATTGAGTACACCAGAGAAAGAAGGCTACAACAGCAAAGTTAATACATAATAAACCCATGTCCAACCATTGTACTGTGTAATGCGTTCTGTATTAGCTCCGTTATTACGAAATAGCTAATACAATTAGGGTGTGTTTGTTACGCGAGGTTGGATTAGGATTGGACTAATCTCAATCTAATTCTACGTACGTTTATAATCGATATGGAATTAGATTTCTCCAATCTAGAGGTGGCCATGGTTTCGGTTAAACCGATGGTTTTGCCCGCGGTTTAACCGAAACCGTACTTCAAAAAACCGTTCCAAAACCGAAACCGGAACCGACGGTTTCAAAACCGGTCGGAAACCGGTTGAACCGGTTACGGTTTCGGTTTAGGTACTTCCAAAAACCGCCAAAAACCGGCGGTTAAACCGCCGGTTTTTTTTTTAATTTTTTTTTTATAAAAAAATCGACTAATCAGAAGCTGACATGTGGCATTTTTTTTGAATTTTTTTTAAAAAAACCGAAACCGAACCCAAAACCGTCGGTTTTTAAACCGAAACCGTAAAACCGCCGGTTAGAAACCGTGTACCAAACCGGTTTTCCGGTTACGGTTTCGGTTTTGGGTGGCCACGGAACCGAAACCGAACCGAAACCGAACTGTGGCCACCACTACTCCAATCCCTTGTAAACAAATAGTCCCACTTTGGTGAGACTATTTTATCCCATCTCAAATGGGACAATATTTTGTCCCAACCTTTTGTTATACCTTTATTTATTTATTTTTTTTAATAATTAAATTATTTTTATATAAAATATTAAATTTATTTCACTCATTTTAAAATTTATTTAATTCGTTTTTAATATTAATATATTTGATTCTAACATTTGAAAATATTTTTTTAATATCAATTAAAAAAATGATATTTTATTTCAAATTAATTTTAAATAATTAAAAAATAATAATTTAAATGAATTTTTAACCAAATTTTATTTAAAATAATTTTATTTTTGTTTGAATTGAATTGATTTAAAAATTAATTTAATGTAATTTGCTGCCATGTTTATTGCTATATTCATACAAATGCACTAATTTCATATACGTGAAATTAATATCGTTTTACAAATGCATGAGTTTCATACACGTGAAACTGATATCGTTTAAAAATTTGGATTAATTTGGATTCTCTACTGATCTGATATTTTTCCTGACCTTACTTAATCTCATGACACATAAGCATTATAAAAAATGTATGGTTAATATGTGATTGGTTTCCACAACCATTTTATCAACAACTAATCATATGCTTTTAAAAAAGTCAGGAAATATATTAGATCAGTAGAGGATCCAAATTCATCATTTAAATACTAAGAGTATGATAATAAAAAAACAAAAGAAGAAGAAATCAATTGAGGAATTAAGGAAATTGAAATATAAATAAATAAATAATTTTTTAATCAAATTTAATTTTAAATAGTTTTTTCTTTTTCTTTGAATTGATTTCAAATGATTTTATTTATTCAATAACAAATTTAATATAATTTCATGCTAACCTCTCACAAAAGATAATTATTTTCAATTATTTTTTATCCAATCCTATATTCTACCAAACAAGAGACAATATTATTTTAGTCCAATCTGTATTGCACCACATACATCACAGTATTAATTTAATCTAGTCTAATACAATCCAATCTAATCCAATCTCGAGCACCAAACACAGTCAAGGATGGCAAGTGTACCTGACCTTACACGGGTAAGGAATATTCGAGGAGCCCGACTGGTTGTGTACTAGCCCAGGTCCAGGTATATCCAGTACTCGATCGAAACCTTTTTTTTTTTTTATTTTTTAATAAAATTTAAATAAAACTATCAAATTAATAAATAAATAAATAAATAAACACTAATTTTTCTATTTTCAAAATACTTATTCCCTATCCTCTCTCTCTTTGCCAAATCTCCCAGGGTAAACCATCTTCTGCTTCTTACCCTAATTTTTTTATTTTATTTGTTTTCTTACATTTTTTTTTTTTATTTCAAAAAAAGAGGAAGAAGAAACAAAATAAAATATACAAACCTTTCTTTACCATTCTTCCAAAAAATTTACAAAAAAAAATTCTCAAATCTCTACTAGGATGTCAACACTAGTTGAATTAAAATATTTGTGAATCATCATGTTTTTTGTCATCTTTGTTTTTCTTCAATCACATTATCATCATATGATACAAATAGTAGTGGGATTAAAAATGACCGGGTAATGTCATGTGTTTCTGATTTTTTTTTTTTTTTTAAATGAGAGTTTGGAAGGAAAAAAAAAAAGAGTAGCTAGAGAAGACTTTTATGGAGATTCAAATTGTAGTGGAGTTATTTTTGTAGTATTTTAAAAAATATTTATTTCTTACCATTTATAAATAAATTAAGAGTGGATTTCATATATTAATAAAAAAAAAAAAAAACCGTTGAATTGAATGCAATAATTTATGTTTTTAATTTGTTACCATTGATATTTTATTAAAACTATTACTTTAATTTTTTTTGGCATGTTAGCATTAATATATTGACATTTATATGTTTTTAAAATTGAATAATGATTGAGTACTGACCGGTCAGTACCCAAAATACTGACCCCACCAATGAAAGTATATAACATGACATTTTTTTTCTTTTACTTTTTACATTTATCTCACAAATTGGGCCATACGCTACACTCCCATTGTTGGGGTCAATATTTTAGGTACTGATTTGTTAGTACCCAAACATTATTCTTTAAAATTTACCATTAATTCCTTAAGAAACACATATTATCATTAATTTGATATTTTAATATATTTAAAAAATATATTTATTATCATTTATAATAATAATTATTAGATTTGAAAATCATTTATTTTCAGAAATAATTATAATGTATTGAATTCATATTTAATACATTCTAACAAAAACTATATAAAAACAAAAAAACAAAAAAAAACAAAAAAAAAAAAAAAGTTTAAACATAGAAATAAATAAAATTCTTTAAAAAAATTCCGGATATATTCCCTATAAAAAGAACGGTCATAGAAAAGTTATGGGAATAAACAATTTTAAATTTATATTGAAAAAAACAAAAAAAAACAAAAAAAAGGAAGAACCTGGGAAAATACCCAAACCACCGCCAAACATATTTATCGGATTGTTTAATACAAAATGGGTATGTTATCCTACACAATACAATAAAACAAATATGCTTTTTATATTTAGAGAATTTCTTTTGATAATCTAGTTTTTTTTTTTTTTTTCTTTTTCTTTTCTAAAGACAATCCATTCTAAAAATTTTGATTTAAAAAAAAATTCTAAAGACACTTTTTTTTGTTCCAAAACTATCCATTTTATCTTTTGATACTCCTATTCTAAAGACACTTTATTTTAAAAAATAAAATTTCTAAAGACATTTCATTTTATTTTAATATTATTCATTATTATTTTTAAATTTTAATTTTAGTTTTAACATATAGCAAAACAAAAAAACACAAAAAAAAAAAAAAAAAACCCAAAATAGTTATTTGAATTTGATCTCTTTAGTCACATAGACAACACTGACACAACTCATATTATGGACTCATTTTTTTTTTTATTTTGTATATTTGTTAAATGAAAATTAAACTATTGTTTTAATTTCTTCAAACAAAACTTGATAAAAAAAGTATGATACTTCTTTTCTTTTCGACAAACAACAATCCAATCAAAAGACACTAAAGGAAACACAAATATCTCTTAATAAACCACCATTATATTGAAACTAAACTCTATGATTGATTAAACTTTGTAAAGGGAATGAGAAAACAAAATCTAAGCTAATCAAATAAAATGTGTAATAACAATTTATAATTTGTAAGTGTTTGTGATCATTGCGATACCGAAAAAATTGATGAAATATCAAGGGATGGTAAATGTATCATTTATGTTTTCAATTTGATTGACAGATTAAGGCTTGTTTATCACTCCTAATGAACACATCATCAAATGGTTCCCATCATTAATTTAAAAAGATCAAAATTTTAATTATTATTAAGAAGAAAAAGATTCTATTTCAAACAAGTAATCAAAATTCAGTAAGAAAATATTAAGAAATTATATGTCAAGTTCAATAATTGAATGAACATAAAAGTAAATGATTGTTCCATCAAATTCAAGTCACAATCATCACAATTAAAAAACAAAACCAATCAATTTATAAACCCGATTGTTAATAGGATTCACAGAGGAGACAATGATTTGCCTTCGATTTGCCAATCACATAATACCCTAGATTCTCATAACTCAATCCGATCTCACTCAGGAACTCGTACTCTTTCTTTGCAAAACCTAGCTCTGCTAGTCATCTCATATCATCATCAAAAACCAAAACAAAATCCAACCCATTAAAAGAAAAACATGTAAAAAAACTCATAACAACTTCCGAATCATTTCCTTTCCTAGATTTTTTCTCTAATTTGGAGTGTTAATAAATTTTTTTTTGTCTTATTTTGTAATTTTAATTCAGGTTATAATTGTTATTAATTAAAAAAAAATTAAAATATAATGTAAACAGATAATTTATAGATTGTAAGGAGAAGCTCTCAATAATTATCATTTAATATCCTTTTCTTAATTTTTTTTTTTTAAGGATATCCTTCTCTTATTTTGTTTTGACTAATTGCCCAACATATCATTTTATACTCTCACACATGCACCGCGAGATTGCCAGTTTGAGTCCTCCCTCTTCCCTAAAAAATTCTGAATTTATGTAATATTATAATACTTAAAAAATATATATATATATATCATTTTATACAATATATAATTACTAATTTTACTAATCATTTTCAAAGTATTACGATAAATTTGGACATGATGACATTGAACGGTTGGTTTGTCAAGATCTGTTGAGATCAAATAGTACATGTGCAACTTCTGTCAAAATACACAAACCCAATGTAAGAACCGAATCACACGAAAGTAAAAAAAAAAAATAATAAAAAAAAAACAATAACAAAGAGACTCGAGATTCTACATGATTCGACGTAAACATCCAAGGAGCGCACCGTCACTCAATTTCACTATCAAAATATTGTTGTTTACAATGTGCAGTAAATTATCTCCCTCTCAATTCATCTCGACCACTGGTTCGTGTACGGATTCAGACTTCATAATCCAACAACCCGGATATTTAATTACTTTCAACAACACCGGATAAAAAAACTTTCCACACCATTCGTAAAACGCACACGAAATGAATCGAACCCCCATCACTGACGTGGAAGGAGGAGATTACTGCCTATGTTAAAAGTCGACTTGTAAAATTATTTAATCTTAAATAGTCATCAAGTCAAATGTTAACATAATTATTAAACTTACAAATGTTTGGACCAAATGAATGTCTCTACTGATTTATAATACAAAGTGTGAAGAAATTCTTGTGAAAAATTCATTCCCAAAAAAATAAATAAATAAAAAAAAAGTAGAATGGAGTCATTTAAGCGACTAAATACAAGCACTAATAACCACAAAAAATATGACAAATCTAAATATTCCACAAAACCATTAAATAGAAAATGAAATGAATCTCTCTGAGATCCCCTCTAACTCATTGTTTTTGGAAAGGCAAAACCAAGAGCCCCCCCAACATGCAATAAAACAAAGTTGCTCGGCGAATCCTAGCCTGCAACCCACTATCAACCTGCCACGTGGCATAAAATCAACGGTCTATTTCAGACCCCAGTTTGTTTTGTCTTGATGCATGGACACTTCTCTTTCTCTATATAATAAGGCACATTCACATTCACATGTAATATAGAGAAATGATAAAGGGAGAGAGAGAGAGGGAGAGAGATTAAAAGAAAATCAGATTTAGAGGAAGAAGGAGAGGCTAGGATTGCTTACCAATCCACAAAAGGTAAGCTCAGCCAAAATCTCCTTATCCTATCTTCTCTTCTTCTTTTTTTATTTTTCTTACCAAAAACTAGTTACTTCTTCTACTTCACCGTCACTACATTTTTCCCTTTCATTTTCTTTTCTCTATCTAATAAGCTTCTCACTCTTTCAACACCTACCTTTTCAATCCAATCACCAATTGTTTTTTTGCGAATGGGTTCTTGATTTTGTGTTTATATTCATGCTGTTTTAATTTTCTAGGCAACAACAACAACAACAATGGCTCCAAGGTCTAGCAGAGGCAATAAGTCTAATAAAAACAAGACAGATAAGAAGAAGAAAGAAGAGAAAGGTTTATTTACTTCTTCTTCTTTTCTTTTTTTTTTTTTTCTTTTTTTCTTTTTTTTTTTTTTCAATTTGATTGTTTGTGTATATTCATTCTCTGCGTTTTATTATATATGCAGTAGTTCCTAGTGTTCTTGACATCACTGTCATCACTCCATATGAATCACAAGTTGTTCTCAAGGTATATAATATATTTTTTGATTGATTTTTTCATTTAATTAATTAATTAAATGGCGTTTATCAATAAATAAATAAAATAATAAATGGATTCATTGGATTTTTCATTACTGGAAATTTTTCCTGTAGGGTATCTCCACTGACAAGATACTCGATGTGAGGAAATTATTGGCTGTCAATGCAGAAACATGCCACCTAACAAACTATTCTTTATCTCATGAGGTATTTTATTTTTTTTTACTTTTTTATTTTACTTTTGGAATTATATGTATCAATATCACCAGAATCTAGATACTGTATTCTTTCCACATTGATTAATTACATTATTTATTTATTTATGGTGATTGATTAAACAATGATACACAGGTCAAAGGGCAAAGATTGAATGACAGAGTAGATGTTGTTACTCTCAAACCATGTTTTCTCAGAATGGTTGAAGGTTGGTGAAGCTCTCTTTAACCAAATTTCAACATCAATCACCATTTGTTGTGTTTAACCATGTTTTTCTTATTTAAAACATTGAAGAATACCCATAAATCAAATTTAAATAAATTCTAAATGTGGAGAGATTTTGATTAATTTAAAAACATGTTTTGATTGCATGTAATTATTTAACTCGTGTGTGGTCAATGTCATGATTCTACTTTCTTTCAATTTATAATAATATTGCTATTAGAGGATTATACAATTTTATAGTGTATAGTAATTTTAATCATTTGTTGAATAAAGACAAATTCTATGAAATAATAACTAAATAAAAAATAAATAGAAAACGACACCTTGGGTAAGGAAAACTTTTTCCATTAATAAAATAAAGACAAGTAGTTTAAAAATTAAGATCCTTTTGTTTTTGCATTAAAGTAACGGACAATGCAATTAGTTAGACTTAGATGTAATTTATGTAAGGGCAATTATAGAATAAGTTTTGGATTTTGTTTATAAGTAGTTTGCCACTTTTGTATAAATAAAAAATAAAATAATTGCATATTGCCTTAACAGAGTTGGTAGTATACTCCCCTTCCACATAAGTGATGAGAGGTTCAAATTCCATATACGTATTTTTACAAATATGAGTGAGAAGTTTTCTTGTCGGATTGTGGGAATAGTTATCTTCTGTTATGAGAGTGAATATCCGGACCGTACATGTATTGTTTGATTTTGACAGATCCCAGCAATCCTATTATAATAGTAGAAGTGCAATCCTATTTTTTTAATTTTGATTTTCTTAATATATTTTAATTGTTTTCAGATTTTTATAATTAGTTTTGTTATATAAAATGACTTACTGTTTAGTATTTAATTTTGTTTGTATAGCTCAAAAAGACTAAAATAACCTTTAACCATTAGATTTGGCTGACCTAAAGTTATCGAAGGACAAAATTAGTTCAAATTAAAAAGTTGGAGACCTATTTATCTTAGTGCATGTGAATGATTAAAAAAAATGAATAAAAAGGTCTTATTTTATTATTTTGAGACACAAGAAGTTGTGCCCTTATTTTGGCACATGTTAATTGGATCCTTATAATAAAGAAAGTTTGTTGGAATTATAAAAAATGAGCAAACAAACTAATTTGAGTTAAAAATAATAAACCCATTTGACATGAAAGTTTGGGTCAAAGCGGATAACCCGCCCCTTACTTTTTCAAATTCTTTCTACTTTAACTTGGTATGTATGGATTTGTCAAATCATTTTTATAAATGAGTGGTTCATATTCAATATCTTGATAAAGTTATATAAGGATATCATGATAGGAATGATAAGAGTGGGACCGTATATATAAATATATTTTTTTAGATTTATGAGTGATTATGATGACATCATATTATATAATAATTTGTAAAAAACTAAAAATACATGAAAAACCATTTTAATGTAAAATAATAGCCCAACAAATTCCTCATTATTACATTTGTGCCACTGCCACCACACGGTGCAGAGGACTACAGAACGGAAGCAGAGGCCGTGGGTCACGTGCGGAGGCTGCTGGACATTGTGGCGTGCACCACCAGGTTCTCCAAGTCCAGAAACGCCAAGTCGCCCTCGTCGGAGTCACGCGCCAAAAAGAACGGCGGCGGTAGGCCTCACCATCCAACAGCAACAGCGAACCGCCCTCAGCCGTCCGATGCAGATAACCAAGGTGGTCCCCACGCCACACTGCTGCCGTCCGATGAAGCGTCGATTACGTCGGCCATGTCGCCGAGTCTGGACATGGCGGCGATCCACCCGACGCCGAAACTCTCCGAGTTTTATGATTTCTTCTCTTTCTCTCACCTCTCTCCTCCAATTCTGAGTAAGTCTTCTCATTTCATTTTTTATTTTTAAACTTTTCGTTTTTGAGTATGAAAATTATGCTAACGTATCAATTTTTTTTTTTTTTTTTTTTTTTTTTTTTTGTAAACTTTTTGGATTGCAGATTTGAACAGATGTGATCGCAAAGATGAAGAGAAGCGCGAAGGCGACTATTTTGAAATGCAGGTGAAATTATCTTTTTATTTATTTATTTTTTTTTAATTTTTTTAATTTTGTTATGTTAATTTTAAAATATTGACTTACAGATTCAAATGGACAACAATTGCCTGGGTAACTATACTGAAACAACAAATTTAGTAGCATTTTTTGTTTGTTTTATAATTAGGGATTTGAAACCACTTTTACTCAAAAGTGCTTTTCTGAATTTGTTTACTAGACATTGAATGAAATGTTGGTGGTCCCATTTGAAACCATTTTCATGTCATTAACAGTTATCATAATATTTGATCGATTATATGTTGTCAATGCGATGTGATTTTTGTCGTTTATCTTCAACCATTTTTTTTTTCTTTTTTGTGTGCTGTGTGATGCCTATTTTGTTGTTTTTGCTTGCCACTAAGTTTACAGAAGCTGAATGTATTTTGTGCATATAGATTAAGATCTGCAACGGGAAGCAAATACAAGTGGCTGCATCAGCAAAAGGGTTCTATACTTTGGGAAAACAGTTTTCTCAGAGCCACTCCCTGGTGGATCTTCTGCAAAACCTCAGCCTAGCTTTCGCTAACGTGGGTACTCCTTATGCTGACTCTTTGCATATCATTAAATGTCCATATGTACAGCGGTATTACAGAATTTGAACCTATTACTATGTTTAGAGTCCATAGACTATGTTGGAAATAACTATTCTAGGGTGGACTAATTATACCAGTGCAAACATATTTGCTGAGTTCAGCCAAATTTTGGTGATCCACTTTCATACGTTTTCAAGTTTGTTTGAAGAAATATGGAAAGTTCTTTTGTGATTCTCAATAGTGAGTCTATCGAGCGGATGAAAGGGTTATTTTGTAATGCAAAATGAAGTATAGTAGATAGAATAAATGGAGAAGATAGGAAAAACTGAGTGAAATAGAACTTTCTTTGTTATTGCACACTATGATTATCGTTGCGATTTAGAAACATACCTTTACAGCCATGATTTCCTCTTCACCTCCATCACTAGACTTCCACTAGTGGACACCCAATCCTATCTGCCCACACATGCATGAAGTCATCAACTATTGTAATGCACTAATGCTACAAAAGCACACTATAATCTCCATATCCACTAGTTCTGCAAACCTACTGATTGATTGTTATGTCAGCATTAATTCACTGTTTAAGTGTACATCACAGCTCTATTCTTCTAGTGGCTTAGTGGCTCACCACTACTAACCACAAATGAGCCTTTTACCGTTTTGGATACACCACAGGCTCTTTAATTAACAGTTTACATGTTTTTGATTTTTACATTTTAGGCTACAGCAAAGAGCAAAAAAGCATGAGATGAGTTTTGTTTTTTCCATGTACATGCAATTATAAACACATTATTAATGCAGAAAATAGTTTTGTTGTGCTGAATCTTAATCAGCATTATAACTATAGCCTATACGTGGATGTGAATTGATTTGAGATGAATTAGTGATAGATTTAGGGGTCAAAAGGTTTGATTATTTGTGTTACGTGCCTATGTGGTGCTAGAGGTATTTGGAAATATTTTAGAAATGAGAAAGAAAAATTAAGTGATAACAAGAAAGAAGGCAATCACGCCCTCAAATAAACCTGCAAAGCTCTGAAAATTCTATATTATTCTCTCTATTGCCGGATTGCTTATCTTATGACATCTATAGCTTCTCCATACCTATATAAGGTAACATTCCTATTGGAAAATGTGAAACAATCAGACTTACTAGGAAAGAAAGACGAGATAAAAACTACATCGAAAAGACTAGTAAGACAACTGACCCTAAAATTAGAGGCACTTGGCGTGGACACTCGGTATTGGGGTCATGGAGTACCTCCTTCATTGGCCTGAGGGGTCCTGCCCAATGAAGGGTTATTAGTAACCCACATTGGAGGGATAATTTGGTAACTGCAGAGGGATAACCCTACACTTTTGGTATAAAAAGCAAGGGTTGTCTTGCTTTTGGGGTGGTTGTGACTTGTGCAGCAGCCAAGAGACAAGAAGAATTTGGCCAGTCAAGAGAGAGAAGAAAAGAAAGAAAAGAAAGAAAAGAAAAGAGAGAAAAGAGGAAAAATTGGGTGTGCCTTTTCTTTGTCGTTCCCCTTTGTTTTCGAATCCGTCTGAAGTAGTAAGCTCTTGGGGTTCGTGTGTACCTCAATCCGTAGTGTTTGAGAGAGTTTGTTGTGGTGAGTTTATTCCTATTTTCTTCTTGTCTCTTGGCTACCCCACAACCACACCAAAAGCAAGACAACTTTTCTTTTTATACAAAAAGTGTAGGGTTATTAAACCGTCCACAATTACTAAATTGTCCCTCCAATGTGGGTTACTCCCCCATTGGGCTGGACCACTTGGGCCTACAAGCCCAACAATCTCTCCCCCTACTTCCAATGAGGGAGGTACTCCGTTACCACATTACCGGGAGTCCACTCCAAGTGCCTCAATGCAGAATAATGCAACTTTAAACACTTTTGGCTAAAGGTGAATAATGTAAAACATTGTTGGCTAATTTTTGCTATTTCCATAAAATAAAAAACCTTACTATAAAACAAGATTTGAATTGACTAGTTAAGGTGTTCCAAGTAAGTCTCGCTTTAAATGATCATTACATCTGCTGCAAATCAGTTTTCACACTCTAATTTCTTACCTTGGCCAAATGAAGCTATGTAATTGGGTTTGTGCTGAAAATATTATGGTTTTTTAAGATACCATGGAATCAAATGCATTAATTTTATCCTAGTTAAAGAGTTTTATTTTGTTTTCTAAGCAGTTGGCATATTTATCAAATTTGTTTTTAATATTTTTGGCCATTGTGCTTAATGCAGGCATATGAATCCTTGATGAAAGGTTTTATTGAACACAATAAGGTAATAATTTCTTTGCTGACATAGTAGTTTTCCAATCGAATGCCTTTATGGGTTTTTCTTTTTGGCAAAAACAAAAACTTTTAAGAATTGATTTTAATTATCTTTCTTCAGTTTGGTAATCTTCCCTATGGATTTCGAGCAAATACATGGCTTGTTCCTCCATCTGTTGCTGAGGCTCCGTCTAACTTCCCATCCCTACCAGCAGAAGATGAGAGTTGGGGTGGCAATGGTGGAGGCCAGGGAAGAGATGGAGAACATGATCTACGACCATGGGCTACAGAATTCGCAATACTAGCTAGTCTTCCTTGCAAAACAGAAGAGGAGAGGGTAGTCCGAGACCGGAAGGCATTTTTGCTTCATAACCAATTTGTTGATGTCTCAATTTGTAAAGCTGTTAAAGCAATACACCGACTCATTGATTCCAATTTAAATGCAAAAGATACAAGAATTTGTCATTCAGGTGCAATCCTGCTTGAGGATCGGGCAGGGGACTTGTCTATTACAGTAAAACATGATGTTGGAGATGCAAGCTTGAAGTCTGACGTGAAAATTAATGGCAATCAATCATCTGGTTTGTCTGCTGAGGAAGTTGCTAGAAAAAATATACTTAAAGGGATTACAGCAGATGAGAATGTTGTTGTTCATGTAAGTAAATTTCTACAGTTTTTTTTTCTTACATGTACGCACTAACACATGGTAGAAAAAATTGATTACAAATGAATTTTCAGTTGGATTCAGGCGTCTCTCATTTTTGGACTGATCTGTTTCATGCTAATGGCCTTCGTTACTTAATTCTACCTTCTCTATAAATGTGTTTGTGTATGTTTGCAATACATTCTGAAAATCTTGGCAGTTAAAGTTATTGTCTGGGTTCAGCTTCTAATGCAGGATAGGATTACTTATCTATGTAGTTATTTTATTGTTTTGGTTGTTTTGTGAGTTTAGTTATTCTAGTTATTTAGGTATATTTACTTTTGTTATCTAGATTATATTTTTTTTTAATGTAATGGGTTTAGGAGACGTAGTTGTAGAGTAGAATATAAATTGAAATTGAAACTCTATTCCTCTCTTTTCTCTCCTAATTCTTGTTTTTTTTTTATTATCCTAACTCTGCTTCCTTTCCTAAATTTGTTTCTTATCCCCTGTCCTGCATCAGCTTCATGAATCTATGTTGCGTCAGTTTCATTGAGGACCCTGTCTTCTCATTAAATCACACGACACCGGTCTTTCTAATGTTTCAATCTGCACACCAACCTTGTAGTTTGTAACTTTGTTTCAATTTAACCTCGTTGATCCCTCCTTGGGGCAGCTTATTAAACTTTAAATTACACACAGTAGAACCATCTGAACTGGGTGAACCATCTGCTAGAACTTGAAATTCATCTTTTCCAAGCATTAGGTTTATCTTCTTCTTCTTCTTCTTCTTCTTATTATTATTTTAAGGAATTTATAATACGAAGAACTCAAACAATATAGTATTTGGCAGGATACTTCCTCATTGGGCTTTGTTAAAGTAAGACATTGTGGATACACAGCAATAATAAAAGTTGTTGGCAATGTGAAGAAGGGAAAGAGGGCACAAGATTTTGAAATTGAAGATCAACGAGATGGAGGAGCTAATGCTCTTAACATCAACAGGTGAATTATAATACAATGCTCTCAGTGAAAACCAGTTTGATACTCTGCTGTTTCTCAATATCCGTAAATGGAAATTGACAGTGAGATGAGAAAAGAAAAATAGCATTCAGTTTCTTGTATATAGCTACTCTACTTAAGTATCTATCACTCTATATGCACTGGAAGAAAATGTTTGAATTTCTTGTGTCTAGGGTCCTTAATTGGAAGGAGAAAACCTGCTCCTTTATCCCATGTTAAGATGGGACATAACCAGTGACCTTTTGGTCTCTAAGAGGGATTTCTCGTGAGAAGTTCATGCTCTGGTGGTTTCCCTGCCTGGAGTTTGATAAACAAACAAAAAGAAACAAAAGTAATTTCTTGTTAGTTACTTTATTCAAGCATGACATACTTGAAAACAGATTTTTCCCTTTAAAAATCTGGAGATTTGCTACAGTTTGGGCACACTCTTCTGGGCTTTATTGTCTAAATGATACGAAGTGTTGCATGACACACCACATGATAGCTTCCATTAATAATAAATCATCAGGTTTTGAGCTTTTATATTTCTGTCCCTCAACATAGACTTGTGCTCATTATTCATATAATTACGAGCAGACATTATAGATAAGATTTAAAAGACAATTAAGAAGAAACATTCAATATTGCAATCAAGGTTGTTGCTGAGTTACTGAAGCACTATTTCAGAAATTTTTAAGATTTTAAGGCATATACTTTTGTTCCATGCCCTTCTTTTGTGTCTTTCTTCACTTACTGTGTTCTGATGGGTAGATGACTTGTGGCAGTTTGAGGGTTCGGCTGCACAAATCTTTCATTACTGAATCTCCTGTTGGAGGAAAATCTCAGTACAATTTGGATGACCCGGAGGCTTCTAAAAGTCTTGTTCGAAGAGTAATTAAACAGAGTTTAACCAAGTTAGAGGGGGGGCCAGATGCTTCCGTGAGACCTATCAGATGGGAACTGGGTTCTTGTTGGATACAACATCTACAAAAGCAGGAAACTTCATCAGATGTCAATTCTAGATCTGGGATTGTCAATGAAACTGACCATGCTGTCAAGGGTCTTGGAAAGCAATTTAAATTTTTGAAGATGAGGGATAATAAACCCAATATTGTAAACAGCACAAATGAGAAAGAAGAAAATGATACAGAACCAAGCAGTGTCAGTGTGGGAAGTAATGTTGGAGAGGAAAACAACAGCGAGCTCAACAATAAAACGGAATTGAAGGAACTAATATCAGAAGAAGAATTCTTGCGTTTGAAAGAAACCGGAACTGGTCTTCATTTAAAGGTTTCTGAATAACTCCTTCAATTATGTTTTGTATTTTCACTTTAAAAATCATATTATATATTTATATATATATATATTATATAGTAACTTTCTAATACGGGATCCCGTACAAATTTTTCATGCGGTTTCATCGATTCCAACCAGTTGGAATCAGTGTAAATTTTTTTTCACTGATTCCAACCGGTTGGAATAAGTGAAACCGTATGAAAAATTTGTGCAGGATTCTGCACTTGATAATTTCCATATATATATATATATATATATATATATGAACTTGTATTATTGTTGTTGTTGTTGTTGTGGTGCTAATGTTCTCCCTTGTTACCTTTAGAATAACTGATTCAGTTTACTTCTTGCACAGGCAGTGGATGAGCTTATTAAAATGGCATACAAATATTATGATGAAATCGCCTTACCAAAGCTGGTACTATTTGAATTCTTCAGATTAGTTCATTGTTTTTTTTTTTTTTGAATGGTAAACTTTATTTAATAAAGCCAAAGACGGCTGAAACACAAGATACAATCGAAGCTGAACACCTGGCCCAAACAAAAACCCAGATTATTTCATTGTTACAATTGACTTAACATGGTTTTCTGATTAAAAAAAAAAAAAAACCTTTGCATGACCAATGAACTAATTTTCTTACTTCATTAGGTAACAGACTTCGGATCACTTGAACTTTCTCCGGTTGATGGTCGCACGCTAACTGATTTTATGCATTTAAGGGGACTACAAATGTGTTCCTTAGGTCGTGTGGTGAGGAAGTTCTCTCTCTCTCTCTTTTCATGTGCGCACACCCACTCCCAGATACATGGGAACATAAACATACATGTCTAATATTTTACTACTAAATCTGATGCTCTAAGTCAGTCTCTGCTACAGTTGTTATTGTTCCTTTTGAAAAATCATACCACATTATGGAACTTTTGATATTATTCAACCCTTACAAGGCATTGAATCCTTGTATTATTTAGATAGTTTCACATAGTTCATTGAAAATTGACTTGTTTTTACTTGAAAGCATGGTATTCTTTATGTTAGTTCTAATCTCATTGTACAAATCAGGTCGAACTTGCAGCGAAGCTTCCTCACATACAATCACTTTGTATTCATGAGATGGTTATTCGAGCTTTCAAGCATGTACTACAAGCAGTTGTTGCATCGGTTGACAACACAACAGACCTAGCTGAAGCTATAGCTTCTTCCCTAAATTTCTTACTTGGCTGCTATGGAAGGGAAGATGACCGAAGTTTAAATGAAGACCATGTTCTCAAATTGCAATGGCTACGGACCTTTCTTCAAAGAAGATTTGGTTGGTCTCTGAAAGATGAGTTTCAGCACTTGAGAAAAATTTCAATTCTCCGTGGACTTTGCCATAAGGTATCATCTTTTTTGTTTTCATTTGGCTACTGGATAATGTTCATAGCTTGAATACCTGAATCATTCCCAGATTGGTTTGGAGTTGGTTCCAAGAGATTACGACATGGAATGCCCAAACCCCTTCAGAAAAGAGGATATTGTCAGCATGGTTCCGGTGTGCAAGGTGGGACTCTCTGTCTTTCTAAGTTCTGTTCTGCTTTAATTTTTATCCCCCTCAATGAGCTTCCTGTTGTAACAAGTTATTTTATGGAATCCACAGCATGTAGGATACTCTTCGGCAGATGGACGGACTTTATTAGAATCATCCAAAATCGCACTTGATAAAGGAAAACTAGAGGATGCTGTTAATTATGGAACGAAGGTAATAACCCACTAAATCCGTAGAAGACACATAAATTCTTGATTTAATACGATATCAGTTGATCTCATATTATGTGTTACTTGCTATTCAAGGCATTAGCAAAGATGATAGCTGTATGTGGTCCCTACCATCGGGCTACTGCAAGTGCTTATAGTCTTCTGGCTGTAGTTCTCTACCATACTGGAGATTTTAATCAGGTATCACAATTATCTCAAATGTATGTCTGTATCGAAGCTTTAGATTTGGCACCTTAGTTGAGTTTGATCATATCATTGTTCTGCAGAAAGGCAATCATTAAGTGGTAAGTTTGAGTTGAAAATTTCTGGATTACCATTAGATCTTTACAGAACTTCTAGAACAGAAATTTGCATTTTTGCATCTTTAGTTTGCTGGACTTGGGGATTTACATGTTCAGTCCTTAACATAAATTTAATTTCTGATGCTCTTTCTAAAGAAATAAACAATATCATTCTTGATATGTGGGATTCCTCTAAGCTACTGTTGCATTGGATGTTCTGGCATTTGGTCTTGTGGCATCTGAATCTAAACACTTGGATATGACTGAGTGTTCCTGTCTTTTCACTCACTATTTTCCTTTTCCTCATCTTAGGCAACTATATATCAGCAGAAGGCTTTGGATATTAACGAGAGGGAACTTGGGCTTGATCATCCAGATACAATGAAAAGCTATGGGGATCTTTCAGTCTTTTATTATCGCCTCCAACACATTGAATTGGCTCTGAAGTAAGTAATAACCATTTGTTTAACTTGTACTTGATTTGCCAGAGCAACCATCTTTGTGTTTTTCATTAAATTGCCAAAACTCTTATCTGATAATATTTTTAACCGGAAGTTATGGAAAATGTAACTTTTCTATTAAATTTTATTTCTTGACCTATTTAATCTTATATTAATTTGTATAGTTCTCTACTGGCAGATATGTAAATCGTGCTTTATACCTTTTGCATTTTACTTGTGGACTTTCGCATCCAAACACTGCTGCTACATATATAAATGTGGCTATGATGGAAGAGGGCACCGGGAATGTTCATGTTTCTCTTAGATACCTGCATGAAGCTCTTAAGTGCAACCAAAGATTATTAGGAACAGACCATATACAGGTCTCTCTCTCTCTCTCTCTCTCTCTCTCTCTCTCTCTCTCTCTCTCTATATCTGTCTATCTATCTATACTTACGCACACACACAAACATGAAACAACGCACATGTGCACGCTCTAACATCTGTGTTCTTGCACCTGTGCAAGCTCCTGCATATGTATAATATTCCAATGAACTAAAGAATTTATTTGGTTTCTTCACCTGACAGACAGCTGCTAGCTATCATGCCATAGCCATAGCACTTTCATTGATGGAAGCATATTCCTTAAGTGTGCAACATGAGCAAACTACTCTTAGGATACTTCAAGCGAAACTTGGACTAGAAGACCTGCGAACTCAGGTAATTGCTTACAGTCATGATTGTCTTTTTTGTTGCTTATAAATTAGGTCAGTCTAGGTTGTTTCTCTTGTTACCCATATTACAGAAAATGGATAATGTAAAAATATACAACAGATTAAACTTAAGGCTTATTTTCAGCAAATTTACTGTCCTAGGGGAATGTTCCAATTTACTTATTATAAATGGACTGCATTTTCTTTTGCAGGATGCTGCTGCGTGGCTTGAATATTTTGAATCAAAAGCTCTAGAGCAGCAAGAGGCGGCACGAAATGGAACTCCAAAGCCGGATGCATCCATTGCAAGTAAAGGTCACCTTAGGTATTAATAGGGTATTCCCAAATTACTTGTTCTTACAATCTTGATTGTTTTTTGTGTCACCAAAACCTATTATCGTTTTTGCAGTGTATCAGATCTCCTGGATTACATAAGTCCGGATCAAAATTCTAAAGGAAGTGAAGCACAGAGGAAACGGCGGGCAAAGGTAGCTAATATTTCTTTCTCTGTCGGAGAAGTTGTATATCTGTTCATTTTCATACTTTTTACATTATTCCTCTAGTGGAAAAATAAGTTTACCAGTTGGCTCACATCAGGAAACAAAACTGTTATGTGCCAGTTTCTGAAATTTTAA
The DNA here is from genome assembly GCA_035582765.1 of Acer negundo. NCBI lineage: Eukaryota > Viridiplantae > Streptophyta > Magnoliopsida > Sapindales > Sapindaceae > Acer > Acer negundo. The sequence continues at coordinate 34,561,162 of CM069241.1, read as the reverse complement.
CCAATCCTAGAAACATTATGCCATTGTTTCTTTTAGCAAAAAGTCACTAACTAAATCTTCAATAATGTTATTAGAACAGAGGCTCTATTCCATTCTGGCTATTTTCTGATCGTCAGAATTCATTATTGTTATTTTAACTGCTGTAGAATAAGACGGTGATGTTAACTTGTTATGAATTCTTTCACCCTGTTCAATTGACATCTTATGGAATTGCTTTCTTATTTTATTTTTTATTTTTAAATCTTTTAGGTGGTGCAGATTAACGATACTATAACCCATCAAACCCATCATGATGTGATAGTTGAAGATGCTGTGCTCAATGATGGATTGAAGAACAGATTGATTATAGCAGATGATGACACAGAAGTAATCATGAACACGGTTCATCCTGAAGAGCTGGAAAAAAAGGATGATAATACTAGACACAGACCACCAATCGCAAATGAATTTGTTGAAGAAAATGATGATTTTAGTGGATACAGACCAACAATTGCAAGCGAATTTGTTGAAGAAACAACTACAGATGAGGGATGGCAAGAAGCAAATCCTAAATGGAGGTCAGGGAACGCTGCCAGTCGAAAGTTTGGAAAGAGGCGACCGGGTGTTGCAAAGCTACATATAAACAGTCCTGAATATTCAAATCTTAGAGAAAGAAGCAATAAGCGGGAAATCGTATCACCAGCACAGAAGAAAACTCCAAGGACCATTACAACTGAGTTGTCAAAGGAGTCAATTAAATTGAGAGAAAAGGCTTCTGTTTCCAAACTCTTAACTGGTCCGGCGAATCTCTCTGCTGTAGCTTTTAAATCTCTATCTTACAAAGAAGTGGCTGCGGCACCCCCAGGTACAGTTCTAAAGCCAGTAGTGGAGAAAGTGGAAGAAATGATTGAGGAAAAAACTGAAACCCAGGTTTGCAGTATTACACCTGAGACATCAAAGGAGGAGGAAACTAATAATGTCTCTGTAGTCGAGGGTATACCAGGTGATGCTCAATCAGAAGAAACTCAAAAAACTCTTACTCGATCTGAAACTAGTGCCCCAAAACCTGAGGAAATTTCTTGTTCCGCTAACCAGGAAAAGCCCATAGAAACAAATGGGAGTAAGCTTTCAGCAGCAGCTGAACCATTCAATCCAGGACCTCTCTCCATGACCAACCCGCTAAATTCAGTAGCTGTCACAAGTATCTATGATGTAAGAGATAGTCAAGGCACGCTTGCAGAGCCAGCAGTAGCTTCGGTTGTTGCTAGAGTTCCTTGTGGGCCTAGATCTCCTCTCTACTATAGAACTAGTCAATCTTACTACATGAAACATGGTTTTGTGAATAACCACAATTCCATTGTAGAAAGAAACAGGTTTGGAACTTCAAGGATCATGAACCCACATGCACCTGAGTTTGTACCAAGGAGAGGCTGGCAAACGAATACTCAAGAAAATTCAGATTCAAATGTTTCGAATGAATCAAACTCTTCACATGAAACAAGTGAGGCAGAAGATGAGAAACTTGATAAAAGGTCCAACAAAGAAGTCAAGGATACTTCAAGACAGAGAAGCTCTGCATCCGAAAAGTCAGAGCTGGCAAGGCAGATACTACTTAGCTTCATTGTAAAGTCAGTACAGCAAAATGTAGATGCTCCGAGCCAGTCTGAAGCAAATGATAAGTTTGATTATTCAAAAAATTCTTCAGATGCAGTTGAAAATGACAGTGCAATCATAAAAATTCTTGATGGTAATGGTAAAGGTAAGGCAAACTTGGCCTCTCAGTCCAGTGATCAAGAACAGCCAAATATTGGAGATGAAAACAACAAATGTGAGGATGCTGAAGGATTTACAGTTGTTACAAAGCGGAGAAGAAACCGACAGCAGTTCACTAATGGCGTACCTGTGCTGTACAATCAGCAATCCATCTGCACTTCTGTTCGGTAAAGAGAGAACAAAGAATGGTAGATGCAAGGAAATTTTTTGTCCTGTTTTATACTTTTATCTGACAAATTTCTTTGCATGACATTTAAATTCCGTAGAAATGGTTGAATAAATAGTGTAAAGGGAGGTTGGTGACATGCTTGATGTTTGATTATATTGATTTAGATATCCTCTTGGGATGTTTTTAATAATCTGTGAAATCGTTGATTTTTCTTGTTAGAGATTTTGTTTGATCGATACAAAATTAGTCGGCCAATTCTATGAGTTTCTTCTTCTCCCCCTATTATTCATTTTTGCAGTGTTATTGTGTTTGATTTGGCAGGTGAAACATGAAGTATAGCTAATTGAATCTTTGAATGTTCTTCACTTGGATATCTTTATGAAATTACAAATTTCCAATTTTATAATGAATGTTTGTGTTTGATAATGAAGAAATTGATGAACATACTTTTGCAGGTTGTAATGCTTTACAAAAGAAAACTGGAAATGTAATACAGGAATTTGTTAAGGGATAATAATTGTGGAATATGGAGATATTTAAAGTGAAATATGCTATGAAAAGAGAAGAAGTTTGTGTTGAAGTTAGTTGAATGATCAAATCATCAGTTCAGGTTTAAAGATGTGTAAACATGTCCTTATGCTACGAAATATATTTTCTAAATCTTTAAATTGATTGACCAGCAAGAGATGATAAACAAGTTCATTAGTGTATATTACTCTTGATTATTGCAGTACATTCTTATAAAATTGGGTAAATGCCACTTCATATTTGGTTTATTTACACCTTTTTTTTTTTTTTTTTATAATATAACAAATGCCGTGATGAGCATGCGTACCTAAGACATCGTCAACAAGGGCAGAGCCGGTTTGTTTGGGGGGAATATATTGCTATATAATATTTAGGGGGGCCAAAGTAAAATTTTTAGACTTTTAGCTAACCCTGTGACCGTTTGCGAATTGCGATCTAAAATTTGGTTGGAGGGACAAAATGAGCATTTTTTATAAATTTAAGGACCGATTTAATAAAAAAATGCAAAGATAAGTAAAATTGGTGTTTCCCAATTTCTTAACGACTAAATTGTAAATTCCTCTAGTTGTGTTCGTAGATTTATGTGTCCCTCACAACTGCTGGCTGCATTCCCCTCTCTTGAGAGAATAGACTTCAAAATGAAGATAAAAATCAGATCTTGAAAATGAACAACCTAGTTAATAAATTCCCATGTCAAAACATAAATTGATTCCGTACACAGAGCTAAGCTTTAAATAAAGCTGAACCAATATATTCAAAAAAAAAAAAAAAAAAAAAAAAAGAGAAAATTCTAAACTAAACAAATTCTAATAATCTAATTACTCTAAGAGCACTGGTTCAGTGATCTTAACTGTAAAGTAACCATTGTTTGCAAAAGCATGCACCTGATTCCAAACTTTGAGATCACAAAATCTTATCAAAACAAGTTCTTTGATTCCACAAAACTGAAGCTCTTGAACAAACAAAGAATCCAATCCTACTGCGATCTCTATAAACACCCCAAAATGAGGTAAAGTGACATAGACACACAAAAGACTACAGAAAAATATTCAAACAAAAAACCCCACTTTGGTTTCACTTGTATTCTAAGCCAAAAAAAAAAAAGACAAAATAGACATACCCAACTAGATCTCGGAGTAGTAATTGCAAAGAAAAACCCAGCAAACTGTAATCAAAGTCTTTCCTCCTAATCTCTTAAGCTTAAAGTTTCTCTTTCAATCTCTTCATTTCAATCTTGGTTGTTTTTGATATATAAAATCGATATTCCAATTAGAAAGAAGAAATAATTGACCAACTAGATTGTGCCGAGATATTTACAAGTCAATCTTAGACAAGTCGAATGGTTCGGCTGTCGGCGTAACTCTGATCTCGTTACCGGCACTTCGGTTGACACATGTCTTCCATCATTTCCTTTATATCAGGGTTGCCTCTCTCTCTCTCTACGACCAAATCGTTTCCTCTCTCTTTATCACGGTTGCCAGCAATTTAGGTTTTATTAGAAACAAATTGTTTTTTTTTTTTAACAAAGGTATTTTAGACAATGTAACTTAGACTTGTTAAAACCAATAATTAAAATATTTTTTATTAAAAACAATAATCCATTATGTGGCTATATTATTTTTTTGCAATTTTCACTTTTTTTTTTAACTTTATTTATTATTTTTTGTTATTGGACTATTTGTGTTTGGAAACACTTTTCTTATGAGTCTGATTTGTATATAAATAAACTATTCCTACAAGAAATTAAATTATTAAAATTTATGTATGAAAATGAAATTATTAAATTTTAAATAAAAAAAATTTATTCAAATTTGGTACAAATAATTATGTATCATACTATTATTGTTATTATTATTTTAATAAAAGTAAAGTTACGTTTTTTTCTAGTTGAAGGGTATGTTTATTTCCTAGCATGATTTGGTAAATAATTTTTTTTTTTTTTTAGGAAATTGTTATACTAAATGGTTGGAACTTGGAATTATGGAGTTGCTTTGTTCGGTAAGAAACACAAATATACAATGCATTGACTGTGTATAAATTTAGTGAGTGAACATAAATCATGAAAAAAGATTTTATCGAAAATAATAAGTTGAAGGGTAAAATAGTGATTGGCAAGAAAGTTTAATAGAGTGAATTTAGGGATGTAAATGGAGTGGGTTCTGGCAAAGACTACAAATCCCGATCCCTTCCCATCCCGTCCCGCCCCAAGTTTGTTTTTTAAAATATAGATACCACATAATTTATATTTATTCAATAGTTATTTTTAATATAAAAAAATTATATATATTAAATAAACTAAATATCGACATACAAAATAAAATTTAAATATTAAATATTGACTATAGAATAAAATCCTCAAAATAATTAACAAGAAATAATATGAAAAGTAAGTTGTAAAAACCGCACAAAGTTATAAGTTGATTCATCCTTAATAATAAGACAAATTTAAAAAAGTTTGTAAAAAAATAAATATAAATCAAATCTAAAATGCTCCTCGATTATCTTTTCAATACCCAAAAATATGTGTACAATATTTACAAAATGGATCAGGATCCTCTACTGATCCCATTTTTGCTCATCTTTTAGGCTGTGTTTGGTATAAGTGAAAGATGGAGGGAGAGGAGAAGGGATGGAGAGCAAATCTCTTGTTTGGTTGGAGGGGAGGAGTGAAGGGAGAGGAGGGAGAGCTTCTCCCTCTGGGCCCACCATATTGGATCCCTCCAATGATGGGTGGATCACAATGTAGGGAGAGTAATGGGGGGCAAAGACAAAATTACCCTCCATTTTTATACCACCCTCCAATTTTTTAAAGAGCAATATAATAATTTTATAAATTATATATCAATCCATTCATCCAATCCCCTTTTTAATACCAAACAACATGGAGGATATATATTATCCTCTCCATCCCTCATATTCTCTCTCCCTCCTACTCTCTCTCCCTCTTAATTCATCCATCCCTTGTACGCTCTCTTTCTCCTACCAAACATAGCCTTAAAGATGTGCTGACATATGGCACCCAAACAAACGAATAACTGAAATCAATTTACTTTATTTTTTTCTCTTTCCAAAAACGATGTCGTTTGAGAAAAAAATTATAAATGAAAAAACAATGACGATTGAGAATCTTAAAACAATCCTCACACTCCAGAGTCTAGACCTAGACGAGAAGCACTTCGCCACTGTGACTCGCCGAGTAGTCAAGCACTTATCTTCTTTCGATCGGTCGATGCCTTGGCTCACTGTATATATATTTTCGGTTATCGAGTTTCGTCAATGGAGAAACCAAGTTCCGCCTCTGATTTCGGTGGCGCCGCACCGTACAACACGGTTCTCGTACACCGACCCCGATACCCACATCGCCTTGATCGTCTCTAGCTTTGACACCGTTGCCATTTTGACATATGTGAAAATAAATACCAGTAGAAATTTTGTAAAGTTTCAATACATATTATTGAATTTTCAGCAATAAATACCAGTAGAAATTAACTGAAATTTATTGGTATTTATTGGTATTTTTTCAGCAATAAATACTGGTAATTAACTGAAATCAATGCAACGAACAAACGAATAAGTAGTAGTTTCAATACTACTACTTATTCCTTGCATTAATTACTAGTACTACTAGCTCTCCATCAATTCAAATTATAATAGTATGATCATTTATCCTTTTCTGTAATTCTACCTTACTGACATCTGCAAATAATCTTTTTTTTTTTCCATAGGTTTTTTTTCGTGTGCATGCTTGTGAACAAACAAATATTGAATTAATTTTGTTTTACATTATTTCTTGTTCAGCTTTATTCTCTTACAAGAGAAGATGTGTAAAGCTATTGTTTGTGTGTTCCAAAGATCTTTTTATTTGTACATATCCGTCTGAATATGACAACCTAGGTAGTAGTTTAGTGTGTGCATATATATAGGAAATTGCAGGAAATGATCAAAAAATTTATTGAGTTATTGTTTTTAGCAAAAAGTTTATTTTCTATTATTCTTGTCATCTTTGTGCTTGAATTGTCAAATTTGTCCTAAATTTTGTTTTACTTGCATCAAAATTTCCCTCCCAAAACTTGCCTCTCTCTTCACCTAATACAAAACAAAAAGTATGTGTTCCACATCTTTCAAAATCTGATATTCTCTCTCTCTCTCTCTCTCTCTCTCTCTCTCTCTCTCTCTCTCTCTCTCTCTCACAACCTAATAACAAATTTCAAGTTGAACCCAGAAACCGAAACCCATTTCCATTCTTCCACACCATTTCGGTTCTTTCGAAACCCAACAACATTACAAACAAACATTCTTCAACCCAAATCTCATTCATTCTTTGTGTCTCTCTCGGTCTGTGATGACGTAGATCTGAAACACAACAACATTTTGTGGTCTCTGCTCTCTCTTGACGTAGATTCATTGTCGAACGACCTTCTAGAAGGTACGTATCTTTTTCCCAGTTGTTTTATTATTATTATTATTATTATTATTATTATTTTTACAATTATCATTATGTTTGATATGAAGATTAAGAGAGTGGTTTCGATTTTTAGTGAAACCCATATTTTTTTATTTTCTATACCGAAGTTACATGCCAGTTTGTTTTTAATGTTACATGTCAGTTTGTTTTAAAGTTACATGCTAGTTTATTTCTAACTTACATGTGATTTGGTAATTTTGATTTATAGTGAAATCAATATCTTGTTGTTTTTTTTATAGTTATCATTGTGTTTGATATGAAGATTAAGAAAGTGGTTTCGATTTTTAGTGAAACCTATATTTTTTTTATTTCTGTACCGAAGTTACATACTAGTTTGTTTTAAAGTGGTAGTTTGTTTTAAAGTTACATGCATGTTGTTGTAGACTTTACATGTTAGTTTATTTCTAACTTATAGGAATATGGATACAAAGAGATTGGTCATCTGTCATGGTAGAAGTTTGGTGGGCAATTATTACGAGGGTGGTTTGACAAAGTGGGTCCATGTTCCTAGAGGTTAGACTTATGATGCCTTGGTGAAGTTGGTATAAGATGTTGCCAAAGTTGATGCTGCTAGGTACACTATAGAATTATGCTTATTGGTCTGTACGAATAGTGGTGTTGCTCGACCAATAATTGAGAATGACAATGAGGTGTCATGTATGATGGATGAAGATAAGTTGATACTGGAGGTTTATGTCACAATTTATCAGAAGGGACCAACATATTATGTGCAGAATGGTACTACAGTGGATGAAGATGACAACCTACTACAGTCGAATTTTCTTCAACAATGTAACCAACCTACTCCACAACCTAGGTATGGTGGGTTTCTACAGCAATTGGCAGCATGTGGATCCATTCCAATATCAAACCCAATTGTATGTACTAATAAAACCATTCATGATCAACAGAACAGTCAGGCTTCAAACATCGATAACTCAGATTTTGTGTCAATACCCGACGTTGACACCGATGACTCAGATGATGGTATGGGTGCTGGTTCTGCCATGGGCCACCGAATTAATAAAATAAAGGAATTATGATTCAGAAAATTACACGATTTGTCCAATTGATTTGGTAAACTTCAATGTGAATGATGAAAATAAAGATGGTTTGGTGAACCTTTCTGAAAAGACTTGTAGTTGTATGAAATTTTAAGTTGATAAACTGTCATGTCGCCACGCATTAACCGCAATAAGGTTATTATCCTCTTGTTCCATTGTATCTTATCTTCTTACCAAATGTGATTCATTTAATTACTCATACACTTTAATTTCGTAGGTTCGCAAAGAAGCCTTTTGTAGATTTTTGTGGGGATTGCTACAAAACTACTAGTTGGGTTGAAGCATATTCCAGGAACATCTTCCCTGTTGGTCATCCTACTGAATGGACTATTTCTGAAGATGTGAGACCAATGGTTGTTTATCCGCCTCCTTTTCGTGCGCGAGCTGGAAGGCCAAAAAAGAAGAGATTTAAATCCGTTGGGGAACATAGAAATGGAAAGACAAGAAATTGTACAATTTCTAGTAAATCTGATCACAACCGACAAAATTGTCCGAATGCTCAACCATGTCAAATTCCTGTACCATCTACAACATCGAAGCGACTACAAAGACTGTACAGGTGCAGGATATATGGAGAAAAATGCCACAATTCATAAAAATGTCCATTGACACCGGAAGTTGGTGGTACATCTTAGTTATTAGCAATGATGTTTTAATTCTTAAATGTCTTGGTGAAATACTATATTTCGTATTGCAAACTTTTTGAAGTTACATAACATTATTGAATTCATGTATTTTTCAGATCAAATTCTAGTATTTTTATATGCCAGTGTCTGTTAACAAGTTACATGCCAATTGATTCTTAAGTTACATGCCGGTTTATTTTTAAGTTACATGCCAGGACATACTTGTTTCCCTACTTGAAAGACATTCAGTTAAAAGATGAAATTCTAGTATTGTTACATGCCAGGGTCTGTTAACAAGTTACATGCCAGTTGATTCTGAAGTTACATGCCAGTGTATTTTGAAGTAACTTGCCAGGCTATTCTTGTTTCCCTACTTGAAAGACACTCACTTAGAAGATCAAATTCCAGTATTGTTACATGCCAGGGTCTGTTAACAAGTTATATGCCAGTTGGTTCTGAAGTAACATGCAAGTGTATTTTGAAGTTACAAGGTGTATATTCTCATCCTTTTCAAAATACCGAGCATGAATCCCGTCTTCAATAGAAGCATATGGTTTCAAGGATATGTTTGACATCACCCCAAATTGTAGCTCCGTTACCAAACAAAATTCTCTTTGTGTGAATTTCAATAGTTTTCCATCAACAGAGAAATATAACTCATTTTCTCTGGTCACACCGGGTACATGTATTAACCGCAACAAAAGGTTATGAAGTATGTCGGCTAAAAAAGTTAAGTCTTTAGGGATATCAACTACGTGCCCAAAACAAGTGCTCCGAAACTCATCTAATTCTCCAACTTTTCGGAGACCCTTTACAATGTCTGAAAGGCGTTCAAATTATAGTACACATTCGTGATGGATTTTTTAATCTAGTCATCCTTCGGTTTATGAGGAAATCCTCATAATTAATATTTTCCATCTACAAAATCATATAAAAATAACGTTAGTTACATGCCAGTGTCTATAAAAGTTACATGCCAATCAGTAGACAACTTACATGCCAGTACAAAAATGATACATGTCAATACAAAAAAGTTACATGCCAACACAAATAGGTTGCTTTAAATTTAAGTGATACTGTAGAGACCACAACAAGATAATTGTCCAAAGCTTAAGGCCATACTGACTCCCCTATTTGAAAGGCCATACTATCATTATCAAGGGGACTAAACATGTAAACAAAAGACAATGTGACACCTTTACCCAAGTTTATACATCTTAAATTAACTTCATTTTTACATATTCTTATGGCACTTGCTTAAGCTTAACATCTACAAGATATTACTACATTTCTTCAGCAAAGATATTGATAGAGGCCCCAGAGTAGGCAATAAAACTTCCTCCTGTCAAAATTCCCAAAGTTTTCGACTTCAACTCCACCAAAACAAGAGTACAAGACTGATGGGAAATAACTGTAAGTCAACCAAGTAGATGCTTGCCACACGGGAAATAACTGTCATGAACAACCATTTCATCATCTTAGTCCCAAGAAACGAAACAGTTGATGCTAGCCACTCTCTTGCTACAAGTTGTAGCCTACAACCAAATCAGCAGTTGCCTAAAAGGCATTATATTCCTCATAATTCAAGAACTAGGTTTGATAAAGGTGTTCATGACATATTGACATAGTAAAACCCATGTGTTAACTGCAGTGTTTTCTCTCCCTCTTTTTCTTTTATTTTATAAGAATAACTTAATTGATAACAATTAAACTCTAAATTTACAGACATTGATCTAGATTTAAGCTCAAAAGTATTAAATAAAAATACATAAATAATTCAACCAAAAAGTTAAGAACAGCTATCTAAACTTAATGACTCTTTTATTCCTTAGACATCAAATCATAGACTCCCAGCTCGACGATGAAACCTAGAAAAGTAGTTGGCATTCTGCGGCATTTGACTCCATAAATTAAGTTTGCTTTTATCTATGAGCAAATTATGTCTAGATATTCCACCCATTCATCCATTAATCTCAGAGTTTAACATTAATCAAGTTATGGAATGCTATCTTATTATTGCCTACAAGAAATCAGTTAGTTCACAACTGAACTAAGCAACTATTATCAACATACATTATAAAATAAAATGAAAAATAATAACTCGTCTCTTGGTTATTTAACAGTACAAGAAGTTTAAGTATTGACCATCAGAGCACAATGAAATGAACCATTGGAAACTTTGGTGCTAATATTTCCACGATATCATTAATATGGTTGTTCTGCAAAAACAATCAAAAGAACATCCATCATAGGACTATTATCTATTCTATATTTCTATCAGAGAAGTAAAATAAGTAATAAATTTGTGCTTTCAGTTATTCGAAATGAAGAAGGAAAGTGTCAAGTAAAAAGTCATGAAAAAAATGACAACTGAAGCCACTTTCAAAGAACAGTGATAGATTAGGGCATGCATTGCCAAGTAAATTCTTACTCATATCATCAACTAGACTATAGCTGATGTGAAATGATTCAAACTCAATTTCATAAAATCAGCCATTATCAAAAATTCAAACTGACATCACAAGCCATACTGAAATGCATACTCGATTAAGCTTAAAAACCAGAATCAAAATATCCAAATTCTATTTCATAAAACTCAAATTGAAGACAAAACCACTTGATTAAAATAAATTTGCCAAAAAAGATCCTGATTTACACATTGAAAACCATTCAAAGTCAATCCAAAGCAAACCTGAGAAATAGATGCGTGGATGCAACGACAGTAGCAGCGACGGGGAGAGGAGTGGCGAGCCGACGGTGAACGGAAGTGATGGCAACAGAGGTGCGAGGCGACAGTGAACGGTAGTGACACGATCTCTTCTCTTTCTATCTCTCTCTGCAGTGATGGAGACAGGGGTGTGACACGACGGTGACCGGTGGCGACGGCGACAACAGTTGGAGGCTACAACAAACTCTCTCTCTCTTCCCTTCTCTCTTTTTTTTCTTTTTTACTTTTGATCATTTTACTGATGGGTGGTTTCAACCCAAGTTAAATGATGTCTCGTTTTTACCACCCACCTACCCACTGACATCACTTTATAAATTTTTTTTTCAAATTTAGGGTATTTCTGTCCAAAAGTGGTAAAAAGTGACGAAAACAATAAAAATTAAACTTGTAACTAAAAACAATAAACCCATAAGTTTTTTTGGCTCTTTATGAATTCACCCATTTATATATATATATATATATTATAATAGATCTATAAAGAGCAAATTGCAACCAATCTACCTGAGGTTTGTTCTTAGACAACCAGAAACAATTTTTCCATTTATTGACAACCGCCTCCTCTCCGGTTAGTCAACGTCTATTAATTCCAAATATAGACCGTTAGTTCAAGGGCATTTCGGTGCTTTCATAAATAAGTATGATACTATGATTAGTTCTACGAAGCTACAACAATGGAGGAACTCGGTTTTGTCTTCAATCTTCATCAAGTTAGCAACTTAGTGGCTGGTACAGAAGGATTCAAAAGGATGTGTAGTTGAAACTGATAATAAAGTGGATGTTTCTCAGGGTGGAGTCAAGGACGGAGAACTTGAGTCCGTTCTCATGTTATTCGGCGATGGAGGAAGAAAGAACAAAAAGATGCAATTGAGGTTTCAGAAAAACGTGCAGTCTAGTTGAAATTGATGTTGTTGGATATAGAAGTAATTTTTTATAAGTTATTTTAATATTAAATTATTTTAACAAAATTGGATGTGACCATATATTTTATGAGCGGCAATAGAGTCACCCTTTATCAAAACTCAAGGATATCTTTATCCATAAAAAAAATTTCATCCAAATCATTTCCATACAGACCTACCCACCTACAATAAGGTCTATTTTTATAAATTTTTACTATTTCCATAAGTCAAAGTAGGTGCTGCGACAGTGACACATGACAACTGACTTAGAGGTAATCGAATCATTTTACAAATTTGCCATAGTTAATGCTTGGAGTTAACAAATGTTGACTAACTGGAGGGGAGGCTATTGTCAATAAATGAAAAAGTTATTTCTAGTTGTATAAGGGCAAATCTCAAGAAAGTTGGTTGCAATTTGCTCATTTGTAAAAGAGTGTTTGAGAGAGAGAGAGGGGCAAAATTAATGTACCAGAAAACAGGGGCGAAGCTAGGATTTTGGCTTTGGGGGGGGGGGGTCAAGACAAAAACTAATATTGTAGGTCACGCAATCTTCAAATAATATCAGTAGGAATCCCGTACAAGAAAAAGTACGAAATCCCGCACCTGATACTTTTCAACAAAATGTGATACCGTTTGGTGTTAAAAGTAATTATACAAATAAATAAATAAAATAGACATTAACTACTTAAATGTAACATGTCTATTTTATATCTAGAAAATTATTTATAACCAAATTAATCTAATTTTCTTCTTAATTTTCATTTCAATTACATAATCAAAGAGTGTATGAGAAAACATCTTTTATTTTGTAGAAAAATTTATGCTTATTCTTAACGGTATGCATAACTGAAAAAAAAAAAATTAATAGCTACCAGCTTATAAAATATAAATTTCAATAACTTAATTAAAATATCATTATACCATTGATATATTTAAATCACAATTATTTACATACTTGTAACTTAATTTTATAATATTCACGTGAAACCAAATTAACTTATAATAATTTTGAAGAAAATTTAAATAATAAACTAATAAAGAAAATTTATCAAAATCATATTAATATTTAACATAACAAAATAAATAATAAAGGTAGTCGTTATAAGAGTTCAATATCTACTTAGTTTTCTAGTGAAATCTAAATATATATATATATATATATATATATATATATATATACATTATACATAAAATGAGTAATGTTAGACTTTCCAATTTTTTTCCCAAATGTTTATAGAGCGTGAGGTGTCAATATCACATCATTCACCATATAATATCATGATTTATAAGATATTGACACCTCACGTGCTACATACATTTGGGAAAAAATTTGGGAAAAAATTTGGAAAGGCTAGCATTACTCATATATAATATACACTAGATTATGTAATAATGTATGAAATAATAGAAAATTAAAATACTAAAATAATTGATTTTATCTCCTATTTTCATGGTCAATAGAGTTATGAAAACAAAAATTATAAGTTAATTTATATTATTAAAATAATAAAAAGACGAATGATACATTTTATGTATAATAGTTTTTTTTTTTTCTTTTTTTTGGGGGGGGGATGAGCCCCCCCTACATTCGCCCCGGCCAGAAAACATCACTCCACGGAAACTGAGACAAATCAGTAGAGAAAGAATATGTGATGTAGAAAGAGAAAAGAAAAAGAGAGCCTCCTAATATATAGTTTGATGGCAAATTCAGGGCCGGCCCGTGGGGGCAGCAAACCCATCATTTTGTTGGGGCTCCCAATTAGCCCAATTTACTTCTTCTTTTTTTGGAAAATTAGGGGTCTCAAGATTCAATCTATTTAAGTTTAAATATGGTTCAATTCCAACCTTTTATTTCTTTTATTTATTTATTTTCTTTTTCAAATCAAGGCTCAATGAACTAATTCAACTAAACCAAAATAAACTTCAAAGGCCCAATTGAATTGTGATTTTAAGACGATACTATTTAAAACAAGAGTGTCAATATTTACCCCTCTGAAAAATTGTATGTACAACCCTCTTTGTATTTAAACCCCATTAAAATTTTTAAAATATTATAATTTGTATTCACACCCCACGTATTACCAAAAATACCCTTTCTTTTATCTTTTGGTTAAATAACATAAACTAATAAATTATAAGATAATTAAAATGTAAAATAAAAATAAAATCAACGATTAATACATTGATATCAATGATCAACCATTCCCATAATTCATTAAAAAGCTCCTCCAGTCCTAGTTCCTCTGCCAAGTGCTAATCTTGGGATTGGCTATTGGCATCTGCTTCTATAGCAAATCTGTTTCAGCATATATTGTAAGACCAAATTGGAGATATTTACAATAATTTTATATTTCAAATCTGTTACAAATGTCCCCTTTAAAATACAAAGTTGTTTGTCCTTTTGAGTTCTCAATTGTCTGCTTTTCTCCTTCATTTGAAATTTTTGGTAACTATAAAAATAAAATCAAAAACATGTAAACACGCCTCCTTACTTTTTAAAAAAATTAAATTAAATTAAATGATTTTCAATTTTTAAAAATATTTTATAGCAATTATTCAATATATTTTGATAAAAATAAATCACACATGTTGAAAATTTTAAATATTGTTTATATTTGATACATGTTGGTGCATTTATAATTATTTTAATATTTTGATAGTTTTATTAAGGGCAATATTGGAATTTTAAAAAAAGTATAATTTGAGGTGTACATACAGTTTTGGAGGGGTGTAAATATCATCACTCTTAAAACAAAATGTGGAAAGATAAGAGAAAAAGAGAGCCTCCTAATATATAGTTTGATGGCAAATAATCAGGGCCGGCCTATAGGGGCAGTAAACTCACCATTTTGCTGAGGCCCCAACTGGCCCAATTTACTTCTTTTTTTTTTTGAAAAGAGTAACGATATTTACACCTTCGAAAAACTATATGTACACCCCTTTTGTATGAACACTCCATTAATTATTTTTAAATGCTTATATTTTGTAAACACACTCCATACATTACCAAATATATCATTTCTTTAGATTTTGAAAAAAAAAAAATTACAAGTAAAAAAATTATAAATAATTAAAAGGAAAGAAATAAAAAATAAAAAAATAGTGGGAGGATTCTCACCCAGATTTGGGAGGAGATATGCAGTGGCCTTCTCTTCATTGGATGGTAGAAGCCACTCCATCATTTTCAATCTGGGATGGAGAAGGGCAGAGGTAGCAGGCTCCTTAATCATTTCAAGCAAAAAGGCTACAACCTTCTCCTAACTTTTCGATCTACGTTTTTGTTTTTCTTTAATAATTTTATTTTATTCCTTTAAAATTTTTGTTTTAGTCAGTAAAATATTTGTTAAAAAAAATATATCCTTTACTTAAAATAATTTAGTTTAAGGGTAATATTGGGATTTTGAAATTTTATAAATTTGGGATGTACATACAATTTTAGAGGGGTGCAAATATCGTCACTCTTTGGAAATTAGGGGTTTACAGACCCAATCTATTTAAGTTTAAACATGGTTCAATTCCAATTTAACTAAACAAAAATAAATTTGAAAGGCCCAATTGAATTGTGATTTTGGGACGACATTATTTAAAACAAAATTAAACAATAAAATAATTAAAAACAACAACACCTAATGACCTGAAGGTTAAAGTGCTAAACGAATCATAAACATTTTTGATTACTTTGGAAAAAAAAACTCTCGGTTGACTCTGAAACTTCTCTGGCTCTCTCTTTTTCTTAAAAGTTTGAAACTCTATGTCTGTATCAATATTGAAGCCTTTGCCGTTTGAAGGTATGGTTTTTGTTTTCAATTAATTTCTACATATTGATTTTGACTCATCTTTTAATTATTTATTTTCTTTACAATAATATCTACTAATTTTAGGCTTTAATGATCTTTGTTCTCATATCTGTATGTGTATTGTGTAGTCAATTTGTTAAGTTTTTCGTGAATTATTTATGAGGGAGAAGGGGTTCTTTTATGGCTAAACAGATTTTTTTTTTTAATATTATTTATATGTTAATGATAATAATTTTTATATAAAACCCCAAATTTTGTTAATATAATTAATTGGATGGGGCTCTGAAGTGTCTGGAAACGGCCCTAGGCAAATTGGCAATTAATTATTTCTTCACCCACTCCAACCGCTTCTTTTGTTGGTTAAAGTTATGAACTAATAATGTTGTATGGCTTCTTCAGATATCATAGTCATGCAAAACCAAACCCACATAGAGGTGTAAATCGGATTTAGATATCCAGATCCGATCCGATCCGAAATTTTCGAATTAAAAAAATCCGACTCCATTTGTATACATATTTAATTTTCCGATATAGAACTAAAAAAATATTGTCCGAATAAGAAATTTTGATGAATCCGAATCCGGTTATACATCTTTTTCTATCTGAAAATTTGAAAATTTTTTTTATACATATATTAATTATTTGCGTTCATTATTTTCAGCTACACATTGCCAATTGTACTATTGGAAACTGAATTGGCACACAACTCAAGTGCTTCATGCTTTTAATTTGAGTGCAACTTTGCTAACCCCTTTAACCGGAGGTAAGCATTACCCCACCTCAAGTGTTGACATGTATCATAAATTGTGGTTAACTTTAGGTTAATTTTGGACTTTGAGTTAAGTTTGGGACACGTGTCAACACTTTAGGTGGGGGGTAATGCTTACCTTCAATATAGAGGGGTGAGCAAAGTTGCACTCTTTTAATTTTAATATATTTTAATTTAACTTTTATTTTTTTTATTATTAAATTTTTATCTAGTGTTATTAATAAAAGGTTTTTATCTATGCAGCACAGATACGGAGACGGATACGGGATATGGATAAGATACGATACTGAAATACGGTAAATCTTTAAAAATTAGAATACGGATACGGCAGGATACGTCGATTAAAATAATATATATTTATATTTTTTTAAAATAATAATATATGAAAACATATTTAATAATTCATTCAAAATCAAAACGTATTTCCAAATAAAACATGTCACATATCTACATAAGTCATAACAATGTAACATATTATAAGATCTAAATAAAACATGTCACATAAGTTGTAACATGTTACAAAATCCGAATAAAACATACGTCACGTAAGCCATAAACACATAAAATCTAAATAATACATTAATAAAATAAAAAAAATAATAAAAAAAATAAATATAAATAAAAAATAAAAACTCATAAAACATATTCTAAATTCCTAATTAACTTCACTATCATCATTCACATTGTTAAAGGATCTAGATAATTTGACATCTTAATACTAATTAACTTATAATCAAAATAATAATATTAATTTCTTTCGATTGTAATTTGATTATATGAGAATCATATGCATGGTTGAAGTGACTATTAAAATTGAAATAAAATATATGCATGTTTAAATTTTGATTAACAAAATTGAAAGAAATGGTAAAACAAATAAACAGACGCCAATAAGAGAATAAATTCTCTAAAAATAATTTGGATTTGAATTATGATGCTCTCTCAACAAATATATTTTAATTGTTTTATATCAAAATTAATATTAAAATTCACAAAACCTTATCCAATTTTATTAACCCGAATGTGGAAAAGAACTATTCGTGTCTCTCTCTAGAAAATTAACATCCTTTAGTTTTGTGTGTTTTGATTAGAGGTTTGGTTAAGAAAGGAATTCATCTACAATGAGGTTGATGAGTGTTAGATGGTATTGTAGGGACTAGGGATGACAAAAATCTCCAACCTAATATCGCAGACTATTTCCCATTCCTCCAATCATTCGACCCACAAGGCATTTGAAAACGGATAATGACTAGTATTGAGAAATTGTTCAACATTTTTGATGTATCATCAATGAAAGAATACTAGCAAGGGAAAAAAATGACGTCTAAGGAGGGCAAGGATCTATTAAATTCACTCCTCAATCTTGCTAAAGAAAATAGCTCTCGATTGAGTCTCATTGATATAAAACATCTACGACCCATACCATATTTGGTAGGAGAGATTGATGAATTAAGAGGAAGAGAGAGTATGAGGGAGGGAGAAGATAACATACATCCTCCATGTTATTTGGTATTGAAAGGAGGGTTGGATGGATGGATAGGTATATAATTTATCAAATTACTATATTGCCCTCTAAAAAATTGGAGGGTAGTATAAAAATGAAGGTCATTTTTATCTTTGTCCCCTCTCATCACTCTCCCTCCATTGTGATCCACCCATCATTGGGGGGATCCAATATGGTAGGCACAAAGGGAGATCTCCTCCCTCCTCTCTCCTCTCTCCTCTCTCCTTTCATCCTCTCCCCTCTTTTCTCCCTCTAACCAAACAAGGGATTGGAGCTCTGTCTCCAACCCTCTCCCTCCCTCTATCTTTCCCTCATACTAAACACAGCCTAAGTCAAACGGCTAATCAATGGTTTCTACGGGTGTTCGTGTAACGATTAGATTAATTGCCAGAGTGAAATTTAACTTATATATAGGGGAGGTTTGTGCAATATTTCCTAATTATATATGTACATGAATAATAAAATGCATATTACCTAATAGCTAAAACCTCAAAACTTGAAGGTCCACACTCCACACTAAGACTACAACAGCCAGCTACCTTTGCCGGCGACCGCTCCTACGCCTCCCTAAGTCTCATTAAGGTGATTTTTGTTTTACTGATATATATATATATATATATATATATACATATATTTTTGAATTGTTTCATCGAAATCAAACTTAACCGCTGCGTTCTTTCATGTACAGTTAACTGCGGCGTTTGTTCACCAACCCACCTCCGTCGCCGTCTCCGGAATCAAGGTATTTCATGATTTTTAGTCTCTTGAAAAATAATCATTGTTAATTTTATAGTTATAATTTGGTAGTGGACTAAATTGTGTGCGTCTTAATAGAAGTGTGAGTGTGAAATGCCTTTGTTTATGATTTTGAATGAAAACCATTGCGTAATTTACTGGGTACATATAGGAACCAGAACTGGCAGTGTTAGATTAGACAGTTTGAACCAGACCGGTTGGTTAGGTCTGGTTTTATGCTTTAGAGCAGGACTGGTACAGCTCTCGGTTTATATCCACCACGCCGGGAATTGGACGGAAAATTTGGATATTAAGTTTTTTTCCTGATTGTATTTGTAAAGTACATTGTGACTGGTATCTTGATTTGTTTATTATACATTTAATCATGCCTTGTCGTTCTTTAACTATAAAAACTTAAACGCAACCCTAATTTCATTCTTTCATTCCCTACTTTAAGATCACAAGTAGCTTCTTTCTATTCACGAGTGTGTGGCGATTCTTGAGGCAACACAAAGCAAAGCTCTCGAGTTAAGAAGATGGCGAAGAAAGCAACAAAAAAGTCAAAGAAATTGCAGTCATCTTTAGCTTCCTCTGCCTCCAATACGGTCTCCAATCAGTACTCTGCCCTCCTTCCTTCTCATATTCTATCATATGCTTGTACTTTCAGATATTGATATTTATAAGTTTTTATTTTTGCTTCTTGTTAACAAAAGAGACAAATGAAAATCAAGGAAAATAGAATTTACTGCTCCCTTTAGTTTTTCAACTTTTTGGTTGTCTTGGTTGCTTTTAGTTTGGAACTCATTTGAACTATGTTTATTTTGTTTCCTTTTGGGATTTTTCAGTGCTTAATTTGAATATCACTAGGACTTTTCTGTTAATTTTATGTTTGTGTTGTTATTGGGTTGGGGGAAAAAATACACCGCTAAATTGCAAGATGATTGTATTAGGTTTGGTAGTGATCTAAGAAAATGAAAATTTTAATATAGTAGCTTGTGTTCTCTCTCTCTTGTTTATTGAGATTTTCTTGGTAACAACAATGGTTGTCATTTTTGAAATTCTGTAGGAAAGTAGCTTCGGGCATAAATTCCAGTAAGATGACAAAGAGGACAAGTCGACGGAGTTTAGTTACTAGTGAGAAAGAGGGGAGACCTAACTCATCAAGGAAACTGACGGTGAAGCAGAAAAAGAAGCATGTAAAGTTTGATGTTAAGAAGCCGAAGAAACCCCCCACTGCTTTCTTCTACTTTTTGTTAGTGTTTTTTTCTCCTAATACATTATCAACTGATTACTGATTCAGTACTGGGCTACTGGCATTACTTTATTTATGATTAGTTGTTGCTTACAGTTGAAGTAAAAAGTATAATAGGCTGCCTATCTGTAGACTAACAATCAGACATTTGGATGTCATATGGTTCACACATTTATGTTTTCTTTTATACTTTGGTTGGCATACCATGGATTCAGCATTGTTTATCGTGATTTGAAAAGTATTTATACTTGATGTTCAATTGTGTTTTATTATTTCTTAGCATGTCATGCATCTGGTGATTGTATATATCAGCATATTGAGTTCTATTTACAACATTGTTGTTTTTGGGGTAAGTAAGACATAACATCTTCCTCACCTCAGCACAATATGTCCACATAGGTGTCAGTTTTTGGGCAAAGTGTTTGTCCAAGCTAGCAATTTAGTGTTTATCTGCTCTCTCGCTCACAATCTTAGCTTTTCACTTTATATTTTGGTTTATTTTTGTTTATGTGTCAATGGTAAGTGCATTCCAATTAACATGCAACTTAATGTCTTTCTTTGAAATGAGTTTTTGGTGTCATGTAGAACGTAAGTGATATTCATTAGGTAACTAGTAAGTCAATCATGTTCATTGGTTTAGGTTGTTTCTGAATAACTTGTACCAGTAGTTCTCTCCTGGTTTTATCCTATTTTCATAGTTTATATTGGCTAGGATTGGTACTTTGTGAATAACCTCAAGTTTAATGCACCTGCTATATGCACTAGCTATCTGCATCCACCACTTTTAAAGCTCAATAAATTGACTACACGTTGTTTTACTATTATAAAATATGGAGCTAATATGTCAGCCACTACACACTTCTTTTCATTGTCTTAAAGATAATTTCTGCCTTTTCTCAAGCTGTGTATAATATAAATAATGTCTTACTATTGTCACTACTGAAGTAACCTATAAGCTTTGGAGGAGTTATATGATTATGCAAAACTGCAATTTTCTTTTTAGGGTTTCAATCTCTTAACTTAATTCTTTCTAATTTCAAGGGAGGACTTCCGAAAGGAATTTCAAGAGCAGAATCCTAATGTCAAGTCAATGCGGGATGTATGTATAAATTATTTATTATCGTTTTTTACTTTAACTTCCTCATTTTCTCTCTGTCTCTCTCTCTATATATATGTCTCTTTCTCTCTTTTATGGTAAATGAATTGTGCAACAATTTTGTTTCAGATTGGGAAGGCATGTGGCGAGAAGTGGAAGACGATGACATATGAGGTTTGTGCCATGTGTATTTTAGTCCATTACAACTCAAATGTTTAGACCATTATTGCACACGATTCAAGTTTATTAACCATTTTTTAATGTGCTTAATAAAAGATTAGTTATTCCCACAATGTGTCAGTGTGTGTAGTGTGTACAATGCATGCCAAACTTCAAAAATTCAAATTTAAAAAAAAAAATTATTTTGTTTGATGAATTCAAACTTCAAAATTCAGATTTATCGTTTCCGATTTGTTTCTGGATTTTTGGATCAGATATTTTGGATAATTGTCAGACCAGATTTGGCAAATATTCGGCCAAATAGATTCGAATTCAAGTATTTTTTGGCTGAATTTAATTTGGTATGGAATGTCCAATGTGATTTACATCTCTAACTCATGCAGCTTTGCACACTTTATTTGTTTATAAAAAAAGAGTTTAGACTTTAGACTGTTGTTAGTAACAGATATATCTGAATCCGAAAAAAAAAAATCTGAATCTGGTCTGATAATATTCGAATCCAAATCCAATTTGTATCCAATCCGAAACCAATTCTGAATATACCATATCCAATCCGTTTTGATTATTCCGATAGGAAACCCTTTTAAAAAAAAAAAAAAAATCCGTTTGAAAATTTTCAGACCAAGTCCGATCTGGATCCGAAAAAATAAAATCCAAATCTGAATGACATCTTTAGTTTAATCCAGTAAAATAAAGTTTTCTTTTTTTTCTGCCGACCGATCTTTGGAACTTTCAAGGTTTCCTCTGGGTAGCATGGTTTAAAGGGCTGGCAACCCATGGCTAACATTAAAATATTCCTTACTACAGTATGTAATGGCAATTTTACTTTGTCTGCGGCCATCTTTCCACATTTTTTTGTTCCCTATATGAACTATTCATATTGTTTTGAACATGTGAAATTGTGAACTTAGACAACCTCGTTTATTCAAGTAGTCTCCTGAAATGATTGTGTAGTGTGCGGTACAATTTTTATTGGCTTAAATCAGTGCTTTGGCTTATCTGTTGTCGGTAATCGGTGCTCAATGTTTATTTTCCAATTTACATGAATGGATTTTTATAAATAATTAAAAAAAAGTGAATCTAACGGTCTTTTTTTGAGTAGTTTTTTTAGCTTGATTTTGTTGCTATACTTTGCATCCTATTGTTCACTTCTAGTTTTTATACTTAAGTAATCTGGTGTATCATATGATTTTAGTATCGTCAGATGTTTTGTTCTATGATCAAAATACTAATGGCAATTTATTTTGCCGTCAGAACTGAGACCATATTTGCCTTGGTAGTATATTAGCAATGAGTAAGCGCTGCTATTTTAAGACTGACAGTAGCATATATTAGTAATTACTAATTAGTAACATTTACTAATAGTGAGATTGATAGCAAAAGAGTACTGGTTGGAATCTTAGCTATTGCATTTGCTAGTAATCATGAGGTGATAATTTTGGGAATTTAGTTTTGACTAAACTGTGGATGTTTCCTTAAAATAAACTCATCTGTGAGCAATGTTAAAAATCGAACTGAGGCGCCGCCTTGAGGCATGCCTCAGCCACCTCACGGCCAAAGGTGTCTTGGGGCAGCCTCCTTGGCCCTCAACTGGGGCGGGTATGCCTCTTTGGCTTAAGGTGGCCGCCTCAAGACCAAGTCAAGGCTACTCGGTCTGAGGGTAGCACTAAGGCGACTTAGTTAGGTCAGTGATTTTTTTTTTTTTTTCTTCAAAAAACTGACTTTTTTTAAAATATATATATTATAGGACAGAAAAGTCGGCACTTTCTGTCCAAACAAATGTTGCCAGACTTTCAAGTTTCAGTCCTCTAAAAATTCATCTCCTCCATTCAAGTCTTTTTTATTTTATTTTGTAGGAAACAAAAAATTTATTGCAAAAATTGAAATATAACAAAAGAGCCCTATACAAAGAACATAGGATGTAGTAAAACAACCCTATAAAATAATGAACAAGAAGTCCACCTAGGCTGACAAAAGCCATATAGGGAACCAGACAAGGCCGAAAAAGGTAACCCAAAGCGGAACAAATTAACTGGCAACACCGTCCAATTAGAATGAATTAGGAAGAAAGTAGAGTCCCTATATTCATTAGACACTCAAGCCCATAAGGAAGCAAAGTAGCAAACCCAGCCCACAAGCCATCAATATTCCCTTCAATCTTCTTATCAAAAATTCTGCTATTTCTTTCTTCCCAAATAATCCACAGTAAGGCTAAGACTGCACACCTCCAAAGAGATTTTGTTCTTTCCCCAAGCAAAATCACAAGAATGTTCCTCAAAAACTTGATTGCAAGAAGTAGAACCACCCAACTGATCTTGGCTTCTTTTAATAATTTACTCCAAAGGTTAAGGGCAACATCACAACGAAGGAAAAGATGATCAATGCTTTCCTCACTGTGTATGCAAAAAGAAGGTGATACGCTGCTGTATTTACCTTCAATACGCTGCTGTATTTACCTTCCCCAAAGCCACAACCCAAGTAAAAAATCGAATTTTAGGGGGCACTTTAGCTTTCCAATTAAAGTTGAAAGACTTGAAATTACTTTGAGAGGGATCATTGGCTAGCCACTTGAAGTAGGATTTACAAGTATAAGCTCCCGAGGAATCTAATCCCCAAATCCTTCTATGTTCTTGGAGATGATGAATGGAGACATTCTCAAATGCAGCCAACATAGATATAAGATCTTGACATTCTTTATCATTTAAATGACGCCTAAAATTAAAGTCCGAACTCCAATCCAAAGTCATTTGAGATAAAACCATTCTAGACCTGCTAGATACATTATGAACCAAAACCATTCTGTAACGTCTTGGATAAAGATCTCTAAAGGATGCCTCCCCACACCATTTATCTTCCCAAAAACCATCTCTCCATTCCCTACCTCTATAGAGATATGATCCATGAAGAAGAAATCTCCACAGCCATTTACATAATAGAGCTCTATTCTTCTTCTCTATATTACCAATGCCAAGGCCCCCTTTATCCTTATAATTAGACAGCACATCCCATTTAACAAGATGAATCTCCTTGTTATCTTCAAATCCCTCCCAAAGAAAATCTCTCATAAGTTTTTCAATGTGGCGAGCTACCTTAGTTGTGATCTTGAACATAGAAAGGAAGTATATAGGCAGTGAAGCAAGAATTGACTGAATCAAAGTGAGTAGGCTCTTTTCCAAACCACCCCACCCTCCCCCCACCACCACCTTATCCTTAGAATTAGACAGCACATCCCATTTAACAAGATGAATCCCCTTGTTATCTTCAAATCCCTCCCAAAGAAAATCTCTCATAAGTTTTTCAATGTGGCGAGTCACCTTAGTTGTGATCTTGAAAGGAAGTATATAGGCAGTGAAGCAAGAACTGACTGAATCAAAGTGAGTAGGCTCTTTTCCAAACCAAACCACACCGCCACCCCCCCTCCCTCTTCACTACCGTATTCCAAAATCCCACCCTCTCCACTACCAGATTCCAAAATCCCACTGAGAGGCCAAAATTAAGAGCTAAAGAATTAATTTTGGACTCCGATGAGTTTATGCCCACTATGAAGCTTTTAGCTTTATTCACCTTCAAACTAAAATTCTCCTCCTTTCTAATCTTAAAGACCATCATCTCCTCCAAGTTCTAGTATGCACTTTTTTTTATCACCAGGTATTGTATAATTTTTTATCATTATTATGAGTATTTTATAACTCAAATTATGCTTTTATGTCATTAGTCATTAGGTCTTACCAAATGGTATTTTTGTGGAAATAAACTCTCCTGCCGACATTTGTATATAAACCATTACTGTTTACTAAACAAAATTACTATTCTTTTCTACTTCCAACTCTTTATTATAAAATATGTAGTATATTGTTAAAATCTCATAGTATGTAGTATATGTTATATACTTTATTATAGTATATAGTATATTGGGATTCGGAATTGCAAAGCGTATAATATATTGTTTGTTTTGGAATGATGTTGTAGACTTGTGTGCATGAGAGGTTGAATCGAAAAGATCCAGCTTGGAATTATGGGGTTGAGGTTGAAAGGATATAAGTAAATCCGATGCAATTTTTGCAAAAAAAAAAAAAAAAACTATCACATGGGGTGTGTTTGGGATGAAAGAACACACGATGTTGCCCCGTGTACAAGGGTTACCCTTGAAGTGAGATGAAATCAGAAGTCTCATGGTAAAAAGTGATAATGCGAAAAAGATGACACAATTGGTATATGAAGAAAGGATCGATAATTGTGTCACCCTTAACAGTCAATCAAAAGGAGGTTCAAGTTCTGATATTGTGTTTCAAAGATTAATCAGAGGACCAATGGATAAATTTGTTATGAATATTGAAGAGGATGAGACCAAGTTTGGGGGAAACAAGAATCAAGGAAGTGAGAAGGAGACACGTGATCGAACGTGTATGGACATAGGCAAGTTCTTCTTTGAGAATGGAATCGCATTTAATGTTGTCAATAGTCCTTCGTTCATTAATAAGTGCCGATCGATTGGAAGTTATAGGCGTGATCTAAAACCACCTACACCATATGAGATGTGAGCAACAATATTGATGTGCGCATCTCATATGGTGTAGGAGGTTTTAGACCACGCATCGACACATATTGATGAACGAAAGATTACTAGCAACATTATATGCGATTCCATTCTCAAAGAAGAATCTGCCTATGTCCATACATGTTCGATCATATGTTTTCTTCTCATTTCCTTGTTTCTTGTTTGCCCTGAACTCCGCCTCATCCTCTTCAATATTTATAACAAATCTATCCATTGGTCCTCTGATTCCCCTTTGAGGAGACGCGCTACCTGAGCTTGAACCTCCTTTTGATTTACTATTAAAGGTGACACAATTATCGATCCTTTCTTCACGTACCAATTGTGTCATCTTTTTTGCATTATCATTTTTCACCATATAACTTTTGATTTCATCTCACTTTAAGGGTAACCCTTGTACACAGGGCAGCATTACTGTGAACACCCGCAAGGCGTTCTTTCATCCTAAACACACCCACTGCGACATTTTTTTTTTTTTTTCTTTTTTTCGTAAAAATTGCATCGGATGTACTTATATCCCTTTCAACCTCAACCCCATAATTCCAAGCCGGATTTTTTCGATTTGACATCTCACGCACACAAGTCTACAACATCATTCCAAAACAAACAATATATTATACGCTTTGCAATTCCGAATTCCTATTGTACTATATATTATAATGAAGTATACTACATACTATGAGAGTTTAACAATATACTATAATAAATAGTAGAAAAGAATAGTAATTTTGTTTAGTAAACAGTAATGATTTATATACAATTGTCGGCAAGAGAGAGTTTATTTCCACAAATACAATTTGGCAAGACCTAATGACTATTTACATTATAGCATAATTGAGTTATAAAATACTCATAATGATGATAAAAAAAATATACATTACCTGGCGAAAAAAAATGGTGAATACCAGAACTTGGAGGAAATGATGGTTTTCAAGTCTTTGATGGAGGAGATGAATTTAGGGTTTAGAGGATTGAAAGTTTGCACCTTCTATTTGGATAGAAAGTGTCGACTTATATATTGGGGGACACGATTTTTCAACTATTGGATCTATGAGATTTTATAATTTTATAATTTTTTTTTTCTTTATCTATCATTGATTTCTTTTCTAACTTCCCCTCTCTCATTTTCATCTATGTAGATTCACTTTCCTAATTAATATTTATTTTAACTTAAATCTAATTAATATTAATTCTTCCTCTATCTAACCTTTTTTGTCCTGAATTTATGTTATGATTTTCTCTTCTCTCTCATGATATATGATTTTATTTTCTACCAATGCTGCAACATCTTCAAAAACCCAATGCTATGTTTCAAACATAAGTTGAATAAAATATATTATTGAATAAATAAAAGAAACAGAAATGTAAGGAATTTAGGAATGTGCATACAATTCATTTTGGTTTTTTAGGCATAGTATACAAACTTAAAACATGAGAATTCAAGAATGGCAAGTAATGTATTAATGCAAGAATTGAAAGTAGAATAAAAATAAAATTATCGTACAAAACATAGTGAATTCAAATTTTTTTTTTAACGATATGTGAATTCATTCTTGAAATTGATACTTGAGAGTAATAAGATTTAATAGTACATGAGTAATTGATAATGTTGGATATAAAATAATAAATTTTGGAATGAGAAGAGAAAAAAAACATAAAGGGGAAAGGAAAAATGCAAGAGAGGAACTAAAAATATTAATATATTTGATTTTGGTAAGAAAATATTAATAGATTCTTGATTTTGGCAAGAAAATATTAATATATTCGATTTTGGAAAGAAATATTGGACAGAGGAGAGAGAAAATAAAATAGATTATTGTAACCAATTAATAGAGGAGAGATAATGAAATAAATATATTAAATCGTAGCTTTCAAATTTTAGAGATCTAATGGCTACAAAAGCGTGTCAAAAATTGCCCCTCAATCCCCCATATATATATATATAGTAATGCTAGACGTTCCATTTTTTTTTTTCCAAATTCTGTCCCAAATGATGTGGCCCGTGAGGTGTCAATATCATATCAGTCACCACATAATCTCATGATTGATAAGATGCTGACACCTCACGTGCCACATCATTTAAGATGTCTCTCATTACTCATATATATATATATATATATGTATATTTAAAAAGTCAGTTTTCTGAGAAAAAAAATTACTGACCTAATTGAGTCGTCTTGACTAGGCCTTGAGGCGGCCACCACAAGCCAATGAGGCGTACTCACCCCAGTTGAGAGCCAAGGCTCCTCAGTTCGATTTTTAAAAATTAAAAGTTAAAACATTGGTGGAAATTTAGCATTAGGATGACATTTTTTTTTTTGTTATGTTTCATTTGTTTAGGATATTTATGTTAGTAATGTTGATTAATTCTCATTTATTAAATGTTGTGGAATATTTTCTACTCTAGTATTTTTATTTAATTTTTTTTCTATCATTTTTGAATCAAGGCAACCATCTCGACTCACGAGGGCATGACCGCCTCACACCACCTTTCGCTTTTTAAAACATTATCTATGAGTGAAAAACGTTTTTATATATATATTTTTCCTGCTTGTAGGAAAAGGTCAAATATTATGACATAGCCACAGAGAAACGAGCAGAATTTGACAGTGCCATGGCAGATTATATCAAGAAACAGGTACCTACTTTGCATTTAGTTTTATGTGCTTTAAAAAGCTTGCTTTCATCTTTAATGCTTGTTTCTAGCACGATTACAAATGTTGAGCAAGTTCAATATATATAATTACAGGAAAGTGGTGACGGTGAAGAAACCGAAGAAGATTCTGAGTTTGATGAGTATGATGCTTGAGAATTTGTTCTGTGTACTAGAATGTCGTTTTTATTAGGAAATTAGGAGGTACATGGGCTGGTAGTGGTTGTATATTACTTGGTGGGGTCACTAGTGAATTGTATTTTGCATTGAATCTGTTTATGTCTCTATTATTTTCTGTAAATTACTGTTTGACAATTAGAGTTTTGGGGCATTGAATCTGTTTGTCTCAATTATTTTCTGTAAATTACTGTTTGACAATTAGAGTTTTGGGTGATAGCTGTGCAGATTTTACTGCTATGTGGCTATTGTTTAAGTTTGTATTACCCGTATTTATAGTGAATTATTGCTCTTTGAACAATGCTTTAATGGAACTAAAAGATGTTGGAACCAAGATTAATGTTTGATCGTATTAATTTGTATTATTGCCCTAGTAATTTCATGTTTCAAAGATTCTTTTTTAAGATTTGGATAATCTGTGTCTGGCATGCTTAGCGAATCATCGTCGATGCTTTCGACCATTGCAGCACCAGTAAGCTTGTTGATTTAAATTCCACGCCCTGTATTGAGAAACGTAAATGACACAACCGTTGGTGCTGCAACCGGAATCTTCATAGAACAAGTTGCTGCTTTTATTGGCATGGCATATGGATTATGGAATCCCAGCTAATTTTTTTATTGGGAGTGCTTTTATTTAGATTGGATTTCTTTCAAGAATATTCATCAAATGAGTGTCTTGAGAGTTGAGATGGTAATTTTTTTTCTGAAACCCACTCTCTTTGGCTGGATGATCAGTCTTATGCAACAGTTCAACAATTTTTATGAGAAGATTATTATTATTATTATTATTATTGAAAAGACTTTTTATGAGAAGATGGGTTGTCCATAAACTATTTTAGAGTTTGTAAAAGATAAATTAATAATAATAATAATAATAAAATAATAATATTGGAGTCTAGTAAAATTGTTTTATAGTTTATTTAAAATTTCTTTATCCTTTTTAGTAATTTGAATTAAGATAAAATTGTCATATAATAAAAAAAAAATTAAAATGGAGTGTAGGAAGATATTTAGTGGATTGTCTATAGCATACTAAGGGCATCTCCAACCGAGCGGCATTTCTCCATTATGGCGTAGGTTTCTTCTCCAATCAAATTGCATATCCATCGCCAAAGTAGAGTTGTTATGTTTGCATCGCCAGATTTGGCGATCCTTGAAGAGAAGCTCTACTTTGCAAAGGCATTTTTTTTTTTTTTTCATTCCCTTCATTTTATGTAATCACAACATTTGGAGTTGATGTTGCTTTTGCCGGAGAAACCAAGAATTTGAAATAAAACAAAACCTAAACTGAAAGTAATTAAAGAGAGAGAAAAGAGAGACGATACAGTGGAACGAAAAGGGACGGATTTGTATTTGGGTCGAACAAAATCGAAGAAGAGAGATTATGATCCATAGTCACCTTTGAATTCATCGTCTAATTCAAAGAAATTGTGAGTTTGGTGCGTCTGCTGTTGGCTTCTGGATTGTTTGAAGACTTGTTTATCTCATAAGATTTGTTTTTTTTGTTGTTTTTCAAATTTCAAGGGTTAGAGATATACTTACTTAGATAGACAGCTACGATTTCATCTCTCTACATAATGGTTGGGATAAGGTACAGCCAGGAAGAGACTTATTTTTTTGTTGCCACTTTCTTTTTTATTTTATTTTTTGTTAATTTATTAATGAA
Source organism: Acer negundo (assembly GCA_035582765.1). Lineage (NCBI taxonomy): Eukaryota > Viridiplantae > Streptophyta > Magnoliopsida > Sapindales > Sapindaceae > Acer > Acer negundo. The sequence goes on along the minus strand of CM069241.1, from coordinate 34,530,547 downwards.
TTAAATTTATTAATTTATTAATTTCTTAACTTACCGTAATATTATGTTAATTTCTTAACTTATCGTAATATTATCTTAATTAAGGGGTGAAATGTTAATTGTTATGAAATAATAAAAAAAAAGAATATTTAGGGAATATTCTTTTTAGAGTTGCTGGTTGAAGATGGAAGTGTGAAAGTTGTTGCATTTTGGAACAAAGTTGCTGCATTTTAGAGTTGCTGGTAGGAGATGGTCTAATATTACTATTTTCCCCTTAAGGTTTACTGAAAAGTCGTTTTAACCCCTCACATTTCAGTATTCCTCATTTTCACCCCTACCGATACTTTTCTAATGAAAAAGTTAGTCTCTAACACAAACATCTAGTGAAAAGACTCAATTGCACCTGCTTCCATAATGAAAAACAAAAAAGTCAATTGTGTCCTTCACATAGATTTTAAAAATAAAATGGACAATAATTAATTTTTTATTTAAAAAACCAAAATAAATAAATATCTAGTGGATCTCAACTGTAAATAAAATCAGGGAAATTTTGTTGTAATTCTTGAAAAAATTTTAAATTTTGTTCACAAGCAAATTTCTTTGAACTCATTGTCCATAAAAAATCTAGATCAAAATTCATCAAAATCAATGGATTTCAAAATGGTCATTACTTTATGTTAAATAAGGGATCCCTCATGAGAGATTCACTCTATACATACATATATATATATATATATATATATATATTTGATTGAAATTTAGAATTTCAACCTGATATATAAACTTGATGTTTATAATTTAGTATTTTGAATATAAAAATGCAGGTTCCAAATAAAATTATTATGTCAAGGAAAATTCATAACTTTAGATTCAGTTTGACTGCAAATAATAATTTAACACTGGATTTAAGACTAATATTAAATCGAAGTTTCAAGCTCTTGATTTTGGAAGAGAGATACCGAGACAACAATAACAAAAGCATTGTACATACAAATAATATAATATAATTGACTCAAGAAATATCTTTTGATTCTCAACTTAATAAATCAAGTGAAAATTGAATGAGAGAGAGAGTGTGTGTGTTAGAGAGAGAAGGCCTGACTCCCTTGGCCGTGAAGTGAGTCGGGACGAGTTCAACGGCAAGGGTGTGAGAAGGGATATCTGGGGTGGTTTGTTCTTAATATTCATTGATAATTTGAATCCTTGTGTGGATTTGAAAGGTTTGTAGGGGATTTTCAAGTCTTTTGGGAAGGTGAGAGAAGTGTATTTATCTTCGAAATTGAGTTCTCGAATGAGCTGTTTTGGTTTTATACGATTTGAGTCGTTGGCAGAAGCAACTAAAGTGACTAAGATGGTAAATGGGATGCTTGTCTATGGTTGGCCTATAAGTGCCAACGTAGCTTCGTATGGCTGGGAAAGGAGAAGAATTCAGACGTCTAAGTATAATGGTGAATGTGGAACTGAAGGGTGGTCAATGGCAAGTAATGGAGAAGCTAGGGACAGTGTTCATAAGGTTGGTAATGAAGGAACTCACACCTTTGTTGAGGTGGTGAAAGGAAATCAAAGAGGCTGCATCAATATAGATGCGGATGGGGATGAGAAGGTAGTAGATATGTCTTGGAACAGCCAAGACAATGAAGATGAGTGACTGGATAGATGCTGAATGAGGACTTTAAAAGTATTCTCCAGTGTTTCTAACGTTAATTCTCGACTGATCTCAAGAGGTTTTTCTTTCACTTCAAAGAATTTAGGTGACATATGCATTCTTTGGGTTTTTGTTTTTGTTTTTGAAATAGAATGGATAGTTCTATATGGAAGGGTCAGTTTTCTTCAATGGTTAACTGGCCTAAATCTTTTAATCTTTGTACTCGTTTAGTATGGATCAATTGCTTTGGAGTTCCCTTGAGGTTTTGGAAAGAAGTGTTTTTTTATTAAGATGGGTCATTTAATTGGTGAACCTGTTTTAGTGGATGAAGATACTCTGCTTAAGAGGAGATTTGATAAGGGAAGAGTGTTTGTTTTAATTCTTTACAACCAGTCTTGTCAAAGAAAGAATTAATAGCAAGAACAATGTGTTAGTGGAAGGTGAATCTTTTCCGGTGAGGTTGAATGAAGATCCAGTGCCGGTGGATATTCAGTGGATGGTGAATGTCTTAGGGTTGAAGATGAGCTGGAAGGAGGAAAATTTGAACTCTTTATAGATTTTGCTAGGAAGGTGGTCTGTAAGCTTGCTTCTTTTGCTTCTGATCAAGAAATCATTTCATTGGAGAAAGGAAATGACAGCAATCAAGTCTAAAACAAAGACAAGAAGATCTCAAAGGGGTTTGCAAGCTAGGCTACTAACAAGAAAGGATGTGATGTTGAGGCTAGAGTAAGAAATGATTTATCAGGATGCTTTTTTAAGCTAAACATGTGTAATGAAGTTGGAGAGATGTGCAAATTAGAAAAAGTTAAAGAGAGTTGGCTAAGTGTCATGGTATGAAGTTAAAAAAGCTCTTAAGAATTATTTTAATATGTCTTGGAAACTTCAAGAGGAGATCTCTAAGGTTATAGACATTGGTATAGTTGTGGGATTTGATTTCAATGGTAAGGAAATGAAGATGGCCAACATCGTTGCTAAAGCTTGTTTGAAGTTGATGGGAATCAAGTTGAAAATGGCGAATACCCGGATCTAATTTTAGATTGTGGTCGTGGTTTCTTTTCTTGGGGTCGATTGGCATTTTTAGTTTTTTTTTTGGCAGCTATATTTTGTTTTTCTTAGGGGCCTGGTTGTTGCTTTTCGTGTTGGGCCCATAGCGACAGTAGTTTGGTATGTGGCTTGTGTTAGGGACAGCGGTTTGGTTTGTGGCTTGTGTTTGGTTGGGCTTTTCGTGGTCTAATTGTTGCTTTTGCTATCTATTTTTGGGAGCATTCATTGTGTATAGCCTTTTAGGCTTCTTGTAGCTTGCTTGCTCTTGGGCTTTTTGGGCATCTTGAATAAATTTTACCGTTAAAAAAAAAAAAAAAAAAAGATAGACTCAAGAAATATTAAATGGGTTCACTTTGTTAATTATGGTATTTGGCTAATTAATTATATAAGTATACATATTAAATATGAAAGATATTCCTAAAAAGTTAAAAATTGCATTAATATAAAGTTTATAAAAACAAAGCTTATAATCACATTATTGACATTTAATTATTGTACAGTTATGGAAGAATTTGCTATTACAATGCATAGTAATAATATTTGTGAGAGCAATGATTTACATGTGGTAATTATAAAGTACAGGAGAGATTTAATTAAGCTTGTAATAGCTGAAGCAAATTTATGGGACTGTAAATTGATGATTCTTTCAAACAACGTTTTGTGATTAAGAATTGAACTGATTCACTCAGGTCATAAGAATCAAAGAAAGCATGTTGATTTCTATTTTTGCAAGGATTTACGTTCAAAACGCAAGGTAAAGTTCCATCTCCATTTATAGGCATGCAGCAAGAACTTTTTGTGTCAGAAAGCCCTATAAGGGGAAAGAAAGACAACAACACAATGCAAATTACTTCAAATTAGCTAAATTGATAACAAACAGATAAAAAATACAAATGCAATTCTTTGTCAAATGCTAACCATATAGTGCTAGAAATGTGACAACATCCATTAAAACCTTGTAAGTGTTAGTAAGATAATCTTTCATATCTTCTATATTTAGAATAGATAATTATTGTATATAATCTTTCCTATTGTAATTCCTATCTTGTAGCTTGACAGCTTGTATTGTAGTTACTATCTCCTGACTTGTAGAAGTGATTAGAAATCTTCTTGTATAAGTATACGATTCAATATCAATAATATTCATTCAGTCAAATACAATCTCTCTTTCATCTTTTCATGGTATCAGAGCCCGACTAAGATCTTGACCCATCGTTGCATTCCAATCTCTCGTGCAACATTTTTTTTTCCAAATCATCATCATGGCCACTGATGAAATACCTCCAACATATTCTGTCACTGGCAAGGAAGTTGCCGTTCCAAGCACTTCTATAGACCCTTCAAAGGCAAATATTTCAAATCCCTCAAATCCCTTTTTTACTCATCATTCGGATCATCTGGGTTTTGTTTTGATCTCCAAACCATTGAATGGAGACAATTATTCTACCTGGAAAAGATCTATGACTCTAGCCTTGAATTCCAAAAATAAACTAGGTTTTGTTAATGGCTCTATCAAAGCCCCTTCAGAAGAAATCAACCCTGAAGGCTATGCAGTTTGGTCTCAGTGCAATGATATGATTCACTCCTTGATCATTAACACTCTCAGTCCGGATATCACAGACACTGTAATTTATTATTCAACTGCTCATGAGGTTTGGGAAGACCTTCGTGAGCGTTTCTCACAGAGCAACACACCTCGCATCTTCGAGATTCAGCGAGATATTGCCTACCTTCGACAGGAACAGCTCTCTGTCTCTACCTATTACACAAAATTGAAAGGCCTGTGGGATGAACTGGACTCTTACAACGACACAGTACAAAGAGCACAACAAGATCAACAAAAATTGACGCAGTTCTTGATGGGATTGAATGATTCTTACAGTGCAGTTCGTGGTCAAATCCTTCTCATGAATCCTCTTCCTTCAATTCGGCAAACATATTCCTCTGTTTCTCAATAAGAAAAACAATGTCTCCGGGGTTCATCCAATACTGCAGGTGATACCGGCAGCAGTGCAACCATGGCTGTTCGGAGCAACAGCAGCAGCAAGTCCACTTCAGCATGACCCAAACACCGCACACATGGATCGCAGGACTTCCGATCGCATGACAAGCTACCAGAAAATTTCAGTGGTGGCCGTAAATTTCAGGGGCAGCGTCGTTCTGAAACAGGCAGGGGACGCCCTCATTGTTCTCACTGTGGTGAAATGGGTCACTGGATTCAGACCTGTTATGAGTTACATGGATATCCAGTGGGCCATCCAAAGGCTAAGCATAGTTCAGGCCCAAAATGTTTCAGCAACATTAAAGCCAATCATGTGGCAGACGGGCCTTGTAAGGAGGATGGCAATCGGTTTGTTGGTATTTCAGAGGCCCAATTGAAGCAATTATTATCACTTCTTGACAGCAACAATAAAAATGAAGGTTCTAGCTCTCAAGCGAATGTTGTGACCAAGCCAGGTTTGTCTAAAGTCACTTCCCCGTAACTGGATTATTGACAGCGGGGCGACTGATCATATTTCTTCATCATCTACATTATTTTTCTGCAAAAATAATAAATGTTTGCTACCTCCTGTACTTTTACCTAGTGGTGACAAAGCTAATATTGTTGCTAAAGGATCGCTACCTCTGAATTCCGTCTATTACTTGCATGATGTGTTATGTGTACCTACGTTCAAAGTTGATTTAATGTCAGTTAGTCGTCTGACGAGAGGCTTGAATTGTTCAGTAACTTTTTTCCCTTATTGGTGTGTTTTGCAGGATCTGGCTACGAGGAGGACGATTGGTTTGGGTAAACAACGTGACGGACTATACTATTTGGTGGCACTAGCGACGACGAAATTTGTGTCCCATTCCTCCTCATCCATACACCGACCAGTTTGCAATCTCACCATCTCCTCCATCGATCTCTGGCATAACCGCTTAGGCCATGCCTTACCTCCTCGTTTAAGTTTTATTGCCAAGAATTTTTTAAATTTTTCCGTTGAGTCCAATAATGTTTGCCATATATGTCTTTTGGCTAAACAGAGTCGTTTACCTTTTCGTCCTAGTGTAATATCTTCCATTAAGCCTTTTGAAATAATTCATTGTGATATTTGGGGGCGTTATCGCCACCCTTCTATTTCTGGTGCTTATTACTTTCTCACTATTGTTGATGATTACACACGTTTCACATGGATTTTTTTGATGCGACATAAAAATGAAGCACAATCAATTTTAAATTATGCTATCACCCAATTTGAGTCTCACATTAAAACTGTTCGAAGTGACAATGGTGGGGAATTTATTTCACTTCGTTCCTTTTTTCATGATAATGGTGTCATTTTTCAGCATTCTTGTGTTTACAAGCCTCAACAAAATGGGGTTGTGGAACGCAAGCATCGCCACATCTTACAGGTAGCTCGAGCTTTGAAGTTTTAGGCTCACCTTCCTACCCAATTTTGGGGAGACTATGCTGTTACTGCTGTTCACATCATCAACCAACTTCCTTCTCCTGTTCTTTCTTTCAAAACGCCTTTTGAGCTTCTTTACTCCACACCACCTTCTTTTTCTCATCTTCGTGTCTTTGGTTGTTTAGCCTATGCTACTAATATCTGTCCTTCTCACAAATTTGACCATCGTTCCATTCCATCAATTTTTATCGGCTACCCCGCTGGTCAAAAGGCGTACAAATTATTTGACTTGTCAACCAAAAAAATTTTTATGAGTCGTGATGTGAAATTTCATGAAACCGTTTTCCCTTATGCTTACATCCAGCCTAGGTCATTAGTTCTCCTTCAACATCTGGCCCAATTCCCTTTGTGGCCCAGGATTTTGATCCACCAAATTTTGGCCCAACGCCTTCTTCACACAAATCTGGCCCAATCACTTCTCCTCTCCACATTTATGGCCCAAACAATTCATATCTAACCCCTTCAGTCTTACCTTCTCACTACCCAATCAGCTTGTCTCCTCCTCTACCCATTCTTCCTCTCGCGTCTCCTTTGTCAGAACCCTCCACACCACTGTCCACTTCATCGTCTCTTGCCACTGCACCAGAACTCGATCCCGCCGACGACCTATCCCTGCAATCACCAATTTCCTCGCCCGATCCGAGTCCTCCTATGCTTCATCGCTCAAGCAGCCAAGCTGGCCCGCCGGTAAAACTCTCCGACTACGTCTGTTCCAATGTTTCCCTTGATCAATCGGCTTCTTTGCTGCCTGGTCCCCTTAAAGGTACACGTTATCCTCTGGCGAATTTTGTTTCCTATCATAGGTATACGCTTGATCTCAGGTCTTTTGCTACTCAAATCGGTGCCGTTTCAGAGCCTCGTTCTTATTTGGAAGCTGCCGTCCATCCTGAATGGCAGGAGGCGATGCGATCCGAGCTGCGGGCTCTTCAGGCCAACAACACTTGGTCTCTCACTCCGCTTCCGCCTAGCAAGACACTGATTGGTTGTCGTTTGGTGTATAAAATTAAGCACCGGTCAGATGGTTCTATCGAGCGATACAAAGCCCGGTTGGTCGCAAAGGGTTTCACTCAGCTGGAGGGTGTTGATTATCAGGATACTTTCTCTCCCACTGCCAAAATCATCTCCGTTCGTTGCTTGCTCGCATTGGCCGCAGCCCGTGGCTGGTCTCTTCATCAAATGGACGTCAACAACGCGTTCCTTCACGGTGATTTGGCTGAGGAAATCTATATGTCTCCGCCTCCCGGACTTCGGCGACAGGAGGAGGAACTGGTGTGTCGCTTTCATAAATCATTATACGGTCTGAAACAAGCCTCTCGTCAGTGGTTCGCGAAGTTCTCTGCAGCCATTTGCTCTGCTAGTTACGTACAGTCCCGAGCCGATTATTCTCTATTTACCAGAAAACAAGGCAAGTCTTTCACAGCTCTATCGATATATGTTGATGATATTCTGATTAGTGGGTATGACCCTGCTAGCATTGCTGTGACTAAACAATTTCTACATAGTCATTTTCATTTAAAAGATCTTGGTGATTTAAAATACTTTCTTGGTATTGAAATATCCGTTTCTAAGAATGGTTTATTTATTTCTCAACGAAAGTATGCGTTAGAAATTATTAAGGATGCAGGTATGTTAGGCGCAACTCCTATAGATACCCCTATGGAACGGGGCTTGAAATTGTCAGACAAGAGTGACTTGTTCAAAGATTCGATTAAGTATAGGAGACTAGTCGGTAGACTAATATACTTGACTGTTTCGAGACCAGATATAACGTATGTTGTACATGTCTTGAGTAGATTTATGCATCAACCTCGGAAACTACATATGGAAGCAGTTCTGCGGGTTGTACGATATCTGAAAGGTGCCCCTGGTCAAGGGATATTCTTCTCTTCAAACAGTGATCTTAGGTTGAGGGCTTATTGCGACTCGGATTGGGCAGGTTGCCCACTCATTAGGAGGTCTACTTCGGGTTATTGTGTGTTTCTTGGACCCTCACTGATATCTTGGAGGTCAAAGCGACAGAAAACAGTTTCACTATCTTCCGCAGAGGCAGAATATCATGCAATGACAGGAGTCTGCTGTGAATTGACGTGGCTCCGATATCTATTAAAGGACTTGGGACTTTCACATCAGGATTCCGCCTTTCTTTATTGTGACAACAAGGTGGCATTACACATTGCAGCCAACCCAGTTTTTCATAAGAGAACTAGACACATTGAGATGGATTGTCATTATATTAGGGATAAGATTCAAGATGGTTCTGTGATCACAAAGTTTGTAAATTCTGCACATCAGTTAGCAGATGTCTTGACCAAGCCTTTGGGTAAAGAAACATTTGTTCCTATGATTCACAAGTTAGGAGTGCAGGACATCCACTCTCCAACTTGAGGGGGAGTGTTAGTAAGATAATCTTTCATATCTTCTATATTTAGAATAGATAATTATTGTATATAATCTTTCCTATTGTAATTCCTATCTTGTAGCTTGACAGCTTGTATTGTAGTTACTGTCTCCTGACTTGTAGGAGTGATTAGAAATCTCCTTGTATAAGTAAACGATTCAATATCAATAATATTCATTCCAGTCAAATACAATCTCTCTTTCATCTTTTCGGTAAGCATCTCCAATAATGATTTTAGTTCTGGGAAGACAAGCATGTACTTTGGGTAACATTTTAGGTAACATTTTATGAAGAACATTGTTATATTCAACAGCATGCTCGTAGCACCAAGATTATTCACTAAGAACTTGCGCGCACCAAGCTTATACAATCCCTGTTACAAAAATGAAACAAATATATATATCATCTGTCATATGCATTTGAAGACTATGAATTTATATATGGTAATTACTTGAAAATCTCAATAAATTATAATTCAATATTAGTGTTTTACCTCTAAGCTTTTGGAGAACTCTTTTGCAACTATCTGTGCATCTTGTCGAACTGTGTATTTACGATATATTGTAGATCCAACACCATCATAGTCACTGTTCATGTTAATATTTCCAATATCAATAAAAAGTAATGAATTTGATAAATAATGGGCAAAACGCTTTTTGCTTTTGAACTGCTTCTTCAAGTTGTTTATTGTAGTCTCAAAATAATCGATCTGTTTGTAGAAAGGTATAAAACAAGTTCCCTGGAGTAAAACAATTCACACAAGTATCTTATATAAGCATACGTGATTATTTTGTAGTGTAATAAGTAAATAATCTTATAATATGTTGTAAAAGGACATATGAGGTAATTTTTGCCAGTGGAAAGAATGCCACAGCCACCGGATCCATAATTTACCCCAGTATGTAGTACGGTCTTATTCTCTCTGTCGGATAATCCTAAGTATGGAGGAGGAAATGGCAACCGACCATAATTGGGCTAGAGTAATATATCATACATTAAGAGAAAATGGTTATTAATAGTGATCTCCTTGTAAATATTTAATTATTAATTTTTTTCAAACTTTAATTTGGAAGATAAAACATTAAAAAATAAAAAATAAAAAATAATTTGGTGACATATTAGTAAAATAGTTAATGACATTTACCTATGAAGTCCGCTAGCTTCAGTTCGACCATTGGTATATCGACCAGTAGGTTTTACATAACCAAAATCTACTCCGTTGTTATACAAGAAAATTGTTGTTTCCGCTATCAACCGTGGAGTCTTCAAACAAGTATAGAGCTGGAACTTTAAACTTAACCGTCTCTCCCAATTTTAGAAATTTCAACAAAGAATTCTGTATGACATTAATTAAAGCTGGTACCCCAGATAGATCTCCCATGAGTTTTTTAATAGAAGAAGCATAATTTCCTAAAAAAAAATGAAAATGGCAAGAAGACAAGTGGTATGACTTAAGCTTGAAATCATTCTATCTTCTTGTAATTTTTCTATAAATCAAACCAAAAATTGGAATTTTGTTTTTTTTTAAAAAAAAAAAAAACAAATAATAAGAACTTAAAATCTTGATGAGAGTTGTGAAATTATAGTGGATATTTATAATATATTTTTTTTTTAAAAATCAGTTTAATATGTTATGAATTCTATGAACAAACACCTTAATAGGATGGGATGACACCAATATTTGATTGTTTTTATAAGTTTTGGTTTTGAACAGTTTAATTTTATTTTCGTACATTATTTTGCTGGAAGTCTTAACAATTTTTTTTTAATATTATTGTTTTTCTTTATCAGAAGAATACAAAAGAATCCAAAATTTTGTTTTATTTTGTTATCATACTGGTATAATTTGTTTTATTTAATTTGTTAAGCTAGCTTCCAATATGGTTTTAAAATATGCATTCTCCAATTCAGTTTTTGGATTCTTTATTGATTTGAGTTTTTGTTTTTGATATATTATTGAATTGAGTTTTGTTAATTTATTAAAACTCTAAACATGTTCACATAATAGGACAACATCACATAAGAGAACAAATTAATAGGAGAAGTTGTTTAATTATTGGTTTAGAAGATACTGCTGTAAATTAAAATAAGCACTTTTATTGAAATGGACTAGTTTAAAAAATATTTAATAATAATTTCTAAAATAATATTGAATATCGTTTTTGTGCAACTCCAGGTTAGAGTATCATCGCCCAATGTGTTATATAGCAGGAGTGTTTATTCAGCTTTATATATATATATATATATATATATATATATATTATCAAGTATAGGACCCCGTATAAAAAATTCGTACGGAATCACTAATTCTAACTGGTTAAAATTAGTGAAACCATACAAAAATATAAATATATATATATATATATAATTTATCAAATGCATAATTCTGCACAAAAAATTCATACATAGTCATTAATTCTAACCGGTTGTAATTAGTTAAACTGTACAAAAAAATCGTGTGAGATTCCGTATTAGAAAGTTACTATCTATATAACTTCGTAACAGCTTTAATTTCAAAGCGTTTTCTACTTTACAAGCATTTTTTTTTTTCTTCTATATATAATCATGATTCATGAGGTAGCTCCTTTTTCTTTATCTTTATTTATTTTTGTTAATATTTAGCATTTTCTGTTTTTTTTTTTTTTTTTAATAGCTATTTATTTGATTTATATGGCTAATTTTTCCTTTTCAGAAATCAAACACATTAAAACCAACGATCTAATAATGGATACTGAAAATACGGGAACCAAAATAGTAGATAATAAAAAAATTCAGACCATTTAGGTTGAATACGACAATGTTTCAAAATGGTTAAGCCAATCCGATAGCTGTTTTATAATGTTTTTTTTTTTTTTTTTTTTTTCCAATGAAAACAAAAGTTGGATATCCGTTTGGTAGACGCTGTTGAGATTATTTTTCGAAAAGAAAATAATATCAATGTTCGTTTTTGTTCTTCTTTTTTTTCCTCCGGCATTGGAGAAGGCTGTAAAAAAAATTAAAATGGTATAAAAAAATTAATTAAAGAATTTTTTTTAAAGAAAAATTAATTAAAGATTTAATGTTATTTTCTATTTAAATAGAATAAATAAATTTTCTTTTCTTTTCTTTTTCTTCTTTTTATAAAAACAATTCTTTCTCATCATTCTTCAAATTTGTTCAAATTTGACGTACACAATCTTTTTATCAACATCTAACAATTAATCTTCAAATTATATATGTTTGGGTGAATATTATAGTTTTAAATATTTATTTTGTTTTAAAATTTTAGGGTTACTATAATTTTTATTTAATGAGATCTGAGGAGTAATCTAATTTTAAATGTACAAAGTAACAATATTGATATATGAAGTTCATTAAATTTTTAGAACATTATATTATTATATTTTGAATGAATCAAACAAATATTTTTGAATGAATCAAACTAATATAATAATATAAGAACATTGTATATTTATTTTTTATTTTTTTCAGAAATGAAAACTATCAGAATATCATTTCGCATTAAGATGGAAAATGATTTTTTAACAAACTTCATACATGTCTACATTGAAAGAGAGATTATCGTTGTCACTAATAAAAAAAAATCGTAGGATACAATTTAATTAGTATTCGTACTTGTATTTTTTGTTTCTCTTATAATTTGTTTTGACTTTTTAAAAATAAAATAAAATCCAATAACGTATTTATTCAGAATGTGCATTTTAAGGGAATGCCTAATTATGTCTTTCTAACCAAGTGATGTTGATGTTGATCTTAAGTAAAAAATAAAATAATAATAATAATAATAATAAATAAATAAATAAATAAAAATCTAGCCTATCCAAGTTTTCAATTATGATTACGTCTCTACCTACATTGTTGGAGGAGACAATGAAGCAAAATAATAATAATAATAATAATAATAATAATAATAATTTATTACTATTATTTAATGTTAATAAAACTAATATTTATTTTTAAATTATGGGTTGGATTTATTGTTGAATACTTGATTAGTTAATTAGTTGATTAATATTTATTTTTAATCGCCCATATTTATTTTTAGTTAGGGTTGGGTAGTTTTGTAATTTTCATTTTTTTTTTTTTTTTTGGTATTTCAGCTAAATTCCAATTAAAATTTTGATTTTTTTTTTTTTTTAATTTCTTCACCATTTGAAATACCAAAATCATCCGTATATATCATTGGTAATTTTAAGGTAAAATTATCCTAGTAACCATCCATTTGACGATCAAACGCTATGAAAATGATCATCGATGGAAAATTCGGTAATAAAATGACCATTTTAGGTTAATAGTGTGACAAAAATAACCATTTCGTCACGGTTTGTTCAATAACCATTAAGTGCAAGGGCATTTTGGTAAAAGACCAAAGGTCAGTTTGGTAATAAATACAAAGAAGCTGTAAAGTTTCTCCTCCTTTCCTATGGATTTAAGCAAAAATAGTCTAGGTACGTTTCTGCAATTTTTCCCATTTTCTTTCTATTCTTCCTCAAGCTTGTTCTCTTTTTTATTTGGGGCTAATAAAAATATCAAGGGTATTCTATTATTAAATTATATTTTACAAACAAATTTCCAACTCATCAAAAAAACTAGATAATAAATTCTGTTAAAACTTATTTGGTTACGATCTAAAAGCTCTAATATTGTATCAATATTTGGATTCTATATCTTGAAGATTATTAATTTGTACTATTTTAGGGTAATAAAAAAAAAAAATTGGAAAAATGAGAAAAGAAACAGAAAGTGAATAATGGTGGCTCCATCGAAAGCCACAAATTTAGAAATAAGAGACATTCCTCGAAGCAACCAAGAAAAGCAATCGAAAAATAGAAAACAAGAAAGAGTGAAGCAACGAAACTACGGAGAACAGACTTAAAGAGGTGTCAACATACTTTTTCCTCATGTCAAACTTCAATCGCTCACGCAAACTAATTAAATAATTACATTAAAGAAAAGGAAAAAAAAAACTTTTGGATGTTTAGTTGTTTAATGTAAATAAATGTTCAAGTTAGTGCATATTAATATAACTTTTATCGGTGCGTTGGAGATGGACCATTAGATTTACATACTTTGACTCAAAGTATATGCACTTGTCAAAGTTTCTCTATAATCAGTGGTCCGCATGCATTGGTACTAATATAGTTATATTAGTTTACACTGACGTGAACGGGACCGGTTTACTATAAGTCTATAATGCATAGGTACATAAATTATTATTTTTAAAATAAACATTTACAAACTACCGGTTTTCTATTATCAGTTCGAACTAATATAAAATATATCAATTCCTTGCATGTGAGTCATTGAATTTAAATGATTTGACTTTCTTCATACACTTGTCAAAACATCTTTTAAATTCAATGATCCACATACAAAGAACTGATATATTTTAAATTAGTTCGAACCGATAATAGAATGACTATACAAACTACAACATCATATATGCATGTAATATTTGATCAGGTAAATCCCACACTTATGGTGGAGTTCAACCGTTCAAGTCATAATATACTTATTTATAATTATTTACCGGCATACGTGAGGAGATTTCTTTTTCATATTGTGATAGTTGATAAGTCTCGATTGATGTAATTAAATTTGCCAAAAACTGATGGGAATGTTTAAAATTTTTCTAACTTTTGTAATCAAATTAAGTAAGTTGTAAAATAATAAAAAAAATAAAAATAAAAAAATAAAAGACAAAATTTCACATAAGTCCTATCTTTTTGGTGATTTGTCACCTTTATAAATATCTTTATAAATTTATCACTTTAATTCTTTCTTTTTCCAAAACTCATCACTTTAGTCCATTTGACCATATATATGAAAGTCAACAATTTTAAAACTTATGAAAGTACATTTTTACATTTATTACTATTTAATTTAGCTTAAATGATTATATTAGTTTTAAATTAAGATGGAAAATGATAAAATTCTCAATAATAAAATCTTAAATAAATATATTACAAAAAAATCTTAAATAAATATTAATAATAAAATCCATTATTTTATTTTTTGTATTTTTGTTATAATGGATATTTATTTAGCTAAAATGATTATCTTAACTTCAAATGATTTTTTTTTCATAATTTTTTTTTTTTTTTTTGTAATCTATTTATTTTAGATTTTATTATTGAGAATTTATTTTTTTTCATTTTAATTTAAAGTTAAGATAATCATTTTAGCTAAATAAAAATACATTATAAAAAAATAAAAAATAAGAAAAATTAATGGATTATTTATTTATTTATTTAAGCTTTTTTAAATATATTTATTTAAGATTTTATTATTAAAAATTTTATTGTTTTTCATTTTAATTTAAAACTAAGATAATTATTTTAGTTAAATTAAATAGTAATAAGGGTAAAAGTGTACTTTCATGGGTTTTAAAATAGTTGACTTTCACATATTTGATCAAATTGACTAAAGTGATGAGTTTTGAAAAAAGAAATGACTAAAGTAATGAATTTAGAAAAATATTTATAAAGGTAAAAAGATAGGACTTTTATAAAATTATATAAAAATAAATAAATAAATAAATAAAACATGTAAATAATTCGTCTAAAAGCTTCATGTAAGGAGGCTGCAGAGTCTACTGCAAGCAGCTGCAAAGTCGTCTTGTCCACTTTTGTTGTTTCAAACTTTCAATGGCCGCATGGCTCACCATTCAATGCCAGTGTCAGCGCCACATATATATATATATATATATATAATATGTAATATATTTCTCCTTTTCAAATTCAAACCCTCAACTAGATTTTGGTTTCTCGTGCTCCTTAATTAATTATTACATCATCAACTCTCATAATTATGATACATCATCTCATGCTTTTACATGCTAACATGAACTTTTGGTAGTTGGCACATTAATAACAAGCTTATGAATTTTCAAATTTATGAGAGTTGTGCAACAAATTTTTAAATTAAAATTTTAGTTATTATTAATTTGAATTTATTTACCGGTTGACATAACATTAGTTTGGTTCAAGATGAGATATAAATGTTAATTGAATTTACATAACATATAAAAAGTCGAATAAATCATCATTAGTATATATTAATATTATCAATTAACATATATATCACTAGCTTTTTTTATTTTTTATTTTTTATTTTGATATACCATATACAAGCTACACTATTTGAATTAAAAGTTAGAATGTCTGGTATTATTATTTTCTCCATGAAGATTAATGATGGAACATCATTTTACCTCATTGGTTTTAAGAATTGGACATTTCTTTACCGTTAAAAAAGTTGACATTCCAATTTCCAAGCACTCTTATGACTATGAAAAGGTTTGGGTTCATACTTATTATTGTAATTTTACTTGATGGTTTGTTTGGCAATGAGTCCACCACACCTCCAAATAAAACGTGCACTCAAAGGTATTTTTAGTGATACAAATTAAACACACCAAATTATAAACTTTCTTTTAATCCAAATTAACAACTAAACAAGCAAAAACAAAACACTTTCTTTTGTCTCTAAGGGGTAGATGGACGAGTTTAGGATTTAGATAGATGACTCTCAATCAGCGGTTTGAATCCTACCAATAATAAAAACATCAAAAAATACCTACCTATTCTATAGATACCGTAAAAATAAAATAAAAAATACAGTTTGAAATCAACATCTCTCTCTCTTTCACTCTATATATAAACCCTTCATTTTCATTATGTAGTCACACATCTTTTTCATAAATGGCTTCCACTTCAAACACAACCACCACCGCCATGTTCCACCCACCAACCTACGGATCCGACCCGGCAAACACCACCTTTGTCCAAGCAGACCCATCAACCTTCCGTACAATAGTTCAAAAACTAACCGGAGCACCCGACGAGCCATCATCCCCTAAGCTCCCTTTAACTCTCTCTACACGACCAGCCACCGCCGCCACCGCTGCTAGTAACTTAGGCCCTAAAAGACCAGCATTCAAGCTCCATGAACGCAGACAAACGGCCAAGAAGCTCGAAATCAAGCTCAACAGTAGCAGCAGTATCTTTAATAACTTGTACAATAAACAACGAGGGTCGTTCCTGGTGTCACCAGTTTCAACTCTGGAGTTCATTGCACGTGTGAGCCCAAGGGAGGAGGAGTTGCACGCACGTGCGGGATGTGAAGAAGAAGAAGAAGAAGAAGTGCATCCAAGTCCAATGAGTAGAACCAGAGGAGGAGCTGAGCCCGAGTTGCTTCCTTTGTTTCCATTAACTTCTCCAACACTTAACAATGTCAATGCTGCTGCTTCTTCTTCTTAATTCATTCATTATTTAATAATTCTATAATTACTTTTTTAATCATATATCCTTTTCTATATTTAATTCATTATTGTACTTGTTACTAATTATATATTTTTGTAGCTAATTTTGTTTAATATGCAGATTATATTTGCATTTATAAGTGAAATTAATCTTTTCTTTTTTAATTAATTTCCCATCGTGAACATCAAGTTTTAGATTACTTAACTTGGGCTTTTTAATGGGCTTGATTTGCGCACCAATTTTGTGATATTCGAGCCCATCTGGGAAACGAACTGTTTGGTACTCCGGAAAACGGATCGCCGCCCGTGAGGTACCATCGTAACCGTCGCGTCGTTTGGGGTTTCTTGGTGAGGCGGTTTGAATAGGGGTGGTTGCCATTTTACCATTTTAACGTTACCTCTTTAAAATATGTAATCGAATGTTTAAAGGTAAAGGGTGAAAATGGGGGGATTTTGACGATTAATAAAAGGGGTTTTATCACTTACGCTTTTGCGTCTTATGAATTTTTTTAACTATCTTTCCATCTTTCATTAGTATGGTTTTTACGTTTTTAACCCATCAATTTTGTCCCTCCGTGAGTCAAATGTTAGTCTTAGTTAACGGAATGAGGGTTATTTTCGTCTTTAAATAAAGAACATGTCATATGTCAACACCAAAAACATATAAAAAATAAATATTTGTATAATACAAAATAAAATTAATATGAAAACAAATTAAAATTTTATATAATAAAGAAATAATAATAACATTAAAAAAAATTCTACCCCAACATGGAGTGGACTACGAAGATGGAGAAGATCGTTATAGTTAATATGGAAAACCCAAAATTATTTTATTTAAAATTTGAAAATCTCTGATTTTCTAACAAAACATAAACTAAATCCGGAAAACCCGGATTTTTTTAAAAGTTTCAAATGTGATTCTGTAACAACACAAACTAAAGTCAAACGATTTTAGGAAGCTCTTTATATAATCATGATTAAGCTCATAATACTAATAGAAATTCCATTTCACCAAGTACTCTAAAAGTCTGCGGTCAGTGAATTCAAGCTAAAATTATGGAATAGAAAAAAATTAAAAACAAAGAAAATGAAAAGAGATATATTGAGAAGATATATATAAGATTTAGATTGATGAGACAGAAGGTGTCGCCTTCTTTGTTGCTAGCTAGCTTTGGCGGAAATCACAATGTTTCTATTCAAAACGCTCTTCTTTCGCCATCAGTTCCTTGTTTCTGCCGCCACCAAACGTCTTCAGCTCCTCGCTTCATTCACCGCCAAACGTTGCACTTCCGACATCTCTTCGTTGCCAATCTAATGATAGGATTTACTAGCCATTAATTGACTTGCGAAGCCAACATGAAGAGATTAAAACAATGATGTACTAGTGAGGAATTAGTCATGTAAGAACCGTTAAGTAAAGATTAAGGGCATGTCAATCTAGATAAAATTGCACGCGGCACAATCCTACATTTATTACGAAAGTGAATGTTTTGGTGGGTGGTCTTGGTGCTATGGAAAACTGACAATAGTGAATGTTTTTTTTTTTTTTTCCTTTTTTTTTGTAATTGGATCACCACCGTCCATTTCTGAATGGACAATGGAGATCCATCTACCTATTTAAAGATAATAATTTTGTTACAATTGAAAAGAAAAAAAAAATTGATATATAAATATATAATTTTTTTATATTAATAAGTTATTTTTTAAAAAACTATTATTTTGAATTTTCCTATATTTTTCTCATTTTCCGATGCCTTCGTATTTAACAAAATATGAATAAAAAGTTTTAGTGCTTTAAAAATTCTCAAATTTTATTTATAGGTAAACTTTATTAAACTTATCATCAAAAAAAAAAAAAATCACAATTCATTAAAATCAATGTGATTTCATCAAAGTCTTTGCCGAAATTAAAGTTAGGGATACTACCTCAATTGATAATTCATATATATAAATATATATATATATATATATAGTATATAATTATCATTTTTTTCAAAATTCTGGACCAGGCTACAACCCGGCCTAATCTACAACTGTCCCCGCCCTTGACTACATTATATTGTTTACATTATACATAAAATTTGCAACAATATGTTAACTAGCAACATTTACGTTTAAATGATTACGAGCTATGACATAATGGATACATTTTATATAAGTTTTAGTTTATACATAGTGCCGGCCCTGGAGGGGTGCATCGAGTGCAACCGTCCCGGGCCCCAAATTTATTTTTATTAAAGTCGGTATGTATTATTGGGTTTTGAGGGTCCAAAGAAAATAGAATTATGATGAATAACCCAATTCATTTTTGTTTTAAATTATATGTATATAATATATTTATAAAAATGGGCACAATTCATTTTTGTTTTAAATATATAGAATATATTTATAAAATGGGCTAAATTCATTTTTTATATAATATGTATTGAATATATTTAAAAAATTGTGACAGTGAAGTAAGAGTCCAATTATTATTATTATTTTTTTAATTATATGTATGGAATATATTAAAAAAAAAAATCAGATTTCTGAATAAAGGGGACAAATTTTGTTCAAGAGGGGCCTACTTCAGATTTCTCGCCTCAAGTCTCAAATACGTCAGGACCGACCCTGTTTATACATATTAGAATGTACTTGTTACATACTACATCGGAGTGGCTACGGCCTACATTTTATAAATGTATTGTTATACGTAACGCTAAAGTTGTAACATCACATTAACTTGCAATATTTATGTTGAAATAAGTATTAAGATATGCCATATTGGTTAAATTTTACGTTTACTTGTTATGATTTTTTTTTTTTTTTTTTACTAATTTTAATGTTTTTATTTATCCTTTTGTTTTGATCACTTTTATTTAAAAAAATAATTAAACATTAAAATATTTTTAATCAATTTTTTACTTGATAAATAATTAAAATATTTTTTTCTATTAATTTTATTAAGTACGTTATTTTTATTCATCTTCTTGTTTTGATGAGTTTTATTTTTTATTTTTTTAAAGAATGTTTTTCCTTAATTTTAAAACTTTTATAAAAATTAATAATTTTTTTTACTTTATAAATTATTAAAATACTTTTTATTAATTTCTTTTAGATAGTAACCGGTTGCAAAAAATTACTACCTATTAAGATTTTAAGTTAACAGAACTTGACTTTCAAATTGAGAGTCAAGTAATGTTACTGGCAATAGAATCCCAGTAACATAGCAGAACCCTCAATCAACCAGATAAAAACTTCATGTTTATAATGGATTATCTTGAATTTAAAAATTCAGGTTCCAAATATAATTATTATGTCAATGAAAATTCATAACTTCTAGGTTTAGTTTTGATTGCAAATAATAATTTAACATTTGAGACTAATATTAAATCGAGTTTCAAGCTATTGATTTAATTTTGAGGAGAGATACCGAGATAACAATAACAAAATCAATGTACATACAAATAGTATATATATATTGAATGGATTCACTTTGTTTATGGCATTTGGCTAATTAATTATATAAGTTTACATATTAAATATGAAATATATTACTAAAAACTTAAAAATTACATTAAATAAAAAGTTTAATTAAGGTGTAAGAGATATTTAATTAAACTTGTAATAACTGAAGCAAATTTATGGGACTGCAAATCGATGATTCTTTCAAACAACGTTTCATGATTAAGAAATGAACCGATTCACTCAAGTGGTAGGAATCAAAGAATGCATGTTGATTTCTATTTTTGCATGGATTTACATTCAAAGCACAAGGTAAAGATCCATCTCCATTTTTAGGCATGCAGCAAGAATGTTTTGTGTCGGTAAGCCCTATAAGAGGAAAAAAAAAGACGACAACAAAATGAAAATTACTTCAAATTAGCTAAATTGATAACAAACAGATAAAAAATACAAATGCAATTCTTTGTCAAATGCTAACCATATAGTTCTGGAAATGTGACAGCATCCATTAAAACCTTGTAAGCATCTCCAATAACGATTTTAGATCCGGGAAGACTAGCCTGTACTTTTGGTAACATTTTAGGAAGAATTTTGTTATATTCAACAGCATGACTATTCGTTTTTTTGACACATAATGTCTTGTGCATTGGTCCAAGTACTTGTGCTGGTATACATCCCATTGCACCAAGATTATTCACTAAGAACTTACGAGAACCAAGCTTATACAATCTCTGTTACAAAAATGAAATATATACATATATCATCTGTCATATGCATTTGAAGACTATGAATTTATATATAAATTATAATTCAACATTAGTATTTTACCTCTAAGCTTTTGGAGAACTCTTTTGCAACTATTTGTGCATATTGTCGAACAGTATATTTAAGATAAATTGTAGATCCAAAATTATCGTAGTCACTGCTCATGTCAATATTTCCAATATCAATGAAAAGTAATGATTTTGATAAATAATGGGCAAAACGCTTTTTGCTTTTGAACCGCTTCTTCAAGTTGTTTATTGTAGTCTCAAAATAATCGATCTGTTTGTAGAAGGGTAAACAAGTTCCCTGTAGTAAAACAAATCAACAACATATAAGCATGCTTGATTATTTTGTAGTCTAATAAGTAAATAATCTTATAATATGTTGTAAAGAGGACATACGAGATAATTTTTTCCGGTGGAAAGAATGCCACAGCCACCGGATCCATAATTTACCCCAGTCCGCAATGTCTTATTCTCTCTATCCGATAATCCTAAGTATGGAGGAGGAAATGGCAAACCGACCATTTGGGCTAGAGTAATATATCAAACATTAAACAAAATGGTTATTATATAATAGTGATCTTATCGTAAATATATATATATATTTTTTCAAACTTTAATTTGAAATATAAAACATTAAAAAAAAAAAAATGGAGAAATATTAGTAAAATAGTTAATGACATTTACCAATGAAGTCGGCTTCAGTTCGACCATTAGTATATCGACCGGTAGGCTTTCCATCACCAAAGTCTACTCCGTATGGTTTGTAATTAGCTTTAGCTTGTGATATGAGAAAATTGTTGTTTCCGCTGTCAACTGTGGAGTCTCCGAACACGTATAGAGCTGAAACTTTAAACTTAATTGTGTCTCCCAATTTTAGAAATTTCAACAAAGACTTCTGGGTGACATTAAATGGTGGTACCCCTGACAGATCTCCCATGGGTGTTTTAATAGAAGCAGCATAATTTCCTAAAAACAAAATGACAAGGGCAAGAAGACAAGTAGTACGACTTAAGCTTGAAATCATTCTATCTTCTTATATTTTTGCTTTAAATCAAAGCAAATATTGGAATTTTTTTTTTTTAAAAAAAAGAATGAGAACTTAAAATCTTGATGAAAATTGTAAAATTATTGTGGATATTTATAATATATTTTTTTAAAGAAAAATCAGTTTAATATGTTAAGAATTCCATGAACAAACATCTTAATCGGATGGGATGACACCGGTATTTGGTTTTTCTTATTAGTTTTTATTTTGAATGGTTTAATTTGCTTTATACAGTTTATATTTTTCATGCATTATCTTGCTGTAAGTCTTAACAAATTTTTTTTTTTTTTTTTTTTTTTTGAATATTATTGTTTTTCCTTTATCAAAAGAATACTAAATAATCCAAAATTTTGTTTTATTTTGTTAATTTGTTATCATACTGGTATAATTTGTTTTATTTAATTTCCTGTGCCATTTGTTAAGCTAGCTTTCGATATAATTTTACAATACGCATTCTCCAATTCAGTTTTGTTTTTTGTTTTTGTTTTTGATATATTTTTGAACAATAATGCTAGACAACCCAAATAATATAGTAAGTGGGTTTTTCATTAACCAAATCATACCATGAATATTACTACATAATTTGGGTTAAATTTTGGGTTAATTGTTTGGGTTGTAAAATATTACTCATTATGAATTGAGTTTTGTTAATCTATTAAAAAACTTTTTATACATCAACGAATAATTATTAATTATTAATCACAAACTCTAAAAATGTTCACATGATAAGAGAACAAATTAATACTAGAAGTTGTTTAATTATGGGTTTAGGAGATGTTGTTTTAAGCCTGTAAATTAAAATAAGCACTTTCATTGTAATGTCCAACAGTCCAAGTTTAAAAAAAATTTAATAAATTTTTAAAAATTATATTAAATATCTTTTTTGTCCAACTCCATGTTAGAGTACAATAGTGTGAAAATGACTTATTCGGCTTGATAATGTCACATTTTCTTGTAGCCACCACGACAAGTTGTGTGTATATGAAATTTTTCAGATGTTGGATATCCCTTACGGATAATTATCTATTTGATTTTTAAGGCTAATTTTACCTTTTTCACAAATTAAAGACATTAAATCTGATAATGCATATTGAAAATTGTGGGGACTAAA
Source organism: Acer negundo (assembly GCA_035582765.1). Classification (NCBI taxonomy): domain Eukaryota; kingdom Viridiplantae; phylum Streptophyta; class Magnoliopsida; order Sapindales; family Sapindaceae; genus Acer; species Acer negundo. The sequence goes on along the minus strand of CM069241.1, from coordinate 34,507,396 downwards.
ATATTAGAGAATAAAAAGTTAGGTGCTGTTTGGAACCGTTTTTAAAAATGGTTTTCTGTTTTTAAAAGTAAAAAACAACTTTAATGTTGTTTGTTTGTTTACACGTTTTACAAAACTGTTTTTATAAAAAAAAAAAAAAACAAAACAAAAAACAACTTTTTAAAATGTATAATTAAAAAGTTAAAAACAATTTTTTATTGTTTTTCACTATTTTCAAAAGTATCATTTTAAAACAAATCATAACTTTTCCCACCAACCAACTTCTTTACCCATTTTAAAAACAACAACCAAACAATTTTACATCATTTTCTATTTTAAAAAATTATTTTTAAAATACATAACCAAACACATTACATTTTTAAAAATATTTTTAAAACATGATTTTCATTTTTAAAAATAGTTTTTAAAAATACGATTTTTAAAACAATATCAAACACATCCTTATAGACCATTTAGGTTGAATACTATACTTGTTTCAAAAACGTTAAGGCCCATCCTGTAGCTATTTTATAATGGGTGGTTTTGTTTTTGTTTCATTTTTTGAAAACAAAGTTGGATGTCCATTTTGGTAGCCGTTGTTGAGATTATTTTTCGAAAATAAAGAAAACAATGAAAATATATTTATTTTCAAATTGAAAAAAATTTCTTTTCTTTTTTTTGGTTTATCTTTTCTCTTCCCCTTCCTCGTTGGAGGAGACAATGAAACAATTTTTTTTTAAGCAAGTGTAATTTGTTCAATAAAGAATGACACCTTCAAGGATTATAAGTAAAATTTATGACAAAACAACATAAATGAATCTTTTGATCTCTGGCTCAAGTAAAGAGTATATATGTGGTAACCAATTAAGATATCTGATGGCATTTATTCAACGGACAATATCACAGGTTTGAGTAGCCCATCAAGCGATCAGGAGAAGACCGTATTTATTATAATAATAATCACTTCTATATGTGAATATCACATGTCTGTAATTCAGACGAATCTACATAAACAGATTAACCATTAGAACTTAAAAAGACATGATGAATGAAAAAGCAAAGCGAAAAAAACGGCAGTGAAGGATAATGGATGAAAACAATTAAGATATAATCAAAGAGAGAGATCGGCCAAGTCGAAAGTTTTTTCAACCGCCCTGCACCAAGAGTCCAGCTTTTTCTTCCTGAGTTCATCGGCTAAGACTGGTCGGAAAGTAGTAGCTGTTTTAGCCTTCTCATCTGAAGAAAAAATGTCTTCTTCTTTCCAAACCCCAACTGCCAATCCAGCTGCATAGGCTGCTCCAAGAGCTGTTGTCTCTATATCAGCTGGCCTCACCACTGGGCTTCCTAACAAGTCCGCCTATATACAACGGTTAAACACTTCTTTAACAAGTAGACGAAAACATAAAGCTTACGAAACAAGAAAACATCTGGGAAAAAAAATCAAGTTCAGTGCATTCGATGTAAGACAATCTATCGTATTGACACAAAGAAAACAAGGAGATACAATTACGAGGATAACAATTCAGATTGTAAGAATATTTTTCAGATCATCGAAAGGACTTGCCATACAGTTATTGCAAAACAAGTTACCAAATTTATGTAGTTACTGTTTCAATCACATACAATTGTTTCCCAAAAACATGACCTTATAAGATATTACAAATCAATATGATAAAAGGATGCATTTGAAGGCTAATGTATTGAAATAAAATGGCCCCCGAAATCTCCAGTAAACATCATCTATGCAACATAATTTAGTATTGATGTCAAGTGTGTTCTTTTGGATGCAGCAAAAACTAAAATCAGATTCATGATGCTAGTTGCATTATAGCACTTTTCATGATGTGTTGATGAATGATAAACTGTGCATAATAGAAGAAGAGCACAAAAAAAGTATATATTCTTAAAGAGCAAACCTGAATCTTCATTAAGAGATTATTAACAGTAGCACCTCCATCTACCCTCAACAAGAACTCCTTCTCATTCTTAACCTCACCATTCTCAACTGCATCTTTTTGCATGGAATCCAAGACATCCTTCACTTGAAAACACATGCTTTCAAGCACAGCTCGAGCTATGTGAGCCTTGCTTGTAAATCTTGTTATCCCGACACAAACCCCACGAGCATCATCACGCCACCATGGAGCAAACAACCCATTAAAAGCGGGTACAAAATAAACACCACCAGTCGATTCAACCTGGGATGCTAATTCCTCAATCTCACTTGCACTGTTAATTATGCAGAGACCGTCTCTGAGCCACTGCACTGCTGCGCCAGCAATAGCAATTGAACCCTCTAGAGCGTAATTTGTAGGAGCTTCTGGACCAAGCTTGAAGGCTACAGTACTTAAAAGACCATGCTTTGACTGTACTATCTCTTCACCTGTGTTGAGAAGTATAAAAGCCCCAGTGCCATAAGTGCTTTTAGCCTCACCTTTATGGCAAGCTTGCCCTAACATAGCTGCATGTTGATCACCAAGGCACCCTGAAATTGGAATACCAGCAAGTGGCCACCCTTTGCCAATTTTTCCTATAACCTCAGAATTACTGACAATTTTGGGCAGAATCTCAGCTGGTATTCCTAGTGATTTTAGGGTAGGCTGATCCCAATCAAGAGTTTTGAGATTCATTAGCATAGTTCGTGACGCGTTAGAGAGATCAGTGACATGCAAACCACCATTCACTCCACCAGTTAGATTCCATATTAACCAGGTGTCAATAGTTCCAAACAGAGCATCCCCAGATTTTATAGCTTGTTTAACAGTATCCACATTTTCCATCAACCAGATCAATTTCATTGCACTGAAATAAGTGCTTATAGGCAAACCGCATGTCTCAGCAAAATGGGTTCTTCCGCCACTTAGTTCTTTCTCCAATTTCCTAAATGAAATCACATTTAAACATTAAAAATTGGGAATCCATAATTGTTTCGAAAATCAAATTACTACGACTAAAGAAAATCCAGATCAAAATTAGACTTTTAAATGAATGAATATTAATATATAAATCCATCAATAACTTCACAAAACATCAAAACTTGGGATTCCATAAATCACAAAATAAAATGACCAATCCAAACCCGATTCTCAATTCCATCGACTAAAGAAAAACCAGATGAAAATTAGACTTTGAAATGAATGGATATTAATAAATAAATGCATCAATTACTTCACAAAACATCAAAACTTGGGATTCCATAAATCACAAAATACAATGACCAGAATTGTTTCGAAAATCCAAACCCGAATCAAAATTAGAAAATCTAGGAAAAAAACAATTCATAACTAGACTTTTAAATGAATGAATATCAGTAAATCCATCAACAACATAGTATACAAAGAAAGGATTTTCATTTCCAGATTTAAACCATCCAAAAAGGATATATCGTAAAATTACCTGCAAACAGAACTGGTGCGAGCATCCATCCAAACAATAGCATTGTAGAGAGGAGAACCAGTGGATTTGCTCCAAAGAAGAGTAGTCTCTCTCTGATTAGTCAAACCAATCCCCTTCAATCCACTGTCGACATTGTGGCCATTAGCTGTTGCTTTGTCTAACGCCTTTGCCATACACACCTTCACACTTTCCAGTATCTCCATCGGATCATGCTCCACCCATCTGTCAACCCCCCAATTCATATATACATAATTTCGTATATTAATCATCACAATTTAAAAATTAAACAAAACAAAAAAAAAAAAAAAATTGATTAACATGATGATAACAATTTAAAATTGAAAAAGAGAGAAACATTACCCGGCTTCAGGGTAAAACTGAGTGAACTCGACTTGGTGAGACCCAACAGGACGAGCTTGGCGATCGTAGATGATGAATCTGGTGCTGGTTGTGCCTTGATCAAGTGATCCAATGAACACATCCTCTTTCGACATTTTTGATTCGGAGAAAACAAAGGTAGAGAGTTTACGAGAATACAAAGGTAGAGTTTACGATATATATAATAAGTAATAAATATTTATAAGATTTTGGATTGATTTGACTTAGTAAATGTAAATCTAATTAATTATTGTTGTTATCGAAAACTTAATGATCGGATTGGGGGATTATGATTAAATACAAAAATAAAAAATAAAAAGTGGAAACTTTCCAAGTACCAAGGAATTATATTTATCCAGTTATGACGTCAGCATTCCAGATTTCTTGGTTGGTTAAACGACTCTAGTCTAACGCCGTGTGGATGGGAATTGTGATGCTCATGATTCGCTCGTGTCCGTCACTTTTAGTTGACTTTTGCAATTTACCGTGCTTTTCTTGTGAATTAACTTAATTTTTTTTTTGTTTCTTGTTTTAGCAAATATTTGTTTAAAAGATCAAAGTAATACGGGCAGTGTTAACATGTGTAAGGACACACGACAAAGTATTAGGATCCTCTTCTTGGTTCTTGTTTTTTCTTGATATTTTTCAAGTGTAATTAAAACACCAAGTTGCATGAGAGAGAAAAAAGTGATCAAATCTTGACCATGTATTTTTTATTTTGTTTAGGTGTCATTAGATTATGAAAAGTCAAAGAAAAACAAGACAATGAGAGGATCTTGATCCCACGATAAAACACTGTAAAATGAAAGATATACATTTACATAAATAAGACAATAAATGTACTTTAACTTTCTTTCTACATTGCTTTATCATGTCCCTTCAAAATACAGGTTAACACTATCCATAAGTATTAATTGATATTTTCAACAAAACCCATTGAGGTTTTATCGTTTTACAAATGGAAACAACTTTACCCAAAATTAACTTTAACCTTTAATTTTAACTAAATTTAAAATTTTCAAATGGTATTTTAAAGTGTTGGTTTTGCAACCATTTTATTGGAATCTAATAGAGATTAGCCAATAGCCACTCAAAATTTTGCTATTGTGAGTAAGCATTTCCAAACCCCAAGTGTTTATTCTTTGGATTGCAACTTGGTTGTTTTCTTTATCATGTTTGGAAGGTTCGATATACGTTTAGTTTTGACTAGCGTACTTTATTGGGAGATTATATAAAGGTTTCATGCAAATCTTATTTGAGACAGATAAAACAAAATGTGAAAACACATTACAGAACACAAGCTAAACAATCCACGTCTCTTTTTTCATATACCACAAAACGATTCAAACCAAAATTATTATCGGGCTGAATGATCACTTGTGCAGTTGTACCACCAACCTAGATTACACGAAACATAGTGACATCATCGATATTTAATAATTGAGCAAATTGCATTAAACCTTTATGAGATTTATCCTCTTACACCCAGAAACAATTTTATCAAAAATTAATATTCAACTCTCACTATTGTTAGTCAAAATTAACCATTAATAATTTATAAATTGGTTTAATAATTTTAATTACTTTTATATTTGGGTGCTGACCGGTCAGTACCTAAAATACTGACTCATCAATTGAAGTATAGCATGGTTCAATTTATGAAAAATACAAAAAGATAAATATAAAATGTAAAATATAAAAAGTAAAAGAAAAAAAGATCACGTATTATACTTCGATTGATGGATCAATATTTTGGATGATGACCGAAGAGCATCAGCTCATTGTCCTTACTTTTATGGTAAAGTAGTTTGTGACGTTAAAGAGTTGACCGCTAAAAGAGATGTCTTCATTTCGTTGTTACAATTAGTCAATAATGACCGCTCCATTTTCTCTCGAGTCTATATATATATAATCAATGATAATCAAGTGGACCGTTGCCAATATGAGGGACGCTTAGAGTTAGAGACATGCATTTAATGTATTCGGTGGGACTGCCTAATAATGAACAGACTTTGTGGGAAAGATAACATTATCTTATGGAAAAACAAGAAGGATAAGAAAAAGACGAGGTTAATCCGATAATAAATACCTTATAGCTACGCTATCGGATTGCGGGTTTGAGTACCACTTCTCTCAAAAACATCGAATTTATATAATTTTGAATATATATATATATATATATATATATAAATCCAATTACAATATATATCTCACTAGTCACGAGGGTTCACTTATTTTGGTAATTGGACAGTGACTCAAATATATGACATTATTAAGATAAACAAGGGCCATTTTACACCTAATTATATTGAGAGGTTGAATAAGATTTTATGAATAATTGAATATTAAATAAATTAATATAATTTGACCTGAAAAAGAACACATTCAAAAAAAAATCTTTTGATACAATCGCATAACTGCCATGAATATTAAAGACTCTCCACCTGACTTCTCAAAAACTGGGACCTGAGAGCCACAAACGAGGCAAAAGCCTGAGAAAACCAAGCAAACATAAAAAACAACAGATGCAGAATGCCTGCAACCAGAAACCATAGTCCATCTGCTCGTTCTCCACCGGAGATCTAATACACATCGGAGTATCCTCCATCCAAAACGCATCTTCCGAGATCCTCATCGTTTTATTGGCTAAATGTCTATTCGAGAGAGTTTGTCTACTAGCTAAAAGAGCTTTTTTAATTAAAAAAACTCTTTTCAATTTTTTGTTCGTGTCATTTGGTTAGCTTTCGACGTTTAAAAAAATTGTTTTATATATAGTTAGAGAAGCTTAAATTTTAGGCTTTTCCAAGTAAACATTTTTGAGTTTTTTTTTTTTTTTATAAAAAAAACATTAATTGTCTAATATAACACTATTATATTTTATTAATTACACAGTATCGTTTTAAAACACTAATCAAATATTTCTTTTTTACACGTTAAACACTACGGGCCAGTATGATATTGCTGTAACTTTTATAAAAATCACTGTTAAATGTGCTGAAGAAATAATCAGCTGTGAAGTTAATCAGTAGATGTTTAGTTAATTATACTTTTAAAACTACTGTATAGCTCAAAAGCAGTATACATATATTTGGTAATTTTATTTCAAAAGTGTTGAAATTAGTTACGATGATTAAATAGACATGATTTAAAACCTTATTTTATTTTTTTCATTAATTATATATATTAAATCAATATTTAAGTAGAATATTTAAATTTTAAAAAAAAATCCATAAGAATAATCAAAATATTTTTAAAAGATTTTATAAAACAAATCAATATTTAATTAAAATCTTTAATTTAAAGATGAAATAAGGAATATAAATGATTTTAATTTAATTTCATAAAGATAATAATGATATTTTAAAATATTCATTAAATGCTGAAATAGATTATTCCATAATCACTTTCAAAAAGTAACACTCTACTTACTTCTTAAAATCACTGTCAAAACTTATCGGATTATCAATTAATCACTTTTAAAAATTTTACCAAATATCATTTTATGTCAAAATTATGAAATAAGATGATTTTAACTTCTCAAAAACAATATCAAACTGGCCATACTTCTCAACAATAACGTTTCACTTTGACTTCTGTTTCACTTCAAACTTTTGAAGATTCATCTTTAACCTCAAAGTTTCAAGGTCTCTCCTTTCAATTTTTTTTTTCTTTTGTAAAATTTTATTTATGTTACATCTTTCTAAATTCTGAATTTATGTTATTTCTCTGGTCCAATAATCATTATAAATAATCCAGTATAGAGAAACAACAAGTAGAGAGAATTCCAGATGAATTTCAACTTGAATTTAAAACCATAATCATAAAATACGAAACACTTAAAAAAAATTGTTTCAAAGGTTTTATTGAATTGTTTAGTAGAGATTTATAGTTTCCGTTGCTAGCAGAGACGGATCTTAGTGGGGGGCTGACTGGCTATAGCCAGGTCAACCTCTTACAAAAAAAAAAACAAAAAAATAGAAAAAAAATTATTAATACCTCTCATCTCTCTCGCGTCCTAACTCCCAACTCTCAAAACAAACACACACGCAATCTCTCTCTCTCTCTCTCTCTCTCTCTCTCTCTCTCTTCAATCAATCAAGTCCAATCTCCTGATTAATTAATTCTTTCTCTCTCTCCATCACACATTTCAAATCCATTCCCTCTCCGATTAATAATTATTTTCAACCTAGCAACTCAACTAAAACATTATTTGAGATGAATTTTTGATTAATTATTTTGATTTTATAGAATTACTCTTAATCTATTATTTATATTTGGTTATTTTAATTCATGTATTTTTCTTAGTTTCAATTTATTTTTTCTAATTAACAAGTTAGAGTCCTGTGTTTTGTTTGTGTTTTATTTATCTTCGAGAGAGACAGTGAAATAAAAACGATGTTTTCTTATTGAAAGTTTATATATATAGTTTTGTTTTAACTCACCTTAACAAAAAATTCTGAATACGCCCCTAGCTGCTAGGGTGTATTGTAACAAACAGCTTCGTAGGTTTTATTGAATTGTGTTTTAGAGTTATGCATTATATTGTTTTTAAATCATATTAGATTCCTTAATAGTTTGTCTGCAGTCTTTTGTTTTTTGCTCTGCTCTGTTTCGAGCTTGTTTTCTCTGTTTTTGTTGCTTTCTTTCTTTTGTTCGGTGTTGCTGTTTTTCTGGTGGCAGCTGTTTGTTTATGTGTTTTTTTTTTTTTTTTGCTTTTGCCTCTTATATTTCTTATATTTCTTATATTTCTCAGCTCCCCTCAAAAATATGTATGTGATAACGTTTGCATTCACGTATTATATTTAGTCTACAAATTGTTTTCATGAATTATAATTTGTTACTGCAAATGAATTACAATTTTGAGAATTTGTATTTTGTATACTGTTTGTGTTTATTAGGTTATTTTTTATATATATATATATCAATCGATGAATGAACTTATATATTCGAAAGATTACTTGCTGCCAATTTATGTAATATTATCTTTTTTAGAATGGAAACATCTGTAGAAGAAAAAAAAAAACAAGGCTAAGTGGAATGATTTTACCCTTGATTCCTTCATCAAGATTTACGTCAATGAGACATTGGTAGGGAATCAACCTAACAGTCACTTAATAGAACTGGTTGGAAAAATGTTATTAGTAAGTTTACTGCTATGGCCGATAAAACATATAATAACTACAAGCAATTCAAAAACAAGTGGGATTCACTCAAGAAGGATCGACAAATTTGGACAAGTTTGAAAGGAAAGGAAACTGGCTTAGGATGAGATCACGTGAAGCAAACAACTGAAGCCACTGATGAATGGTGGAATAGAAAATTAAAGATATAATGTCAAACCTTTATTTTTAATATTCATTACACTTTATCATTTTTAATTTAAACTAATTAATTTTCATTTTTTTTTCTTGACACTGTAGAAGATTCTTGATGCAATAAAATTTTGTTATAAAGGATTAAAGAATGCAGATGGACTGGATATTATATTCAAAGATATTGTTGCTACAGGGGAAGGAGCTTGGGCTCCATCAACAAATTTTGTACCGAATGACGGAGAGGATAGGTAGTATAACGAACAAATTTATGAAGTTGCATTTTCCTCATCCACCTACGGGAAGTAATTTTTTTTTAAAAAATATCCATATTAATTTCATAATTCTACATTTTAAATTATATATTTGTTTGTGAACGTAGATAAGTATTATCTTGTAGATGATGGATACCCTCATATGAAGGGGTATAGAATGCTATCATCTTCCAGATTATCGACATAGAAGTCAACTAAGAGGGGAAAATGAAATATTTAATCATGCACGTTCATTTTTTAGATGTACTATTGATAGAACATGTGGTGCATGGAAAAATAGATGGAAGATTTTACGCCAAATGCCTAACTTCCCTTTTAGCAAAGCAAGTGAAGATTGTAATTGTTTCAATGACTCTTCATAATTTCATAAGAATTCATTCTACAAAAGATCAAGAGTTCATGTCATATGATGATGATAATGATGAGCTACTCCCGAAAGAAGGAGAAAATGAAAGAGAAATAGTTGGTGAAGAACAAGACATAAATTCATTACATAAACGTGAGATGGATGAGAAATGCGATCGAATTGCAGTTCTTCTAATGCATCAAGAGTAATTAGTTTAGGTTATTTATTTTGATTTTGATTTTATGTTATTGAAATATTTTATTATTGTTATGTTTTGAATTTTTAGTAATTTATTTCTAACTTGTATTCTCGTACTCTTTTATAATATTTTGCGATTTCATTTAATTGTTAAATATTAGAAATTCGATTTGGATTGAAAAAAAGCAATGAGCAATATATTAGTTGCAAAATTCGATTTGGACTCATCCAGATTGAAGTATTGAAAATTGTGTTCATTCTCAAACAACTAATGTTTTGTGTTCATTTAGAATTTTTTGAACAATTTTGCAACTATGAAAACTCAACTCTCATTATTGTTCCACCTATGAGTCCAAATCGAATTTCTTCGTTTGCAACTAATATATTGCTTCATTCGATCGTTGCTCTTTTTCAATACTTTTCTTTGGTATTAAAAAATAAACTGGGCTAAAAATTAAAAACTAAAATTGTATATTCTTCAACTCTTTTATATCTTTTTTCTTTTTGGAGTTTCAATTGAACTTGTATTGTTAATAAATTTATATTATAATACAGTTTTTTTTTTCAAAAACATTAAAAAAAAAAAAAAAATGATATGTTCTCTTAATCTTATATTTGTTTGGTGAAGTGTTAAATTTTTTTATATATCATTTTCAGTAATTCTATCATTTAAAAGAGCTTTTAAATTTTCTTTCACCAAACGATCTACAGTTGAAAAGAGCTTTTGTAATTGACAACCAGACGACCAACATCTACTTCCTGAATGCTCTACTTGTGGAAGCTCTACTTCAAAAAGATCTAACTGAGAAGCTCTCCCAAATGGATTTTAAGGCTCATGCCACCCTGTTGGCCTTTTTAGACACACACTTCAAAACCACATTTCTCGAAGCTGAAACCAGAACCGCAATTGAATCCCCCCTCTCCCCCCTGGCTCTCGACTTGTCAATAGGTAATAATAGTTCAAAGAAAAAAAAAAAAAAATTAAGATACTTCATTGAAATTTCAATTGTAAATATGTTAAATAAAAGTAATATCAGATTGTCAACATGCGGTGGTGCTGACTCAAATCTAACTAGTTTTTTTTATTACATTAGAACCTCTTTAAGTTAATATTTTTAGGACCCACCGTTAAGTATTAATTTAGAAGGGTTATTAATTTGAAGGGAACCCTTGTAAGTGTTATTTCTTCTTAGAAAATGTGTAGTTTTCTTGTTTAAGGAAGTTCCTTTTCGGGATTCATTGTTTAGTCCGTTTTCTTTTTTAGGAAAGTTCCTTTTTCTATAATGAATATGAATATGTTGAGATAATTTTAAAAAAATAATAATAATCTTGAAAATTAACCGAAGGTTGTTGAATTTCGAAATGTAGATGTCCTTATCCAAAATAAGCAATGAAATTGGTTTTGCTAAGAATAGAGTTGTTAACAACCAATATAAGTAAAAAGCTTAAAAGGAATTAAATTTTAGTTAAATCTTCTAAGACTAATGACATCTCAAATGCTAATATGGTTACCAACTTTACCAATTTTCCATCTCAAAATAACATTATTGGATATTTGGATGATCAATTATTATTCTTTTTTTTATAGGTCAATAGGTCAAGCGTTAAGAGCGGATCTCCAAGAATATCCTTTGAAAACCCCCTTATTTAGGGGTAGATATTGTTATAAGGGTTATTAAGAGAGTACGTGTCTGAGAATTCTTACTTAAATGACTCATTTATAATTTTTTATTATTAAAGAACTCCTGGCTGGTCAATGACAGACCGGAGAGCTGACTGCTCCTTGCGAGCAGCGAGAGGTGCTGCGACACTTTATTAGTTGAAAGTGAAATAGACTCGCAACTCAAAGTGAACATTAGGAGATCAATCAGGCAATCTCCATTAATGAGAAATTGAGAAGACAAATCCAATTCCATAAAATTAAAATAACATCAATACAGGAACCAAGATGAGTAAATAAAAGATATACCGTAGCTCGACCAGCATTATTTAGGATCCTCCAAAATAGATGCAGCAGCCTTCCTTGCATCCGTTGAATTTATCTATATCATTATGACAGCCGTTGGATCGAGCATCAGGTGACAACTCAACACCATGAGATCATGTCAGGAAACTTACTAGTTAAGGTTTCTATGTAAATCCAAAGGCTATATTTCGACCGTAAAATTGATTGCCATGAATATGTTCTACACAGATAACTACCGACCCCTTTTCAAGTCAAAATCATACGGAGATAATACAAGCAAAATTTAGCACCAAAACGAACGGTTTTTGATACAAGTAACAAGATAGAAATCTAATGATACCAGAAGCTGAAACAATTACAAGACAAATTTTTCCAAACTGCACACGTAAACAACAATGAGAATTATGTTCTCCTTACCTCATATGCAATTCCCAACAGTAAAACGTCGTGTTGCCTTGGATTGTTTCTACCACGCCATGTAATTGCGATGAAGTGCTTCTTCTATCAGAACAGTAAGCCCTATGGAACAGCAAAACCGGCATCAATGATTCTAAGCAGCAGCTGGATAGGTGGTGAATTTCTTGGCTTTTCTATGCTTAAGCTTCACCTTCACATTAACACCATTATCAATAATAGCCTGAAGCACAATCTGCAGCTTTCCCTCCAGCTTTTCCCCTTTCCTTGGGGTGTAAACCACATCATGAATATCATCTCCCAGCGCTCTCTGAGCTAGAATACTTCCAATTGCAGCGCAGGCATTTGCATTCCTAGTTGAACCCAGGTCAAATTTCATATCCTTAGATATTGAATGCGCCACAGCAACCACTTTGCTAGTAACCCGATGAACAATGCAGGCACGAACAGAGGCATTTGATATGAAAATATCCAGGCAAAAGGGTTCATGGTAAGGTGCCGTAAGTTGATTAAAAGTTGGAATCCTGACTCTTTTCTTATCAAGAAAACAACTCTCAATGTCACTCACATTTTCACTCATCATGACCTTATTGAGCTTTTCACCACCAAAGCCAAAGCCTAAATTTTGACTTGGGTTCTCCTTCTTTTTGTTTTCTCCAAAATCACTCTTTCCCTTTAAAGCTTCTTTAGTGTTACTTTCTTTAAGATCACTCTTCCCCTTAGAAGCTTCCTTGTTTTCACTTTCTCTTTTGCCTTCCTTTGTCTTGGAAGATTTTCTTCTATGAAAATCAAAACTGTACTCTTCGAACTCCTTAGAGTCCTTATCAAGTTTATAAAAAAGATCACCACGAATTCTCATATTATCAATCTCATCAAAATAAAGGTCACACTCAAATGATGAAGAATGATCACCAACCACGTTTGCAGAAGATTTCACTTTTGTCTCCCCCTCCAATCCTCGCCATGCCTGTGCTAAACCCGCAGAAACTTGCCAAGTATCGTCATCCACAACCTCAATATTATAACCATCAAAACGAGATGTCTCGTCACCAAATAACGATGAAAGATGGATCCTACTAGTACTAGAGTTGCTTGTTGATGCAGTTTGCCTTTCACTTTCCTTTTTGTGATTTGTTGATGCTGTAGAGCAAAAACCGGTGACTCTTGAGAAAAAACTAGAATTCACAACCACTGATTTGAGAGCAATGCTTCTCCTCAATAATGTAATTGTCATTTTCAGTTTCGGGTAGGCTGTTATTTACAAGCTATGTAGATAACAGCTATAAATTAGAGAGTAGGAGTTTCACAGAAGCAAAGCAACAAACAGTTGGTGGGCGACCAGTGAATTTCCTTTTCGGTACCAAACCCTGCTGTAAACTGTGAAATGGTGACTATTCCACAATTACAAACACAGGTTGAGTCCTTGGAACACCTTGTGAGAAAGTTAAATCCATCAATCCAGCCACCATTTAAACCGCTATATCAGTTCCCATCAATCCATACATCAACACAAGTTTAGTATCTCAAGTTGCCACCATTGGAGCTGCTATACATGTCAAAGAATTGGCATCACATGTGGAAACATGAACCAAACATTGACACCAAATACCAGTACACAATAAACATTAATCAAGCAAAAAGCAAGAAGAGCTTACATGGAGCAACAAGTAGTACGGTATTCGAATCCAAAATCAATGTCAGCAAGTCATTAACTTGAAGTATCAAACTTGTCCGAATTCATAATTTTTTTTTCCCCAGAAAGAAAAAAGGTTTGGGATTCGAACAGATGCTTTTCAATAAGCTGATATGATATTAAACAACTAGTTAGAAGAAACAAGGTAATAGAAGAAAAGTAAGATAAAAAATAGCGAGAAGAAGAAAAAAGAAGCGTACCTGAGAGAAATAACTGTGAAATGTAATCGGCGAAGAGATCGTAAAACCCACAAATCCTTGTTTGTTAGACAGAGAAGAACAAGCCCAAAGAAACTCGAGACAAACCTTAGAGCATCTTTGAAAAAATTCGATATAAATATGCATTTTTGAGATTACAAGCAGTGACACATCGGCATTTCTATTTATTATGGGTCCACTTTTAAAAAAAAAATTAAAAAAAACATATTCACATCTCCAATATAATTATCTAAAGTCAAATATGCATCTATTTTATGTCCAATCATAATAAAACAATTATTACACTCTCTCTCATATTTTATTTTACAATTAAATAAGGTTTAATCTCATTGGTGGAAAAAGTTGAAAGCTTTAATCTTATTGATGGAAAGAGTTAGAAATCCTAATCAACATTTCTAGGAGAGTTTCTAGAATTAGAAATTCAACTCCATATTCTCTAACTTTTTTTTGGCCACACCATCTCCATATTCTCTAACTTTTTTTGGCCACATCATCTCCATATTCAAGTTAGATAATAGCATTGGAGAGAATTTTTCTAACTTTTTTAATATCTATCCTATGTGGCACTCCATTAAAATTTTGTTTTTAACTAACTTTTTAGTAAAAAGACTATAATGCCCTTAATGATTTTTTTTTTTGACATTATCTATCTATATATCTGGACCATGTATTTTTTTGAAGTTTTTTTTATCATTTGTAGGATTCGAGTCGCTGACTTTGAAGTCATTTGCACAAGCCTTAAACTCATCCATCTATCGTCTGAGCTTCAACCCTAGGGGCTACATGTCATACATGTTACATGATAAACTAGAAACATATTATATAACAAGCTATCATCTAATGTTCATTAGAAACCAAAAAATTAAAGAAATATGTTACATGATGAACTATGAAATGTTACATAGCTGATTATCATATAACGTTCATCCGAAACAAAATTTTTTAGAAAATTTCAAAATTGATTTTGAAAACGACATAATCTAAAATAGTATCAAAACCTATGAAACATACAACAATACAAACAATTGTTTGCTATTTAAAGTATTAAAAACTCACTTTATGGTGATGAAGAAAAGGGGATTTTAGAGAGAGAAAGTGAAGACCTAAGAGAGAAGGAAGGAAGGAAGGAAAGAAGAAAAAAAGAAGAAAAAAAAAACTCTAGGGGTATTTTTGTCACTTTCAGATTAATTTTACATCGTTTGATTTGTCTATTTCGTTTTAAGGATAACATGTTTTCTAATATCTTTTCAATTTTATTTGTATAAATCTTTGGTAAAATATTATAAAATAGCTACAATTTATAATGATATATTATATTAAAAAAAAAAAATTTTAAAAAGAAGAAAAAAAAAAAGAGAGAGAGAGAACTTTTATAAGGATTAAATAAATGCACGTGGATAGATAGAATTTTTTATTTTTTTTTTCCTTTTCAAAATAAAATTACAAGTTCATTAGAAAGAGAATTTGACAACTTTATATATTAAAATTAATACTTCAAAAAAAAATATATATATATCAACCTTATCCCTATAATTTCTCTCTCTTATTTTATTTTATTTTTTTCAAATCATATATATACTTCTAAATATGTCAGATATGATCAAATATTACATTCTCGATCTGAATATGAACTTCCTCAATCAAGATGTGTCTATTCTCGTAACACATCTAACTTGTAATGTACTTGGGAGGAGGTGGAAGTCGACAAATCTTAAAATCAAGAGTTAAAAAAAAAAATGTTAAAAAGTTAAATAAAAAATGAAGAGTATTAGCAAGTATAATGCAAACATTGGGCGTCTTAGCTTAAATCTTCTTAGCAGGATAATGCTTGTTGGTTCGATGAGGACAGTCAAAACCAATGGTAATTCAACAAATAAAAAACCTACCAAACAAGAAACACCAATATTCTTTATTCTGTCACACTGCATCAAAATTACTATAGTCACGAGTTTTAATTACTATAGCATGGTGTGCTTTTATGTATTCTTAGTAGCATAGTTTGTATTTTAATATTTGGGTAATTATAAAATTAGTTCCTATTTATTCACTAAATTTAAGATTGTGAGTCTTCAGAAATTCTTAATCATGTTTAATAATTATATTTCAGGATAAAATTGTAATTAAAGTAGAATTTTTTTACTTTTTTTTTAATTGATATTCCATGGTTCATCAACAGTCACACCCTTTTTAAAGTAATCATAGTTGCCTAATCTTTAATTAATAACGGAAAATTAACCTTGGTAACTGATTTTTTTGTTTTTTTTTGTTTTTATTAATATAAACTAGAAATTTTTTGTTTTGTTAAAGTTATATTGAATGCATACACATGAATAATTAAAAAAGAGTGGTGCTATTGGCACACCCCCTACCAATCTATATATACCCTATTTTTTAAAATTTTGACTTAATAAAATAAAATTAAATGTTTTTATTAATTGTTTTAATTTATTTCCAAAACTACCCAATTTACTTATTTTTTAAACTTAACACATCCTATCTTTGATCTCTGTATACATCTTTCTCTCATCTCTATTAAATGATTTATTCTTTCTTCTTATTATTTTATTTTATTTTGATTTGAGTTTTTTCTTCTTCTTATTTCATGGTGGAAGAGAAAAAAAAAAAAAATAATATGGTTGCTTCAACACAACGATAACTTAATATCATTCTAAAGAACTATTCTTCCATATGCTTGATATCTTTCAAAGACTATTTCATAATATTTTTGTATGTGTGTAAAATGCAAAATTTAGGGTTTCAGAGTTAAGAAATTAAGAAGAAAAAAAAAAAAAAAAAAGAATGTGGGGTTTTAATAGGTTTAGTTTATAGAAGATTTTTTTTTTCTTAAATTGTATATCCCTTTAAATAATTTTGATAAAGGAAAAAAAAATACTGTATAATTAAAAAAATGTGACATAAATAGACAGGGAGGATGTATACCAATATCACCACCCTTGAAAAATCCATACATTGAATTTGTCTAGAATACCGAACAATATGAAAATCACAACACACAATTACAGGTCAGGGTTAATCTGCCTGACATCATATATATCGTTTCATATCTGTCTATAAAATTGTAAATTGTTGGCAGACAGTGAGAATAGATATTTCTCGATTATAAATATCAGGATCGAGTACAGTTATTAATCTCGACATGTCTTATCGTACCATTAATTTGTCTGGTGTGAGATTTCAAAACAAATATATATAGAGAGAGAGAGGACATATGATCTTCACTATTTAATAACCCCCTTAAATATTTTGATTGGGGTGTAAAAGTACGAGAGAAGAAGAGCGTCTTATATTTTTATGTATAAATCTCGAGCGTTCACCTGCCGGTATCTAAAATATTAATCCATCGATTGAAATATAGTATATCGGCTTTTTTCTATTATTTTTTACTTTTTACATTTATCTTACACTTCAATCGGTGAATTGTCAGCGTCCGAATATTATTCTATTCTTTTTCGAGTTACGTGGTGCAAGTGTGCTGTGTGCAACTGTTATTGGTTGTCTGGAGAATGAAAGACAAGAGATATATATATATATAGAGAGAGAGAGAGGTGGACCACCACAATATTAAATAAAAGTTAATGCAATTTTGGGGACCACGTGAGAATTGACTCACTGACATTAAAATAAAAAATAAAAAAAACACATGTCTCACGAAGAGACGAGTTCACTCACTCTCACAGTCACACTGATGAGAAAAACTTGCTTCAAGAATTAAAGATAAACCAGACAAACTCCAGTATTTGCTAACTTACAAAACCATTTACGCTTCCCAGATGCCTTTTCTCTCCTTTTTTTTGCTATTTCCACTTCACTTTCTGTTCTTTCAATTTCTTTCGGTCTGATCTGAAGTTTCGGACAAAAAAAGAAAAAAAAAAAAGGGAATCCCATTTTTGGATATGATATATAAAAAAATATTATATGATATGGATAAATTCCATTTTTTTTTTTTTTCTGGATACAAATCTGATCCTATCGAAATATCTAATTCCAAGGGAAAACAATAAAAAAATTATTTTTTTTAATAAAAAAACTCTATAAAAACACATTTGTATTACATTTTTTTATGTAATTTTTTACATTGTTTTGTATCGTGAAGAATAATTTTTTTTTTCTTTTTAAAGTCTAAAAAAAATCCGATTCCAATTTAAATCCAAATTCGAAACCAATCTAATTGGGTCTGAATCTCAAATTAAAAGATAAATTTTTTCTTTAATTATGATTGAATTAGGTTCAAACGAAATCTAAAATTTTAGATTCAGATTATCCAAAATTTTGGATTCAGATCCGTTTGCAGATTATCCAAAATTTTGGATTCAGATCCGTTTGACATCTTTAACTGTAATTAGCTAAAAAAAATTAAAATGATAAATGATAATATGCTTGAACTCTTAAAAAAAAAAAAATGGAGAGCGAAAAATAAAAGTGAAGTGGATATATCAAGTTGATATTAGATAATGAAAAAGAGTATTATCCGCTAACGTGGAAGGCTGGAGATATGCACACCATTCAAAACACACGACCTAAATAAGCCCTTCACAAATCACAATACAATGCCCTCTATTTTCAAAATTTTGAGAAATAATATCCTGTATACATCTACAACACAAAGGTAAAATCGAAGGCCGGTTCCGACATAATATTAATGAAAATGTTTATGCGTCATGAGATTATGTAATATCAATAAAAATATCAGATTAGTAGAGAATTTAAATTAAAAATAAAATAAAAATTAAAATTAAATTAAATAAATAAATAAACATTGAGAGGCCTCATCCACATAATTAATATTGTGTTGCAATTATATTTTTCTCTTCTAACACCCAAAATTGTAATAATTAAAATAAATAAAAAACATAATTATATAAAATAATAAAAATAGGGCAATCTACAATTTGGTCCTCATTTTTCCTATGATTTATCACTTTATTTTATTTTTATTATTTGAGAATATATTTTTATTTTATTTTTAAAATCAGTCTTTTTACGGACAATATGAGGTTGGTCTAGTGGTTAAGCCCCTTACACCCACAATACGAGGTTGTGGATTCGAGTCTCTCCCTCACTCAAAAACCCAAATTATTGTAATTCTTTTTTACTATATATAATATAATTAAAATATTAGTTGAAACTATTTCAAAAATAAAAATTAATCGAAACGATGAGATGGTGACGATGATGGGATTTTGACCAAATGGATCGAACATTTGAAATTGAATTTGCTTAGGCAAGGGATGACAAAATAACCAACCGATACGGGGTCACACGGGGACCTGCATTTATGGGGTGGGGATGGGGCGGAGATGATGATAGATAGTAAAACTCACAATGAATATGAGATGGGGATGAGAGATGATGATAGATAGTAAAACCCACGATGGGTATGAGATGGGGATAAGTTTTATAATCCCCGCCCCAACCCGCTTAAAATATAATTTATATTTTTCTATTATTTAGTTTTTTTCTTTCAATGTTAAGTTTAAGTATTATTGAATTTATTTTTTTAGTTGTGAGATTTATGTTTATGAGATGATTTTCAAAAGATTTTTGGAAATACTTTATATATTGTATCATATTCATTAAGTTATATATTTATTATTTTAATAACTAATTTTGATAAATTAGTTAAATGAAGTAAGTGGATGGGTAAAACATATCCCACACCTCCTCATCCCGCTCCCTATGGTTTCAAAAAATAAATGTTTAATATTATAAACCTTCCCTCACCTTTGAACTATAATTAGATGTATAGTTACAAATGCTTTTATTTTAGAAACCCCCTATAAACTAACAATGTTAGCATTCCGTTTGTGTTGACTGAATTTAACTATTAAAAAGTCTAAAATATCCATATTTAAGCTTCAATTGTATGCATCGACCATTATAACATCATACTTTTACCAAATAAATTAATAAAATAATACAAATGTGGGAATGTTAACTTGCAAAAGAGAAATTAAAAATAATAAAATTATAAATGAACCAAAACATTGAAAATGAGTATTTGCTTGGATTTATATATAAAAAAAAACAAATAAATAAATAAATAAATACATATTATAGTTTATTTTCAATGCTTTTGATTTATTTGTAATTTTGTTATTTTTAGAGATAAAATTGTCCATAAAATAACTTCTCTTTTATAAGTTAACATTCTCACGTTTTGTATCAATATATTAATTTATTTGGTAAAAGTATGAGGGTATAATTGTCAATTCATACAATTGAAGTTTAAATACAGATATTTTGGACCTTTTAATTGTTAAACTCAATCAATATAAACGGAATGATGACGGTGCTGGTTTACAGGAGAAATTTCTAAAATAAAAATATTTATAACTATACATCTAATAATAAATAAAAATATTTATAACTATACATATAATAATAATTCAAATGTGAGAAGAGATCTAGAGTATTAACCTAAAAATAAATCGGCCGGATTGTGGGAAGGGCCACACCACCCCGAACCCATCGTAGATTCGTAGACAACAAAATAGTATGATGAGCCGAAACACGTGCAATCCCTCCTCTCTCTCTCTCTCAATCGGTCACTAAAGTTGGATATATAAATTATCCGGAACCCTTGCTCACTTCACATCACTTCATTCATTATTTTCCTTATTTATTTTTTATTTTATTTTCCTTTTCACTCTTTTTTTATTTTTCTCAACAAAATTGTTGTTGAATCGATGGGGACTGTGTTGCTGAATGAGCTGGCGACAGAGATTGTGATTCCGGTATGCGCTGTCATCGGCATCGTCTTCTCGCTGATTCAATGGTTCCTGGTGTCGCGCGTGAAGATGACGCACGAGCGTCCGGCGACGTCGCCTAGCAACAGCAAGAAGAATGGATTCAACGATTCTTTGATTGAGGAAGAGGAAGGGATTAATGACCACAGTGTAGTCGCCAAGTGTGCTGAAATTCAAAATGCAA
Organism: Acer negundo; assembly: GCA_035582765.1. Classification (NCBI taxonomy): domain Eukaryota; kingdom Viridiplantae; phylum Streptophyta; class Magnoliopsida; order Sapindales; family Sapindaceae; genus Acer; species Acer negundo. The sequence continues at coordinate 34,486,270 of CM069241.1, read as the reverse complement.
TCTCTGAAGGTCTCTTCTTCTCTTTCTAGATCTCACACTTCTCACTCTAGATCTGGTGCTGCTTTAATTTTAGCTTCGAGTTTTGTTATTTGTTTGCTTGCCAGGAAAATCCGCAAAAATAACCAATCAAGTTTTTTTTTTTCTTCTTTTAAGATTTCGAGTTTTGAGAAAATAAAACCCGCTCAAATTTTGCTTAAATTAAGTTTCAACTTTTGTTTGCTTGACGAGAAAGTGAGAGAGTAAGAGACAGAAAGTTGATTTTTTGATTTGTTGATTTGTTGATTTTTTTTTTTTTTAAGTACATACTTCAGTGCATTTTAAACAAGCCTATGAGATATATCCTTTTTCTGGATCCAAGCTGCCTCTAGATCTGAATTTGACTTTTTATTATCTCTGAAATTATTTTGTCTCTTTTCTAAATAAATAATTTTCGGCTTTTGGGTATTATTATCACCGATGTGGAGTACACGTGCGGTGCGCATGATGAAATGTGTGACTCGTGGTGTTGCATTTTTACTTGATATTAATTATTAAACGTGAACACTAATTAAAATAATCTCTGTTTTCTTGTCTTGTTGCTTTTGTTTTTCTGTGTGTCCAGAACTGTATCAACTGGTGCAGCTTTTATCTTCTTGGTTCTGGGAATTAATTATTTTTGAGTTGTCCTGATGTTCTTACATTACTGATTTACTAGCAGTTATTATTCAGTTCGGTTTTGGGTAAAACCAAACCGAATCAAAAATATTTCGGTTTACATATAATGGAACCGGTTTAAATCAAGTAAGAGATGGTAATTCAACTGAACTGATTTTAATCGGTCCGATTCGGTTCAGTTCGGTTTTGGGTCTAATGGACTGAATGAGTCTTTTTAATATATTTTTAAATTTAATGGGCTGTTGCATGTTGGATACTAATTTTGGCCATTTGAATTAGCCCAAAGCTAAATAAACCCAAATCAAACCTAACTCAAATATATATAAAAAAGATTAAATCAGTTCAAAACATATTTATTTATAATTTTTTTTAAAAAAAATTGTATACGCTTTTTTCCGATGCACTTCGCTAAAATAAAGAAGGAATCTCGTCAAGAGGTTCACAGGATAAAATCATGAGTGGCAAAGCCGAGGAATTCAATTTAAATAGAAAACGGCTTTTTTATTTCTTCTTTGAAAAACAAAGTAGGAAGCAGGATAATGGAATGGTGAGACATTTTTAGAGATTGAAATAATGAGTGTTGTTGGCTCAGCTATACTCTGTAGAAGAAGAAAAATTAATTATCCGCAGCATAATTTACAAGCATTACCATCTCAAACAAACAAAGAATTTTATTTATTTAGAATCCCCAAGTATCAAGTGCAAGGAAATGGGAAAAGAATAATAACCCAGAAGTTATATTACAATGAACTCCATAGGAAAGATTTTGCTTCTGTCCATTTTTCAGAATCTTGGAACGTTGTCTGCCCCCATAATGAATGCCTTGTGGAAAACGTTTCAAATAAGTGCAGTAATTGTAAATCATGAAATATTTACGTTCCAAATCAGTGCAGTAATTGTAAATCATGAGAAAGAAAACTAGAAACATAGAACGGGTTGGGGAACTTAGGGTTTTTTATTTTTACTTATATATAGACGGTTCATATCGGTTCAAACCATTTTTGGAAAACCAAAACCGGATTGAACCGAAAACTTTTCGGTTTTTAAATTTTTAAACTGATTTAAACCGAATTAAATCTATGAACTGAACCGAACACCTTTTTTTGGGTTCGGTTCAGTTACGAACTTTGTGCCCACCCCTAATATTTATCATTAGTTATGAAATCTAGAACTCAATTTAAGTAGGTATGTCCCAAGAAACTGTCACTATGACGTAGGAAAAAAGAAATACAAACAGAATATACTATGCATTCCAGTGGAATGTAAAGGTTTCGGGTAGTGTTTTATATTTGAAGTTGGAACTATGGACGACTATCTTGAAACAGTGTGGCTGGAATACTTCAACATTGTTGTTATGTAATTGGTGGAATAAAACTATGTCAGGAAAATACCATAACATGATTCTCATGGTTCTCGCACGCCATGTTCTATTTCATGTCATAATAACATTTTGTGAATGTCTACATCAGGGATTCGGGGCTTCTTGTGGTTTTTCAAAGAATGAGCAATGGAGAAAAAGCATTATCGAAAATATTACAATGTTATAAAGAAGTCACCAGACAATTCATATCTTCTGCTGCTAGTAACATTGAAAATACTATAATGAAGATAGGATATTAAAAAAACACTTATGTAGTTATGTTATATTACCTGTGAAAAACACTTTTTTTTTAATTGTTTAGGGCCCCAAATATTATCTGAGGGGTTAAGATAAATTGCCTAGTCAATTTGTATCTGATTAAATGGGTGGTGTGTGTTATGCTTAAATTCATGTTCCTCATGTTCATCCACCATTTCTAGTAATTAAATTCATAATCAATGCATATACTCTTTCATTGCTACATTCTGTTTATATTTTTTCATGCATATGTCTGAACTCAGAGAATGTGCTGTGTGATATTTAATTTAAATATGACTCTATTCATTATAATTATGAGTGTATGCATGCAACAGGTGCAACATCCTTTCTTTTTACTGAATATCAGTATGTTGGGGTCTTCATGATTGCTTTTGCAATTTTGATTTTCCTCTTCCTGGGTTCTGTGGAGGGCTTCAGCATGAAGAGCCGACCCTGCACTTATGATCAGAAGAACTTGTGCAAGCCAGCACTTGCTACTGCAGTCTTCAGCACTGTATCTTTCTTGCTTGGTGCTATTACTTCTGTCCTTTCTGGTTTCCTCGGAATGAAAATCGCTACTTATGCCAATGCGAGGACAACATTGGAAGCAAGAAAGGGAGTTGGCAAGGCTTTTATTGTTGCATTTAGGTCTGGTGCAGTAATGGGTTTCCTCCTTGCAGCAAATGGTCTCTTGGTGCTGTACATTGCCATCAATCTTTTCAAATTGTATTATGGGGATGACTGGGAAGGCCTTTTTGAGGCTATTACTGGTTATGGTCTTGGGGGATCATCCATGGCTCTGTTCGGGAGGGTTGGCGGTGGTATCTATACCAAGGCAGCTGATGTTGGTGCTGATCTTGTTGGAAAGGTTGAAAGAAACATTCCAGAAGATGACCCAAGAAATCCAGCTGTAAGCCATAGTGCACTCCTTAAATTGAGTTCTCTGATTTGTATTTTAGGCTTTTACTAATATGGTTAAATTGTCATCCTCTCAGGTCATTGCAGACAATGTTGGTGATAATGTTGGGGACATTGCTGGCATGGGTTCTGATCTTTTTGGCTCATATGCCGAATCGTCTTGTGCTGCCCTTGTTGTTGCATCCATCTCATCCTTTGGGATCAACCACGAGTTCACAGCCATGTTGTATCCTCTGCTGATTAGTTCTGTGGGTATCCTTGTTTGTTTGATCACAACTCTGTTTGCCACCGATTTCTTCGAAATCAAGGCTGTTAAGGAAATTGAACCAGCATTGAAGAATCAGCTTATTATCTCCACCATTCTTATGACTGTCGGTATTGCAATTGTGACCTGGATTGGCGTGCCATCTTCCTTCACAATCTACAATTTTGGAGTCCAGAAGGTTGTGAAGAACTGGTAAGATTGCAAATGATCCTTCTCTAAGAAATAAGCATTGTTGAAGTGCTGAGTCAAAAAATTTTATGGAATCATAGTATTTAATATCTTTTTGCCTAAGTGATCATCCCATTTGATTGTTTTAAGTCTACACTCTGTTTACTTGCATATAGATGTAAGAGATCACTGATGCAGCTACTAACATAGTTTATGTTTTGTAGGCAACTGTTCTTGTGTGTGGCGGTTGGTCTTTGGGCTGGACTTATCATTGGGTTTGTTACCGAGTATTATACTAGCAATGCATACAGGTATATGTAGAAAAATATTACTTGATTAAATAATTCTCTCATGGTTGCTATATGTTACCTGTTTTGACCCTGTATTTGGCATATTTTCAGCCCTGTGCAGGACGTTGCTGATTCCTGCAGGACAGGAGCAGCCACCAATGTTATCTTTGGCCTTGCTTTAGGATATAAATCTGTAATCATTCCAATTTTTGCTATTGCAGTCAGTATTTTTGTCAGTTTTAGCTTTGCTGCCATGTATGGTATTGCAGTGGCTGCCCTTGGAATGCTTAGCACTATTGCAACTGGTTTGGCCATTGATGCTTATGGTCCTATCAGTGACAATGCTGGAGGCATTGCTGAGATGGCTGGCATGAGCCACCGTATCCGTGAGAGAACTGATGCACTTGATGCTGCTGGGAATACAACTGCTGCCATTGGAAAGGTATGAGATATTCTCCTTGAATGACCTCGAGCATGAAATTTTCTTTTTAAAAACTTTATGTAGCTGTGCAAGCAAACTTTAAACTGATTAACCTCCTTTCTATTATTGTCCAGTTCTTGTAAGGTTTTAGTCACTAGCGTGAATTTATAAAAGTCTCAGTAAAAAATGTCGATGACCCCCAAATGGCTTAAGAGCTTTATATTCAATTTTATTCAGTAATTCAATATGAAATTTCGAATCCGTAAGTTGTAAAAGCTTCTTTCTGTGAACCATAGGCTCGAGCTTTATATTCAATATTGATCCTAAACCATTGTTTGGCTTTAGGGATTTGCCATTGGATCAGCCGCACTGGTGTCCTTGGCTCTCTTTGGTGCTTTCGTCAGCCGGGCAGCAATCTCTACTGTCGATGTCTTGACTCCAAAGGTCTTCATCGGCTTGCTAGTTGGTGCCATGCTTCCTTATTGGTTCTCTGCCATGACCATGAAAAGTGTGGGAAGTGCAGCTTTGAAGATGGTTGAAGAGGTTCGAAGGCAGTTCAACACCATTCCAGGCCTCATGGAGGGCCTTGCCAAGCCTGATTATGCTAACTGTGTGAAGATCTCCACCGATGCATCCATCAAGGAGATGATTCCACCTGGTGCTCTTGTCATGCTTACACCTCTTATTGTTGGAACCTTTTTTGGCGTGGAAACCTTGTCTGGAGTTCTTGCTGGCTCCCTCGTTTCCGGTGTTCAGGTAAACTTAAGAAGTCAGAATTCAGATCTTTGGGATTTGAGTTTGATTTGGATATTCTGATTAATGATTATGTTGTCCTCTCTGGTATTTGTTTCAACAGATAGCAATATCAGCATCTAACACTGGTGGTGCATGGGATAACGCCAAGAAGTATATCGAGGTAAGCATATAATAACGTCTCTAGACTCTAGCTAGTAGCTAGTTAGTTTACGGTTATGACTTATGGTTTCCTTCATTGTTCATATAATTTAAAAGTAAAAAATGTGTGATTTATTGTTAGGCGGGTGCATCGGAGCATGCACGGAGCCTAGGACCAAAAGGATCTGATCCACACAAGGCTGCTGTGATTGGTGATACGATTGGAGATCCTCTGAAGGATACCTCAGGACCATCTCTAAACATCCTGATCAAGCTCATGGCTGTCGAATCACTCGTGTTTGCTCCTTTCTTCGCCACACATGGTGGCCTGCTTTTCAAGATCTTCTGAAGAATGGCACGGGTTCCCTTATTTCTAGGGTTTTGAAGGTAGTTTCGTTAGTTTAGTGATTACTACTATTTTTGATGCGGAGATGATGATGAAGATGATGATGATTAGACTGACATATTGGAAGGGGTGTATGTCTTGGACTCTTTGGGTAGTTTTATTTGTTTGTCAATTGTTGTAGTATTAGATCAGCTCCAATTTCAACTTTTTGTAATGTTCTATTTTTATCCATTTATCAAGCAAAGAAAGAGCATTTGGACTGTTAGCCTATGGTGGTCGATCTCAATGGAGGAGACCAGATCCAACAGATGTGTTGATATCCTCCATCACTTGTAGTAGATGTGATCCTCTCTATTTTTATGCCTGAATTGTTGTAGCATTTTAAAAGGTTTTATTTTAGAGAAAAAGTAAACATATATAGCTGGGTATTTTGTCAGTACGAAAACAAATTAATCTATTTTCAAAAGTTGTATGCTTTGAATTTTAACTATCTACGCATACGTGACTCATGAGTATGGAATGATTGACGGAAAAAAAATTAAGAGTACGGATATTGATATCTATAAAAATGATAAGCGTAGTTATATTTATAAATATATCTATGTCTAAAATTTAAAATTTAAATATTACTAGAAACACATTTCTTAATGCCAATAATACTCTTATTTAAATAAATATTTTCATTTTAATACAATTTATTTATAAACCCTCATAAGTTATTAGCACATCCAATTTTACAAATGATGAATTTTTAAGTTCTCTAGATTCGAAAATACAATCTCGGAAATTCTTAAATTCTTTAATTTTGATAATCTTTATTACAATAATTTGTATTTGTCATATTAATTAAACTCTTAAAACTTTATTACAATAATGATGATTCAAACATTCATATGTAATTGGTAGAAAGCAGAGAATTAATCTACATGTCCGTCCCATCAAACAATTAAATGAATATTGGCTTGATTGATTTTATATCCTGTCGGTGCATTTTAAGAAATGAAACAAAATCCAGTTTACATCGTAGAGAGGAAATCATACACTGAAGCAGTGGAACTACTACAGGTTGCTGAGGGTAAAAAATTTGAAAAGACAGTGGAGTGGGGGATTGATTTAGCATCTGAACACAAAAGATACTTAACAGAGGTTAAATTTAAGAAGCCTGGTTATAGTATATAACTATCCAAAAGGAATCAAAGCATTTTACATGAGGGTCAATGATGACTTAAACACTGTGGCTGCTACTAAGGTTGGAGAGTTAATTGGAGGAAGCCAAAGGAGGATCGTATTGATATTATTAAGGACAGAATACTAGAGATGGGGGAACGTATTAATAATTAATGGATGTAAATAATATTTTATTTATTTTTAATTAAACTAATTTGTTCTTTTTTGTAAATTTTTATTGAGATATTTTTATAATTAAAATTTTTATTAAAATATAGATATGTTTATCATATTTATAAGTGTCAATATCGTCTCCCAAAAATAAAAAAAAATTCCCCCCCATACCATGGAGAAGAAAAAAGATGGGTAAGGTTCAGATATATAAGTAATTTTGCTTTAGGTTATTTTAGTAATAAAATATTTTAAGAAAAAAATGGGTGTGCAGTACTGCAGCTTTTGTTTTTTTTTTTTTTTTTTCCAAGAAAATTGTTTTTATTTTATTTTATTTTATTTTATTAACTGTTTAATAAGTGTTTATAAAAAAAATAATAAATAAATAAATAAATAAAACTGTTTAATAAGATATTTTTTTATTATATAAATATATGTTTTTTTACTTTTACTGTTTCTTTGACTTTAATTTGATTTTATGATAGTTGCAAATTGCTATGTCCATATGGTAAGCATCTTACACTGTTGTACCCCTAAATTTGGGATTCAAATTTATTTATTTATTTATTTTAATTTTATTTTTATAATGGAGAGATATTAGGGATTGAAGAGTTCGAAGAAAATGTAATAAGGGTAATAATATAATTGAATCGTTATTTAGTGAAAGAAAATTAGTATGAATGGTTAAAAACAATAGTTTTATAGGAGGAGATTATATATATATATATATATATATAGTTTCAATTGGTCATTTTGGCTATTTCCTTTATAAAATATGCATTTTATTGGGTGGTTGTTTGTAGGGATGGTAAAATAACTCACGGGAACTCACAATTATCGGAAGATATGTTTCAAATTGGTGAGGATGGTGCGAGTTTGAGGATAGATAGTAAAGCCTCCATTGAGTATGGGGCACGTATGGATTTTACGATCCTCACCCCGCTCCGTCCAGCCTCACTTAAAAATTAAAATATAATATTTAATTTTGTGATTATTTATTTTTTCTTTTAATTTTTAGGTTTAAAAATAATTGAATTTATTTGTTTGGTTGTGAGATTTATGTTTATTTTTTAATGTTTATGAGATAATTTTCAATAGTTTTTAAAAATTACTTTATATATCATCATAATCATTGGACTATATATTTATTATTTTGATAAATTGGTTTAATGGCATAAATGTGACGGGGATATAAAAAGCATATCCTGCTCCGTTGCGGCTTGCTCTATCTATTGTGGGTTTTTTTTTTTTTTTTTTGTTTTTTTTTTTGTTTTTTTTATTATATATATATATATATATATATTTTATTCGGGGTGTGTGGTAAGTTTTTAAAAAATAAATGAGACGAGGTGTGGGGAGGGCCACCCCACCGGATTGTCATCCCTAGTTACTGGGTTAGTTTCTACTAAAAAGAAACTAAGCATCAACTATAATTAAAAAGGGTTGTCCTATTGTCACCCACAAAATATCTTTACACACACATATTTTAATAAAAAAAAAATTTATTTATAAAATACCCTTACATTTAATTACTTAAAATACATGGTTTTATAATTGGAAATTAAATTTACTTCTTACACCCATAAGTTGAACACCTAATCAAAATAAACTCTAATAATATATACTTAATCAAACCCATTATCAATCGTGAAATATAATTTTTTTTTTCCCCATATAGTCAATGAATGGACGAACAAATGATTGATTTCATAGATTCTGAATGTATTATGTTTACTTTTATTTTTATTATTGTTTTGTGATTTAATAAAAAATTGTTGCAGTTGTAGTCATATAGAATTTTTTTTTAAAGCAGTTGTAGAACTCGATTAAGTCTATACGGTTCTTAAACATAACTCACTCATTCACTTTACTTTAATTAAACTACAAATTCTTATTAATTTAATTGGTTTGTAAATCGAAAAACTTGGTGGGTGGACTTTAAGAAAACCAAAATTTTAAATGAAAAAAATTGATTTGTTTGGTGATTGAATTTTTTTTTTTTAAGATAAAAGAAGTTTCATATTGTTGTTTGCTTAATTATTGTTGTTGTTGTTTTCTATAATGATGATTAAGTGGGTAAACTATTATGGTTTCATAGTTTTTTTGTTTTTTTTTTTTCATAGATAATTCTATATATTAATTCCACAAGTAACAATGAAAAAATATAATTAGTTTTAGAGTTGAATTTGTATTTTATTTTTATTCAAGTAGAATCTTAGTTATAGAGTTTTATTTGAATATGATATTTTTTTTTTTATTTGAGTAAATTCCATAATATTTATAAAAGGGAATAAAGAAACTGTATGTATTTTTTTTGAAAGAAGAAAATGTACATGTATGAATTTTATTTTTTTAGGGTGATGGAAGCAAATGAAGAGAAATGAGTGTAATGACAAAAAATATATGTTTCAAATTAGAAAAGAAGAAGAGAAGAGAAGAGAGAGAGAGAGAGAGAGAGAGAGAGAGAACTTAAAGGATAGTTTTGGTGTTTTAAGGGATATAGGGAGTAAAATTAAGAGTGGTGTTATTTGCACACCCTTACCGGTCTATTTATATTCATTTTTTTAAATTTTGATTTAATTAATTATAATTAAATATTTTTATTAATATTTTTGATTTATTTCCAAAACTAGCATTTTTACTTATTTTTTAAACTTAATACGTCTCATCTTTGATCTTTGTATACGTTTATCTCTCATTATCTCCATTGAACGATTTATTTTTTGTTATTAATTTTTTTCGAGTGTTTATTATTATTATTATTATTATTATTTTTAAAAATTTTATTTTAAAATTGCTATCCATTATAGGCAGAGACGGAGCTAGCTTTTTCCAAAATTTTTTTTGAAAAGATAATGACCTTTCTAATATCTTTAATTTATATATAATAATATCATTAATGATGTAGAAAAGTTGTGTACAGCATAATTGATTTGTTGTAATGAATATATGGTTTAAATTATAGAGGGTTTCTACATCATTAATTGCCATCCACGAGGCAAATCAGATATCAGATATCAATTTTTTTTAAAATTTTTTATAATATTTGTGTACTAGTCAGTACCCAAAATACTAACTCCACCAATAAGAGTGTAATATAGGTCTTTTTTCTTTTTCTTTTTACATTTATCTCACAAATTGGGTCACAAGTGCTACACTCCCATTGATAGGGTCATTATTTTAGGTATTCATTATTTAGTACCCAAGCATTATTCTTTGTTCTACTTTTCCTTTAATAATTAGTATCTCTATCATCATTCTCCAAATTTTGTTCCAACTTCCAACACTCCAATAATTCATCTTCTCCGTCTCAATCTTTTCAGAAACACAATCAAAGGAAAACCATTGATCCTGATTTCAAAAATAGCTCTATTAATCATGATTTCATAATTGATAAGTTTGATCTTTTGAAAAACCGTAGGATACAACTTAATTAGTATTTGATTGTATTTGTATAGCATGTTTATTTTATAATTTGTTTTGCCTTTTTTATTTTTATTTTATTTATTTATTTTTTTAATTATGTTAACGTATTTATTTAGAAATTATATTTACATAGTAATCCCCGCTATATCTTTTTAACTAGGTTTATTTTTATTTTTAATTAATACATTTTTCTAATTAAAAAAAAATTAAGAAACAGATTACAAGAATATAGTTTATTTATTTATTTATTTTTAAGGAATGTGAGATTTTATTAGATTTACTGTTTAAAATTTTTTTTCTTTAAATTTTATATCCTTTAAAATAGTTTTGATAAAGAAAATAAAAATAGTAAAAAATAATAAAAAAGTGAAACATAAATAGACTATTAAGACACTCAAAATTAATAATTAAATTTTTTTAATCGGATGTAGAAAGAAAAATTGATGCGAAAATGATATTTGGACCCCTAATTAAAACTCTCTCGTACTCTCTCACACGCATGACGCAACTATAGAGTTCCATCCATGAGAGTTGCTAAATTCCCAGATCCGTGTTTAAGATGATGAATGTCAAATTCAAAGCCAATTAAAAAACATTTTTGATTGATTGATCCTACCTTCAACTTCGAGATGCTCTACTCCTCCGTAACCAGCATTGCCACCGCCACCGCCACCGCCACCTCCACCACAAACCCATCTCTACTTCCTCATTCAATATATCTCCCCTCAATTTCTCTTCCATTCAAATCAACCTCCAAACCACCCCTCAGACCCTCCTCTCGCCTACGCATACGTTCCCTCGACGCCGCCCAGCCTTTCGATTACGAATCCCAACTCCAATCCCAATACCTCCAAAGCACCTCTTTGAAAATCGCCATCATCGGCTTCGGCAACTTCGGCCAGTTCCTAGCCAAAGCCTTCGTCCGCCACAACCACACTCTCCTCCTCCACTCTCGCACCGATTACTCCCACATTGCTCGTCAACTCAACGCCAACTTCTACACTGACATCCACGACCTCTGCGAACAACATCCTGATGTTGTTCTCGTTTCCACTTCAATTCTCTCCACCGAGTCCGTCCTCAAATCAATCCCTTTTCAGAGGCTCAAACGGAGTACCCTTTTCGTCGATGTCCTCTCTGTCAAAGAGTTTCCAAGGAATCTTTTCTTCAAGTATTTGCCTGAGGAGTTTGACATTTTGTGTACGCATCCCATGTTTGGTCCTGAGAGTGGTAAAGATTCATGGGTTGGGCTTCCTTTCGTGTATGATAAGGTTAGATTAGGAGATGATGAGGAAGAGAGAGTGACACGGGTCGGCAGGTTTCTTGATATTTTCGCTAAAGAAGGGTGTCGAATGGTTGAGATGAGTTGTGCAGAGCATGATAGATATGCTGCTGGATCACAATTTGTGACTCACACAATGGGGCGGGTTCTAGAGAGGTTTGGAGTTGAGTCTTCGCCGATTAATACAAAAGGGTATGAAACATTGCTGAATTTGGTGGAGAACACTAAAGAAGATAGCTTTGAGTTGTATTATGGGTTGTTTATGTACAATAAAAATTCTTTGGAGCAGTTGGAGAGGTTGGATATGGCTTTTGAAGCTATTAAGAAGGACTTGTTTGGGCGGTTGCATCAGGTTTATAGGAAGCAATTGTTTGGTAATTCAGAGGAAGAGCAGAGGACGCTTCGGACCGTGCAGAAGTTGCTTCCGAATGCTGCTCCTGTGGAACCTCCAAAGGAGAGTTAAAGACTGGAAGAATCTTGAATGGTTATGTTCTGTTTTCTATTTTATGAATTTTGCTATCTTTTCATTGTATATGGCATTTTTCTCTTTGTTTAATTTTGTACTTGAATCAGCTAGTTATCATTATAGCTCATGACAGTCGAGGGCACTGGATTTTGCATGTATGAGAGAGTTTAGATGGTTACGGGTTGCCTTCTGAATTATTGTTATTATTTTGTGATGTAGTCAATGAATGGCTAATAAGCTTCATTTTAACTGCAGATTGTTTTCTGTTGGTTAACTATGGTTTTCTATAAGAAAGGATACAAGCCATGGGGTTTATATTATCTCTCTTAAATTATTTGTTTTGTTAATTGGTATACTGTTTGGCATATAAGCTGATTGAATGGACATTGTTGATGGTGAGGACACAATTCTAATATCATAAAACTTGTGGTGTTATCTCTAAAGATATAAATCAAAAGAGATTGAAGAATGGATTAGACCATTATGGTTGGGAAGATGTAGAGGAAAAGGTGATGGGAGAAAGCAGATCAAACAATAATAAAAAAAGCTTAAGCTCAGATTTAATGCAATCTCTAACTTCCAGGAGCTGTTCCTAGTTTCCTTTTTTGTTGGTTGCATTAGATGTTTAGTTGGATCAGGACATCAGGTTCTTAAATTTTAAACATATTGAATGCTGTGTTGGATCAGATCTTTAAGTTTTTTTTTTTTTTTGTTAAGTTATAAACATATAGATGTTCTGTTGGATCAGGTATTTAAGTTTTAGATGTGCTTTTTAGGATGGTGGAGTCGTTTGTTATAAACATATAGATGTTCTGTTAGAGGATCACAAACACCGTGTACTATGAAAATCCTTCTCGCGTACTTGTTTGAAGTTTATGAGATTTCAGCATGAAAGATGGCAATCTGTTTCAATAGATTTAACATATAAGTGTTTGTAAATATGTTAATAGTTATAACATATAGACTTTTTGAGAGGAAATAAATGGGAAGATAAGGAGATCAAACTGTGTGGTAAAACAAAAACAAATCAGAATGGAATGCTATACTATGGATAATTAGTGATATCATTTTTTTTTTTTTTTTCGCTGCAGTAGATGTTCTGTTGGTAAGGTCTTTAGTTTGGACATTGTAAAAGTGATTTTGGGATTGTCGAGGCTTTTACAATTTGAGTATAACAAATACTGTATTACTGTGTACTATGAATTTTATAAAATTACAGCATAAAAAATGACAATCTGATTCAATAGATGTAGCATATCAATAGAAATTATAATGCGTTATAGTTATAACATATAGATTTTTTGAGAGCGAAAACATGGGAAAATAAGGAGCTGGTTCATAGAAGTTCTGTTTTGGAGGGAATTGGAGCTGGTTCCCTTTTTTTTTTTTTTTTTTAATATATCAACATTGATTCTTTTCATATTTCTAACAAATGGAATTACTGGAACCAGATATTCTCCTTGATAAGTTTTACCTTTAATCTCATCTCATATCGAAGACATTGATTCTCAATGTGTTCTTGGATAAATTTTTTTGGGAAAAATAACTATAGTACATCTTTTGCATTCTGCATTTCCTTAACAAATTCCTATGGAAAATGTAGACAATGTTTCTTTCTAGATTGACATGGATTATTTCTCTGCTTTGTAGCATATTCACCTTCAATTTTGTTGTCCTAGAAAAAGCCCTTTGAGAATGCTCCTCCTTATGAGCCTGTAGGACTTTCAAGAACTGATAAAAAATTAGTTTTCGTATTGTTATCATATGCTGAACTTAATCTTAGATATAGCAAGAAGTAACTCCTTGTGGGGACTGGGGATTCGTTTTCTTAGGCTTCACTCTGAATAGTTATAAGAAATTTTGCCATTGAAAGTCATTGGGCTGATTGGAGAAGTTCCTAGGACAGAAGAGATGTCAACTTTACGTGGGGCTCCTTTGGCAAACCTAGTTCATTTTTTTTTTTTTTTCAAGTGGCAGATCTAATGGGATTACTGGGGAATATGGACTATGACTGCTGTTAGTTGATTCAGGAAAATTATATTTTGAAAGAGAATTTATGCGAAGAAAGATGAAGCTAATAGCTGAGTTCTGCCTTCTTAAGATTTGATATTTTATTAGTTTTCAAATTCAAAACCATAATATAAAGAATTAAAGATAGTTGCTGGACTGGGAGCATCACAAGACAAGCACTTTATTTATTGATTTTTGAAAAGCACAAATACAAATTTGGGATTATATTTCTTAGAGCAGTAGACAATAGCAGGATTAGAATTCCTCTTAGTATTGAAGAATTGTTCCTAGAAAAGCCTATACTATTAATAATTACATTTTAGATTACACTTTTGCAGTATGTAGCGCTCTCTGTCCTTGCTGGTAGTATACCCAGTGTGTAACAGCATAATCTTTCACCTTCTTGAATAATCTTGGTCGTTCCTCATTGATCAAGTCATCTTCTGGTCCAAACTCTTTGTTCACTTCAGGTGCATAAAAAACAGCCACCGAAATCCTATCTCTGTCTGAGCTAGTCACCACCCTATGCACCGGACTTTTGAATATTCCATTGGTCATTATCTGCAAGTATCATCAATAACTAACTAAATTATCTGAACATTTTAAAAGTTAAAACAAGATTCTTGAAATAAATGTTATTGTGCCATGCCTCCATTTGATCGCCCATGAGGACTAGGAAAGCTTCAGATAGTTTGGGTACTGTAAACCATTGTTCATCTTTGAGTACTTGAAGACCTTCTTCATCCTGGAATATAGTTGTGTACCCTGATCCATCTGCATGTGGTTTTAAGCCAAGAACAAGATCTGGCCTCTGACAGCGTGAGTAGTAGTTAAACCTAGCTTGGTACTGGGCTCTTTCACCAAATTGATTCAAGAAACAGTTTTCTTCTAAATTCAGTGACTTTGCCATGGCTTTTGAAACTATCTCTGTCACTATCTTCGTCTTAAGAGAGTATTCTTCTAAGATCCCTCTGTAAATGAGTCGAATATTGTTAAGTTACCATATCTGGTCCGGTTGGTTAGTTTACTTAATCAATAATGTTTATAGTAGACGATTAAAATGATAATGGTGATATACACATGTTGTTCATTAATCTTAAGATTTTTTTTATTAACATCTTGATATGTCTTAATATTACCTGAAAGATTCTGGTTTTTCTGGCCAAAATAGGAGTTTTCTTTTATCTTCTGGGTACACTTCAAGATAGAGCCGATCAGACCAATCTAAAAATTGGCCTGCTGCAGGGACGGGGTCAGCCCCATAGCCTTCAAACTCCTCAACTCCTTTGGCTTGCTTCTTCTTCTCTTCCATTGGTTGTTCAAAGTATTCCCTGGTAACCTGGCGAATCTTATCAAGAAATTCACTTGAAATCCCATGACCTATTGCCTGAAAATCCAGAACAAACTCTGTAGGTATGTTGTAAGAGCTTAGAATATAACATAGATAGAACAACACAGTAGTATCACAAACAATTGCTACATAGAAATGAAGATCCTTCTAGAATCTACACCCATCTTATGTCTATCATGTCTTGTCAGGAACAGGTCTGAAATTGATGTTACTTTCCACCATATAAGGAAAACTAAAGCATGTTTCAAAATTTGTTTTCTGGATTCACTGATCAGATAGAAATATGGCTTGATGTTCTACTATGGATGATTTTGTGCAAGGATAATGAATGATTCTAGATCTCTGGTTTCCTGGGATATTCATGCATGGACTTGGAACTAAAATACTATTTTGGTCTCCTATGATTATCGCTGTATCAGGAATTGAGGAATATTAATATCAATCACTAGGTTTCACTTTGTTACTTGATTAAGTTTAGCGTTAAACCTGAAAGCAGCCCCATGAAGAAAGTGCTGATCTTAGTTTCTCCAGTTCTTCTTGTTGTTTAGTGCAAGGTGTCGATGATGACGAGAAGAGACTGAGGTCAATGATGGGAACCGGAGATAATGGAGCCGAAACCTCTTCAACAGAATCACCTTCTCTACAAATATATGGTGCTGGTGGTGGTTCTTCATCATTAAGGGACATTTCCTGTACCCGTTTTGATAGCAAAATCTCGACAGGAACTTCGGCCATTTTCGTTCTGTAAACTATACTGTAAGGATTACTGAGTATTTTGATATGCAAGATATGAAGTTATTGCTCTCTCCCCTGTAAAGATAATAACATAGTGGTTGTCGGTTGTCATTACTCGATTGAGAAGCTGACATAGACATGGGCCATTGTTTGTAGTCAATGGTTCCTGTGAAGACGTGCCAAATACACAACAACTAGATAATAGACAGATCAACTTTACCAAGTGAAGATAACTCTTTAGAACTATTAAAAATTGATATGTTATTATTCCCTCTTGTGGCCTAACGGACTGGCACGGCATGGCACGTAAAATGTACGACCCAAATGGGCATGATTATCTTCGAGATCCCATACATTTGGCACTTTTACAACAATTAAATCTTTACAACAAGTGAAAATGGAACCGAACCAAAATGATATCGTGAATATATGTCACACATATCTAGTTTTTATAAGAACAATAGAGAAAAGAAAGATCAACTAGGAATATAATGGGAAAAATGGGAATTATGCTTAGAAAAAAAAAACAAATACATGAGACACTTGAGAGGAGAGCTTTGGAGATGGTGCAGGTGAACTAAGAGTAGACATGTAAATTGGGTCGAGTTGGTCTAGGCACAACCCGATACAATACAATTCTGTACGAGCATAGCACGACACGGCCCGAGAATTATTAGGCCGTGCCAAAGCACGATATACTTCATGTAGCGTGTTGGGCTGAGTTGTGTGGTCCAACAGGTCGACATAGATGTAAAAAGTAAGACTGAATGTGTCTCAAATGGGCCCGACCCTAATGTGGCTTGTATGGGCCATACTCAATTTCTTAAATAAAAAACTTAAGAGTAACGATATTACCACCCTTTAAAAACCGTATGTACACCCCTTTTGTAAGTACACCCATATCAAAATTAAAAAAAATCTTTAGTTTGTATATAAACCCCACTTAATGCCAAAACTACCCTTTCTTTAATTAATGTCAAAAATAACTTGTGCTTGTACATTTTGTCTTTGTGAGATTAACAAATTACTGGAAAAAAAATTATGAAACTAAAATTATAAACAAAAGAATCAACGGGTTCCAAAAATTTAAAGAATTTCCATGGCTATTTCTCTGAACCCGGAAACGAAAATAACCACCAAAAAAAAAAAAAAAAAAAAAAAAACTTTAGAAGAACCATTTTCTTCTCCTCACAAGAAAAATCATTTGTACGGAGGCAATTAAAAAATAAGAGAAAAAGAAGATAAATGGAGAGGTTTTAAATGAGGAATGAGGAGATATTAAAAGTAAAATAAAATAAAGAGACAACTGTTGCCGGCAATTAAAAAAAAAGGAAGCAAACACTAATTAGAACAAAAAGATTAAGTAGATTATATATTAAAAATAAAATTGAGTGAATTTCACGAAAGTATGAAAGTATGAAACAGCCATTCCAAATCACCTATACATATGCAACTGAGAGAAAATCTTCTTATCAATAGGGAGTAGAATTTCAAGTATTGGGTTTTCTAGAAAACCACGTTTCACTGCTTAAGAATATATAATACAACTACTGTGGGTGCATGATTTTGATTCACTTATTTTATTTATTTATATTTTTTTTTATGAACAATTAAAATAGGAAATTGATTAATAATAATTGGTACTGTGGGTGCATGATTTTGATTCACTTTTTTTAATTTTAATTTTATTTTTTATGAACAATTAAAATATGAAATTGATTAATAATAATTGGTGGGTTTTTATTTTTATTTTTTATATATATTATTTTTTAAATTATTTTGGTGTATGTATTTAATAACTATTTAGTTATTTTAGAAATTTAATTTAAGGGTGTTATTAGATTTTTAAAAATATATTAATTTGGAGTGTACGTACGATTTTTAAAAAGTTCAAATACCATTACTCAAAACTTAATGATTGTTTCTAATTTCAAATTATATATTTAATTCATTAAATATCGAATATATTGTCATCTAAAAAAGTTCTCCCTACACCTATTTACTCTCCACTAGAGATGCACGTTTGGGGAATGAGGATGGATATAGGTCCCCCCATTCTTATCCCCACTTCATATGCCCTTCCCCCATCCTCCCATTTCCCCAAATGGGAAATGGGGATGGGGAATTTTTGGGGGACCTATATCCATCCCCATCCCCAATTCTCCATTTTTCCCTTTTTTTTTTCCATTTCCCTGTTTCCCCCGTTCCCCCATTTTCCCATTTGACTAAAATTTATAAATTAAATTAAAAAAACAAACATTCCATCACAAATATAAAATAAAATAAAATAAATTTCATTAGTGTATTTTATATAAAATGTGTATATATACTTAGGGAATTAGGGTTTTCAAAGAATAAACAAAAAAAATAAAAATATATATTATAATTATATTTATATATATTTAGGGGAAATGGGGAAATGAGGATGGGGACCCCACCCCCCCCACATCCCCATTTTAATTTGGGGATGATTTTCATACCCCACCCCCATTTCTCCATTTTCCCCTAAAAACAAATCCCCAAATGGAGATGGGGATGCGGGGAATTGAGATCCCGGAGAAAAATGTACATCTCTACTCTCCACACCCGCATTAAAAACTTTTAAATTGATTATTTACTCTCTGCACCTTTTAAAATACCACAATTAACCTTAAGATATTAATCACATTTAATCCTATCATTTTTTCTCTAAACTCATTTTTAATATTTTTATTCTAATCCTATAAATTATGAATAAACAAACATACCCAACCATTTTTGCCACTAGATTGATCGGATCTCTTTTGATTTTATATTTATTGATTGTTGAATTGGGCAACTTCATTGTTTTGGAAAGACACCTTCATTAATATATATATATATATATAGTTTTTCTATTATTAATTAGAACTGATATAAAATATATCAGTTCCTTATATGTGGGCCATTGGATTTAAAAGATTTTTTGACAAATGAATGCAGTAAAGTCAAAACATTTAAATCAATGGTCCACATATAAGGAACTGATATATTAGTTCAAAATGACAATAGAAAAACTATATATATATAGTTAGTGTTTTTTTTTTTTTTCCTCTAAACCCAAAATTCCTCAACTCAAACATCTCCAATTTCATGATCAAAATGCACATAAAGCGGTAGAAAAAAATCCATTCGAATGAATATCTCACGGTCATCACATGCAACTCAATTGAAACATCATCGTCAAATACTTTTATATGGTTGTGAAAGAGAACTTGGGGTTGCTTTTATACGGTGGTTCAATGAATTTATTCAATCAAATACTTAAACATTAAAAATAAAAAATGTTCAAGTCAGTGAACACTCATATAACCTTATCATTGTATGTTGATTATTATATTTATATGTTTTGACTTAAAGTGTATGTAATTGTCAAAACTTTTCTATAATCAGTTGTCCACATGTATTGACACTGATGCATCAGTACGTACTAACCAGAACGAGACCGCTTAAACGTGATAGCTATGGGAGCAAAGAGTAAATTGGTTTTTTAATTATTATGTCATTTTAAGTAAGTTGATATAATAATATTTTAATATTAAATAGTTTTACATGATGTGAAAGAGAACTTTATTGGGTGGCAATAGATATGATGATATTTTAATATTAAATAGTTTTATTAAATCATGGGTGTGAAAGAGAACTTTATTGGGTGGCAATAAAGCCACCCAATGATGTATTATATGAATATATGATAATCAAATATTAATTTTTTTGTCAAGTTTTCTTTGATAAATGTTTTGGTGTGTTGAAGTATTATTTTAATTAAATTTTAGTATTTAATTTATTTTTCAACATAATCATACTAATACTCGGAATTAAATTAAATCATTTAAATAAAATTTGTATTTAAATACTTTTTTTTTTTTTTCAATTTGTCAAAAAAAAGAAAAAAAAAAAGAACTGTTTTTCAACAAATATTTGTAATGGTTTAATTTAATCTCTAAAAGATAATTTTCATAACCAAAACAACTTTAAACTTAAAATTCATAATCCTTAAATATTTAATCTTTTAAAAAAATGAAAAAAGAAATTAGTTGTGGTCCATCAGACAACTCATTGCCCAACACGACAAAGCACGGTATGTATTGGGTTGTGTTGGACTATAGGCATGTCGTGCCATGACCCGTCACTTAGTTTGCATGTGCATTGTAAATGTAGAACGTGTCAGTTTAGCATGACCCATTTTACATCTCCAACTCACTATACTTATAAACTAGTTAATCATTTTAGAAATTTTATTATTGAATTTTCATAAAAGTAATAATTTAGGAAGTATGACTGTCTTACACTCTTACCTTTATGATCTAAATATCCAACACTAATCAGTCTCTTTGATTTTGGGCGGGCCCAACAACATAAACTGAAATGGGCTTCACTAATCAAACTACTACAACCTGGTAAGATCAACGGCAGATAAACTAATCACTGGGAAGCATAGAATCGTCATAGTTATTCTCAATTCTCATTAAGCAATGATGAACATGAAATTCCTCGTCACCTCTATAGTTCAAACAAAATAAAAATAAAACGTCATTTTCTTCTAAAAAAGGGTTTGTGTTTCGAATGGCTCGATGATGGCAATGTAATTTTGTTTATATATCTATATATCTATATAATCTCATCCAATCCCCATCTGTCGTTGCTCAAATCCAATCCATTGATTGCCAAGAAAATCCAGGTATCAGACTAACCTTTTTATTCTTCTAGTTATGGCTACTGTTTCTTTTTAAGTAACTAATCAATGGGTGATTCTTGTTTTTGTTTGAAATTGTTAAATTTTTTGTAGAGTGGGAAGAATCTATGGGGAGTGCTTCATCTATGCTAACTCAATATGACATAGAAGAGGTTCAACAACACTGCGACCATCTCTGTAAGTTGTTTTGGACTTTTGTTTCTGTTTGATGGGTTTCTTCATCTGGGATTTTTATTAATGTGTTTTTGTTCTGAAATTCAGTCTCCCAACAAGAAATAGTGTCTTTATATCAGAGATTTTGCCAGCTAGATAGAAATGCTAAGGGGTTTATTTCGGCCGATGAGTTCTTATCTGTGCCTGAATTTGCAATGAATCCACTTTCTCAGGTAGTCTTATATCATATATGTTTACTTGATGGAGTTTTAAGGATTCAATTTGACTTTTGGTTTTAGTTTTTTTGGATGATTTATGAAAGTGGGTTTACATTTTGAGAGCTTTTGGCTTCATGGGGTTATGCAGAGATTGCTTAATATGGTGGATGGGTTGAACTTTAAGGATTTTGTGGCATTCTTGTCTGCATTTAGTGTTAAAGCAAGCGTGCTGCAGAAAGTTGAACGTAAGTGTTATTAACCTTGACTTCAGCATTTAAAAACTTTAAATTTAATTTATTCTGTTAGTTCTGCTACAATTAAATTTACAACTTTGCATAACTTGTTGGACCTTCTATTGTGGCATTTGTTAACAGTTTTTAAATGTTGAATCATAAGTGATGCAAACGGTAATTCATTTTTGGGAAATGTTCAATCATAAGTGATGTACACGGTAGTGTATTTTTGTCAAATATGAATCATAAGTGTTGTACATGATAAATATATGTTTGCTAATAAGGTATATTTGATCTTTCCAGATTGTTTTGAAATTTTCTCACAGCATCACAGTGATACAGAACTAATTTAGTGAATGAGGTTAGCTAACATACAGTTAGAGCTAATTCTATATTAACGAGCTATTTAATGCACTCACACACAAAAAAAAAGAATAGGGACTATGTAAGTAATATCTTAATTACCAAGGTTGGTAAGATTTAGCCATATAAGTATAATGCATTTTTTGTATTACACTTAATGTCTTAACTCTTAACTACCAAGACTATTTATCATCTTCTATATGTTAGGGGAAAATTGGCATTGATTTTGAGGATACTGAATTACTTTGTTCTTCTTGATGTGATATCAACATTGCTCATGTCTCCCTGTCTCAGTTATTTTCAAAGTTTACGACTCAGATTGCAATGGAAAGGTGTCTTTTAATGACATATTGGAAGTGCTGCGGGACTTGTCTGGTACATTTATGTCCGATGAGCAAAGAGAGGTATTGTTAAGGATTCACAGCCTCTGCCTCTATAATTTAACCTACCAATGGACATCAATTCTTAATGGTTTAAAGAAAAACTGGGAAGCTATGAAGTCATTTGTAGATTTACTTTAACCATTCATTGTCGCTTAAGTTGGGGACTGGGGAGACATAATGGAACCATAACCATTTTTTGAAAGTACTACATGATTCTAGTAATTTTTCCTGAAGAAGTCTAGTTTTATGTACTGTTGTCAATGACACTGATTGTCTAAATGATAATGTTTTTGCAGAAGTTCTTAGTTCTGGTTTTAGGGGCACAAATGATGCTTGTTGATAAAGTATACTACAATGGGAAAAAAAACTTATTGGCTGTTATAGGAGATGATATTTGTTTACATTTAATCTATTGTTAATATAGAACTTATTGGCTGTTATAGGAGATGATCTTTGTTTTGATATAAATATAGTAGCAGCTGATAGCTTAGTTGCTCATTACTTTTTATTTATTTATAAATAAATAAATAAAAAAAATAAAATTCAATAAATTATGCCCTTGAATTAATATCTAATGACCGATAACGTGGCTATGAATTTTTATAGTCACGCTTTTTGGTTAGTCTGCATTGTTATTGTTTCACTGTCATTGACTACTGAGAGCACCGATTTTTTTTTACCAAGAACTGTAACATCTTGAGATCATTTAATAAGCGTTTGATCATGCTTGTTTTGAATGGTACCTAGAATCTTAGACTCATTTGTGTCTCTCTACGTATAAATATCTGTAAGAGTTCATTATTTTTTTTGCCCTACTGCAGGGGTGATTGTTTTTTGATCTGTGTACCTTGTTAGACATAGGCATTTTGCCTCATTCGGAACTTGATGTAATAGACAAATTGATTGAGCAGTGTCTAATAAATTGGAAATTTTGTTCATTCATAGTTTTTGGGGCATTGTTGTTGGATGTATTTCCTCAAATAGTTCTCAATAACACCTGTATTGTACCTACGCACGTGGCTTATTTGTCATGGTTAGTAACTTTGCACATTTTGTATTGCTTGACTTACATAGTTTGTTTATTTATCAGCATACCTTCTGTTTGTGGTTAACTGCGGGGATAGATAAAAGAAAGAAAAAAAAATACAAGTTTCTCTTTTCATTTCATCTTGCAATATAAAACTAAGCATGTGAACATTATGAAATATTAGCGTCATAGCGCGCAAGATACTTAAATTTTTAGATTAAAACGTGTTCCGCACTTTTCCTTATTTTACTGATAGGTAACATAGGTTACATACATCACTGAAATTATTTCTGATACTATCATGGACTAATTGTTTGTTTGCTTTCTTTAATATGAAAACAATGAGAGGAAAAATAGTTTTTAAATTTGATAAGGCTGTGATATGACAAATTTCTTGCACCCTTTTTCTTTGTCATGCAGAAAGTCTTGACTCAAGTGTTCAAAGAAGCTGGTTACACAAGGGAATCTTATTTCATGTTGGATGACTTCATTAAGGTGCTTTAAATTTTATTCTCTCTTAATTTTTTTCGAGATATGGAATAGAAAGGAAATAGAAGAAATGGATATAGTTGAAAGGATATAGCTCTCGTGCAACTTTAAAAGTTTTAATAGCTGATAGTAACACATAGGACAAGGTAATTTAGGAAGATAAAAGTAATAGAATTGGTCCTCTTTAGCTGGCAAGTATTGAGGAGACAGAATAAGAACAGATATATTTTATCCTAAGTGTCCTTGTGGTCTCACTCATGGGTTCAAACCATCTAATATTATCACCAACTAATATAAGCAGGCTATTCAGCCTTTAAGAAAATATAATAAGAACATTTATATTTTATCCGAAGTGTCCTTGTGGACTCTCTCAGTGGGTCAAACCATCTAATATTTGTTAAGAGTACCCGCAAGTGAAATTAGGGAAGAGGGGAATGAATCTCATGCCGAAAACACAGAGCAATAAAAGGGTATATATACCAATGCATGCCACAACTCCATAGGTTAGTCTTTTGGGTTGTAAGGTAAGGCTATCCACCAATATATATATATATATATATATGTATGTATATATATATCACTTCTCGTAAAAATAAAAAATACAAACTAGTATGAAATTTTAATAAAATTATCAGCCAACTAATATCAGCAGGCTATTCAGCCTTTAAGAAGATATCATAAGAACAGATATATTTTATCCCAAGTGTCATTGTGGACTCTGTTAGTGAGTCTAAAATATCAGCAGGCTATTCAGCCTTAAAGAAGATATAATAAGAACGGATATATTTTATCCAGTGTCCTTGTGGACTCTCTCAGTGGGTCTAATCATCTAATATTATCAACCAAGTAATATTAGCAGGCTATTCAGCCATTTATATTATATACACAACTTTGTGCCACATGTGCTCTAAAAATAATACACTCTTCAGTTTGATATGGTCACATGACTCACATGTCTTCACAATGTCAATTTTACTCAACAACTTGGTTTTTTCCACTTCTTTCTTTCGTTTCCCAATTTTTTTCAGGTTCTTTATCATTGAAGATCATTGGATATGTGCACTCCTACTTTTAAAGCAATACTTGCTTTTTAGGTTCTTCCAAGTGTTTTTAATTCAAGTTCCATTTCCTGTTGAATGACAAAATCAAACAGAAGTTAGGGACAATGGGCCTAGATTACATATTTCTTCATAATGTGCAGGTGATCAAACTGATTTGAAACTTTAAGATGATATGAATAAAAGGCAAGAATTTGACAAATTCGATAGAAAGAACGAGATTGTTTATCTGTATATACTTTAATCATATTAGTTTGTCTTCTAAAATAACAAATAAGATGACCTATTAGGATCATCTGTTCTGTTTTAGTTTTTGTGTCATGACTCATGTAGAATTCTATGCTTCAAGGTTTTCGATCTATAGCTAGTCTAACTGTCGCCATTAACATTCCTCATCCCTGTTTGATAAAATAATTATTATTCAAATTATAGTACGCTTTATACTTAATTTGCCTTATTTGTTTGTTTGAAATGTTATATTTTTTCTTATCACTATCATTGTTTTGAATTTGTTTCAGGTTTTTGGAAGTTCCGGACTTAAATTAGAGGTTGAAGTTCCAGTTGACTGAGCAATTGCTGCAGTCTTTCTCAACTTTAATTCAAGATACACAAACAAAAGATGCCAAGCCACACCTTTGTAGAGCTTTTCAACTCAAATCAAAACCACACTCCTGTAATATTTTTCCCATTTTGTTCCTTAACCTCAGTGAACAGTAAGGAAAATAAGGAACCTGTGTAATTGAATAAGCTTTCAGGTTCCCTCATCTCTATTTAAATGAATCATGTGTTTCAGATTTTCACACTATGCTTGGTCCTTTTTACAATTTTGTTATTCCTTTCTGCCCATCTCGAACATTCAATTATCGTCATGTCAGTTTTCCCTCCATTCTTGGCATTGCATTTTATGTTGTCATAAGGGTTCTGAACTTCTGATCAACTGGTAATTTAAGCCGATGGAAAATATATTTTGTCAAGATGCAGGGAGGAAAAGACCGGTTTTTCCTCTCATAAGCATACACTTTGAGCATATCTTGAACATACTAATACATGTCACCGTATTTTTGTCATGTGTATTATTATAATTGATGTTATGTTGCTGATATGGTAAAAGTGTGGTGATGTGTATTAGTATATTCAAGTTATGCTCACAATTGTGTACTTATAAGAGAAAAATAGGGGAAAAGACTGCTTTAATAGAGCCACTATAGATGATAATGAACTGAATTTTTTTGAAATAATAAACCAACTTTTTGAGAAGCAGCTAAATGAAGCTGAAATTTCCAACCAATGACAAATTTGAATAAAGAGATTCTTTTTGCATTTTCTCTTCAAAATTCTCTATCGCTTAAGAGTTAAGACGAGTAGCAAAATATAAAAAGAGAAAAAAGAAGAATAAAAATAAAAACTTTGTTGGGAAAAAAACTTGTTTCTTCCTCTGAGAAGTGCAACACACTCTCTCCATCACTTGGAAGAAAAGCAAAATAAATAAATAAAAATGGAAGTTTTCTTGAAGATGCCCTCCAGTATAGAAACTGAAACTTTATCTGGTAAGCAACAATCATTCACTTTCACTTTCACTTTCTCCAACTCCAACCCACTTTTTCCTTTTATTTATTTTTAAATTTGAACTATTACTTACACTAATATGCATCCTCTGGTTAAAAGTTGAATATCAAAGTGTAGTTTCTTTCTTGTTTGCTTATTCATATTCTATTGTTTTGATGTTTCCTGACATGGGGTTTCAATTCTTTGATTTTTTTTTTCTTTCTTTCTGGTTTTGTATGTAACTGGTAGATCAGAAGGAAGTTCTATGTTTTAAAGGACAAGGTGTCAGAAATTTGTGTTCCTTGCATATGCCTAATGAAGACATTATTCTGCTAAGAAAGGCTATGGAAATCACATCACAAGAATTACAAGTTTATTATACCTCAAGAAATAAGCTGCTGACATTCAAGAATGTCAAAAATACAACCGATCATGATAAGTGTAGAGTGGTGAGTAAGAAATCAGCAGCTGCTTCCGGGTCACACGAAGCAGTTAGAAATTGTTCAACAATTGCAAGCAAGGGTAATATTGAAGTTGAAGAGGTGGATAAGAGATTGATGAAACTTGAAGAAGAAACTGAAGCTATGAAGCAAACATTCATTGAGAGCATTGAAGAAAAGAAAATTTTGGTAAATGAAATAAGTGAGCAGTTAAGGAGGATTCATCTTTGTTACTGCCTTGGAAAGCAAGCAAATGAAAATGGTTCTTTGGTTGTCAACTCTTCTTCTAAGGTAATGCATATTTCTCATTCCCCAAACAAATATTTCTTAGTTTTTTTTTTTTTTTTTTTTTTTTTCCTTCTTGGTATGAATAATTTTGTTGTCTAATTGGATCCAAAAGCATAATACATTTTTGAGTTCACTTTTTCTTAATTGATTATGTTTTAAAAAAGTAAAAAATGATTCAGTGCTGTTGGTATATATATACATATATGCCCGACTCAATCAAATTATGTGATATAAAACCAGTTATGTAAAAGATGCATTGACATAACATAAGTGGGTTGGGCGTATAAGCGCTAGGACATATTAAAACATTTCTCGAAAAAAAAGATTGAAAGTCTTCTTCGTTTAAATTAACTTGAACTAGCTAGATGATGAATTCGACTATAAGTCAAAATTTGAACTAATTACCGATGGAAATTTCATTTAGTTAGATGCTTACACAACTCTTATATATTTGCAGTATTTCAATGCTTTTAAAATTCGTATTAATTGAAATGTATGACTTTGTGTATAATTAATAGTGATGTTTAAATTCACAGCATGCAGCAATGGAGACTGGTCTTTCACAAGTTCTAATTGAAGATTCAAATCCATGTATTGTCAAAAGATCAACAATGCATTTCAGCAACTAAACCGTCTATTCTTCAATGCATAATTCTTCCTCAAATATCTCGACAGCATACTCTTGTATTTTTTACTAGACAGTTTTATTTTATTTTTAATTTTTTATTATTAGATGAAATTGTCAAAATTAACCCTCTCAAATTATTGATTTTATTTTTAATCACATGCATTATTTCTCATCTTTTTAACCAAACATGAACTTTCAGTTCACTCTAAAGAGGAAATGGGGCAAGATATCACTTTTTTTAACTTGGACTTGTTCAACTATCACAACATTACTAAATCTTGTTTTATTAGCACCAAAAAGGGTATTGAGACCAAAATACCCCTACTTTTACTTTTGTCTACTTTTAATTTTCATTTTCAAATTTTAATCTCTCACTTTCCTCACTTTGACCAAACAGCTCATTCTTCCTCTCCTTTCTTCTATTTCACAGCTCATTCTTCAATTTTTAATTTTGTTCTTCCTCTCATTTGACGATTCGTGGGGGTATTTTGGTCTCAATACCATTTTAATTTTTGAAGCCAATTGAAGTCTTCAAAAGAATGAAGCACAAGGTAAGTGAGAAGCACACATTTTGAACTCTTAATAATACTTAGGAATGCCCACACACACATTCTTGTAAATATAATATATATATATATATATATTTGATGTTTTTAATATCATGATTATATGGTTAGATGCATTTAGATTGTTTCGTTCATTTCTTCTGTTTTTCAAGATTCCGGAAAATTGTTGAACAACAAGTTTTCAAACGTTTCTCGGAAAACCTCCGAAGTAGCAACATAGCACCAATGTGTTGGGCAACTCGTGCTAGCATCAACAATGATGCTAGGCCCAGTTAGCGCCATGCTAGCACTAGACCTGGCAAGGTTCCGGTTCCAACTGTGGAACCGGACTGAAACCGAAATCGGTGGTACCCGGTTCCGGTTCTAATATTTAACGAATCGTTCGGTTCGAACCGTGCTGGAATCGACGGTTCCGGTTCGGTTCAAACCGGCCGGTTTTTTTTTTTTTTTTTTTGGACCGTTGAGGCCTAACGGTATGCTGACATCAGCGGGACGTCAGCATGACGTTGGGTCCAACGGCATGCTGATACAGCATACCGTTGGCCTCAACGGCCAACCCTTTATTTATTTATTTTTTTTCTATAAATACCCCTCCTCCCCTTTCATTTTTTCTCACAATCTCACACTAATTTCTTATTTTCCTCTCATTCTCTATTTCTCTAAAATCTCAATTCTCTAAATCTCTAATTCTAAATTTCTAATTTTTATTTCAAGTTTCATTGTTTCAATACTCAACTCTCAAGTCTCCAACACTCTCTAACTCTCCAACTCTCCAAGACTCCAAGACTGAAGACTCCAAGTTTCCAAGGTTTTTATTATTTATTTAATTTTTCAATTTATCATTTATTTGCAATTAATTTTATTTCCAATAAATTTTATTTGCAATTAATTTTATTTTCAAAATTCCAATTAATTTTATTTGCAATTAATTTTATTTACAATATATTTTATTTCCAATATATTTTATTTGCAATTAATTTTATTTTCAAAATTCCAATTAATTTTATTTCCAATTAATTTTATTTACAATATATTTTATTTCCAATATATTTTATTTGTAATTAATTTTATTTGCAATTAATTTTATTTACAATTTATCTTATTTATAATTTATTTAATTTCCGAATAACCAATTACTATTTAGTATTAAATAAATACTAAGTTTCCAATTTCATTTATTTACAATTTATCTTATTTCTAGTTACTACTTAGTACTTACTAGTTACTACTAATCTACTATTCTACTATTATAGTATTATATTATTATAGAATATAGATTTATACTTTATAGTATTATTTTTCTAAGTTCTAAGTTTTCAATTATCTATTTCAGATTTTCAGTATTTCTCTAGTCCCAAATTTATTTCCGTCCAATCCAATGGCAAGTGGTGGAAATGGAAGGGGTCACGGCCGTGACGATCCTAGGCGTTCGATTTCGATGAAAGGTAAGGGTCAGGTGGTCGATAATCTCGGTCATAACGACACCATCTATCACGATTATCTGCAACGCCGGGCCTATGCTGAAGACCTAGGCCTAAACATTCCTACTCCCCCTTTAATAATTTCAGAACCCGATCATAATGCCACCCCCCGGCCCTAATTTGACAAGCCATTCAGAAAATATGCCTGATATTGATACACCTCCGGATTATGATTTTGATCCACCGGAAGCAGATGAGGACGAACCGGATCCGAAGCAGAGCAAATCTGATCTATTCGTCAAACATATGAAGAAAGTTAGGCAAGAAGATGGAAGCTATGTAGCGGCTTGCAATTATTGCAATAAAGTATATAAGTGGTCCAAATCCGGAGGATATGACACTTATCGGAAGCATATTCAAACCAAACATCCAGAAGCAGAGACCAGATCGAGGTCACAAACACAAATTCCCAGGTACGCTACTCCTAACCAACAATTATTTCGTTATACTGATGAACAAAATAGGGAAGAATTAGCTAGAATGGTAGCAGTAGAACACTTATCATTCGGTTTTGGTGAAAATGTTGGTTTTATTAATTATTGTCGACGAGCATTAAACCCTGCTGCATGTCGTGTTCCTAGATCCACTCTTGTATATACACTTGAAAAGATTTATGTAAAAGAAAAAAAAAAGTTAGAAAGATTTTTTGAAAAATATAACGGTCGTGTTTCCGTATGTGCCGACATATGGACTGACCATTGGCGATCACATTCATACTTGGGTGTCACTTGCCATTTTATGGATGATGCATGGAATATCCAAAAAAGAATTCTTGCATTTAGAGTTTTTGATGATTCACACACTGCTCAAAATATTGTTAGAATGCTTAGAATTATTTTTTCAGAGTATAAAATTGAGAACAAAATTTTTGCAATTGGTTTTGATAATGCTTCTAGCAATACTGCTGCTATTCCATCTTTAATTAATTTATGCAAACCATTTGTTGGTGGTGCATTTTTTCATCAAAGATGTGCATGCCATGTTTTAAATTTATGTGTTCAAAAAGGATTAGAAACTCTTGATCATTTTATTTTACCTATTAAACAAGCCCTTCAATTTTTATGGAAACATTCTTCTATAATGAATGCATGGGTAAAATATTGTAAACAAAATGGCAGACGTGCCGTTAGATTTCCTCGTGATGTTCCAACACGTTGGAATTCTACTTATAAATTGCTTGCTCAAAGTTACGAGTATAGAGATCTATTAGTTTCTTTTATTCAATTTCATGTTATTGACATTCAACTTTATAAATCTCATTGGGATGCTTGTTACAACGTTTTCAATTTGTTAAAAGTTTTTCATACTGCTACAACAAATTTATCTGGTGTTTATTATCCTACAACTCATTTATTTATTATTGAAAGTCTAAATATTGCTGGTGCATTTGCTTATTGTGAATCCGACATAGAAATAGGGGAAGCCGTTAATGCTATGAAGGAAAAATGGTTACGTTATTATCATGAGTTGCCAGATATTTATTTGATTGCCATGATTTTTGATCCACGTTGTAAATTACAAAATTTTTGTTATTATCTCAATGGTTATTATGGCATCCAAGGTTTAAACATAGAATATAATGTTAATGCATGTTTTGATAGAATTAAGAAATTATTGTATTCTTTATATGATGAATATCTTTTAGTTTATGGATCCTCACTCAACTTAGATGTTACACGAACACAAACTGCACAGCCCACATCATCATCCTCCGGATTTTTGAATTTAGGATATAGTCTATTATAAAAAAAAAACAAAAAAACCTAGATCTTCTTCTTCATCAAGCATTGACAAGTATTCTGAGCTTGAATTTTATCTAAATGATTCTTATGAGTTTATTTAAGATACGTCAGACAAACAATTTGATATATTACAATATTGGAAAGAGTACGCAAAGTACTATCCAATCATGACTATCATAGCCAAAAATATTTTTTCAACACCAGTTTCTACAGTGGCGGTGAAACAAGAGTTCAGCGCCGGGGGGAATATCTTAGATGAAAGGCGTTCATGCTTGACTCCAAAAGCACTCCAGATACAGGTTTGTGTGGATGATTGGACAAAGGCTCAATATAGACAACAAGAAATCGAACATGAGATAATATACGATTTCTTCAAAGATGACGAACATGAAAGTGGAGAGACAAGTACAACGGGCCCGGAATAGAAGATGTGGATCACGTATTCACGTCATCACAAGTCCATGTCATCAACAAACCTGCAATAAAAGGTAAAAGAACTACGTGACCTTTGATTCCTCTAAACCCCCCAAGAGGATACGTAGGCAACTTAATTGTAGTGAAAATTAAGTGCAAGACTAATAATTTTACATTTTTTTTTTGTTTATTTTAATTTAATTTTGTAATTTATCATTTATTTATTTTATGTTATTTTCGAACTTCGGGTGACCTAATTCCCAAATATCCAATGAAATGTAATATGTAATTTGTAATTTGACATTTTGTTTATTTTATTTTAATTTCCTTTTGTAATTTGTATTTTGTCATTTGTTTATTTTGTAATTTGTCATATATTTTATTTATTTTATTTAATTATTTAAAATTACATTATTACAAGTTGTAGTTTATAATTTAGAAGTCTCTTTTTTTAAAATTAAAATTTAAAAAAAAAAAAAATCGGTTCAGAACCGCCGGTTCCGGTTCCGGTTCCACCCAAACCGGGAACCGGAACTGGAACCGAACCGGAACCTTGCCACCATTAATTGGAGATGAATTTTTAACAAAATGGATGTTTACGTAACATCTAATTTTTTCACAACACACGTTAGTATTGGAGATGCTCTTAGACTGTTATGTTTCAAATTCCCAATTAATTATTAATTTATTTTTTTCAGAAGAAAAAAACAAAAAACAAACGCCTTAGAAAAGTTATCTGAATTATCTTCTTCTTCTGCCTTAATTTTTTTTTTTTTTTTTTTTTTCGTTTTTTCTAGCTTTCTTTTGAGCCAAACAGAGCCATAATAATAACAAATGGAGGTAGAAGTGAAGCTGCGCTTGAAAGATTCGAAAGCCCACCAAAATGTGTCAAGTCTCCTCTCACCATTCCACAAACAAACCCTATTCCAAGACAACATTTTCTTCGACGACAACCTCTCCAAACTCTCTTCAAACTCAGCCGTCCTACGCCTCCGTTTCTACAATTTAAATTCCCATTGTGTCCTCTCTCTCAAAGCCAAACCCCAAATCTCAGATGGCATCAGCCGCGTAGAGGAGCTCGAAGAACCCATCTCTGTCTCTGTTGCTAGCAACTGTGTGGCCCAACCGTCTCTTCTATCAAAAATCGACTCCAAAATCATGAAATTAATTAAAGATCGATATGGGGTTGGTGAAAATAGTGACTTTGTTTGTTTGGGTGGCTTTAAAAATGTGAGAGCGGTTTATGACTGGAGAGGGTTGAAGCTTGAGCTCGATGAGACCCTTTACGGGTTCGGTTCGAGTTATGAGATTGAATGTGAGAGTTTGGAGCCTGAGAGAGATAAGAAATTGATTCAAGAGTTGTTGGATGAGAATGAGATTCAATATCACTACTCTCAACTCTCCAAGTTCTCTGTTTTTCGATCTGGGAAGTTGCCTGAGTACTGACTACTACTTATCCATTGTAAGTTGTTTTTGTAAATTTTTTAAAGTTTGTATTGACATTGATGATTGATCAGTGAATTTTTATTGCCAATTCTGTGCTTTGTTGGTTTGTTTACTAGAATTAACTAATTTTGTATGATATATGTATACATATACTTTGCTTTTGTTGGATAATTGTGAAGTCTCATGAGGATATTTGTTAGTGTTCTAACTAATCCCAGAAGTTGCTCAAGCAGGAGCATAGTGATCAAATTTTTGTTGTTTTCTTGTGTTATTGGTGGATCATGTTTCATTGATAAATGGAATGTCTAATAGATTAGTTGATTTCATTTTGAGTATCACTAGCTGTTGTTTAAAAATGTTTTTGTATTCTGTTGATTTTAAGCTTAGCTATTCAATTTGAAAGCAAAGGTGCATCAGCTTAAGAAGTTTAATTTTGTCAAAGATAACCGATCGATTCATATGATTCATAATAGTTTAGCTGTTTAGAATTGAGTGTGGAAGGAGAAGTTTTGGAACCATCAACCTTTTTAGGGATTCGATTCATCTTTGTGTTTGTCATTTCTGTCAATTAGATTACATTTTCCATGAGAGTGTTGAGTTCGATTAGGTTAGGGATTTGATTCATCTTTGTGTTTGTCATGTTCGAACAAGTTGGATTTTGTATGTGGAATCTAGGTCGGATGGAGTTACAATACAAATAATTAGTCTGCTCTATTTTTCTTGAAGGGACATTCTGCTGTGTTGTTTGTGAATGGAAGTGGGGATGATCTTTAGATTTAACTTTCTAGACCTGTTTATTGAAAACCAACAAGTTCCAGTCCTGCTATTCCAAATGATCCATAAAATAACACAAAATCGATCCCAGTAATCACAACTACACCAAATATCATGATCCCAGCCTCCCCATTTTCGTGGTCCTGTCCGCAGTTTCCAACGTTCCCCAACCACCACACCGCCACTGCCTCCACCCAAACGCCCACCCACCACCCCAAACCAAACACCCAACCACCATGGAGAAATTAGAAAGAGAGAGTAGTTAGATGAGGATGAGAGTGACCGGTACAGAGAGAATGGAGGAGAGAGAGAGAGAGAATATTTTATTTAAAAAATTGGCAATATTAGTTTTTTTAATTATTATTTTAGATTTTCAGGGTTAATTTACCTTTATTTTTCAAATATTTAATGATTTATTAACGAATTACTAATGTAATGGCTTTTTGGCTATTTACTAGAACTATAGGGGAAATTAGGATATTAATAAAATTAGAGGGGCTAGTGGAATATATCAAACTATAGGGGCATTGTTTTATAATTTCCCTTTCTCACAATTATTGAGGATGAACTGAGGTTATTTATGTCATTCAAACCAAAACTTTTGCCAAGTTTTCATTTTAATCGGCATATGAGACGTAATGGGACTTGTGTTATTTATAACTTCGTGTTTTAATTACACTAAAATAGAATAACTAATAAAATGCCCATTGATTTCACTTTTTCTTTTTCTTAAATGAACATTTTCTCAAGAAAGTTGTAGATGAATATTGATTTTATTACTAAGTGATTGAGACAAAGGAGGAATTGACGAGATGAAGAAACAAATTTTTTTTTGCAAGAGAGCATATATTTGAAAAAAAAAGATAACATGTCAAAAAATATTTCAAGAAAAAAAGTTACGATTGATCAAGTTATGATCAAAGATATAAGTAATGATTAGAGGAAATAAGTTACGGTCAGAGAAAATAATTCACAATCAAAGGCTTGAAAAATACACTCACTTATTTTGTGTGGATATTTTTGTCGGAAACACATTTTTGGTGCTATTAACACTCGAGCTATTACTTAGATGCTAGTCCAACGATACAACACTACCAAAATGTGCAAGAAATTTTAAGAACTCTTTTAGAAATTGAAATTAATCAAAGTCACTACCAAAATCAAAATCCATATGATATAACTTGATTTTTTTTTCCTCCTTTTTATTTCTTGGCCTTTTAACTGTTGGAAATACCAAAACACCCCTCAACAAGCACTCTACACGGCTATAATTTGTTCAAGGCGCAGAGGCGGCGCGTGTGTCTATCGACTCCGGCAAACATAATTATCACATTCATGCCAACATCAATTCCAACACCCATTCTAATAAATACATAGGCAAAAGTAAAACCTTAAAAGTTACCAAGTAAAAATTAATAAAAATGAACCCTAACATGAAAAAGCAACGCCTAACCAACCAAACCTTCAACAAATTGGCGGTTTTCATGTGATTAGGTCTAAAAATGCATCAAATGAAGTTAATAACTATGTCAAAATCATACCGTTGCCTGAAGATTCGATTCGCGGAGATGAAATGATTCAAACTCATCCGAAAACCATGAAACAAAGTGTCACTCCTCTCAACCACATCCTCGGCAACATCTTTGTCTTCTTGGGCAACGTCAAGTTCTTTGCCTGCATGCAAAAATTGATCTCCAATGTCTTCTCTCTCTACAGAGTCTTCTAGCTGGTAGGAGTGGGAATAAAACCAATAACTAAACTCAACCGACGAACCAAAATCTAGGATGTAAAAAACTAACTTAAGCTGAGTTGTAAGGTGATGATGAATTATATGCCAAATGTATACATTTTGATTGAAGAATAATGAAAAATAATTCAAAGAGTTTCAATAAATAAATAAAAGGTGAATAGCTTTGGTAAAATTCACAGTTTCTCACCTTTCATAGTTGGTGACTGGGTGTAAAACCTTTCTGCTATAAGATATTCAGTCAGACGACTAAAACATTCTGCTCTAAAGAATTTCTTACACTTTGAATAATCACCTCTATTACGACTATCTATCAACCATTCTAGTAAATGATCAACCATACCTCCTCCATCTCATAATTCATAAATCTAGCTCACTAAATTTGATGACTTCCAACAGTTAGCAGAACAAATAAATCTTGTGCTTCTGACAATATCTATCTAAAAATAAGCGGATACCTCGTAAGTCATACCACCAATTACAAGTTGCTCAATCCACTTGAAGACCAAAGCTCATCAAATGTATAGTCTCAATTCTGCTTTTTAGATGGCAGTGCTTCTTGCTTCTTATCTTCATCATCGTCATCATCCTCGTCTTCTTCATCATCGTCGTCGTCATCATCGTCATCACTTTCACTGTTTGCCTCATCATCATCAGAATCGTCATCATCACTATCGCTGCTTGACTCATCATCATCATCAGAATCCTCATCATCGTCACTTCCTTCCTCTCCAGACTCACTGTCCTCATATTGCTCCTCATCATCATCATCATCTTCATCTTCATCTTCAGTATCCTCCGTTTCACTAGCATCTTTGTTTTCCACAACTGGAACTTGCACTTTTGCAAGCTCAACCAACAGAAACCTGCGATGCCATCACATATCCACTACCCAATTACTTCCTTCACCCCATATTCTGTAGAATTATACAAGAGTTCAAATTTCAAAACAGAATATATATATATATATATATATATAGGAGAAATTCTTTGCTACCTATCATCTGTTGTAGAAGTATTTATATCATCAGGCCAAGATCCAATCTGTTAATAAAAACAAATGTTCAAAAAAAATATATAATAAAGCAGCTTAAAATAAAATCCTTATTCAAAACTCACCCTTTCACCAAAAAAAACCAAATTGATATGGCACTGCCTCAGCTCCCCACCTCACCTCGGTTCGGCCTTGAGGTGGTCGCCTCATTGCCCCAAGGCGGGGTCATTTAAAAACAGCCTTCAGACGCCAACCTCAAAGCGAGGCCGCCTCGGCTGATTTTTAAAACATTGGACTCGATGGCATATATATATATATATATATATATATCCACAAATTCGAAGTAAAATTATACAACAAAAGCACTAACTTCTTCAATTTGATAATCTATTTTTGTTTTTTTGAAGTAAATCTGATAATCTATTTCATTAGTGTGCTTTTGATTGAAAAAAAAAAAAAAAAAAAAATCCTCAGCTATGCCTAAGCCGCAATATCAATTTGACATTCTATTCAACAACAAATTCTTGGAACATAAACATCCTTCAAAGTTTCAAAGTATGAGCAGTCAAATCAAAGGTAGACAATCCCCAGTAATAATTAAAAAATAAATAAAAAACAAGATTCCTCTTATTCTTGCAAACGAGCATCATTAAAATCAAATCCAAACCCTTATCTATGAAAATAACCAATCAACAAATACATGCTTAGAATCAAATTACAATAAAATGAGCAAATAATAAAAGCTACAAAGGTGAGGCGAGGAGAATGTACCAGCAAACAGAGAAGGCAAGGAAGCGACGTCTCTTGAGCAATGAAAGCTGATTCCACGAGAGAGTAGAGAATTCTCTCAAGATCAACACTGCTATTCACTAAAAGACTCTGCATCTCCATTAACGCTACTCAACTCAAGTGGACAAGCTTTACAAAGATTGAGAGATAACCCAAATGCGAATGGATCTGCTTTTTCAATTACATCACCCTTGTTTTATTTATTTTATTAATATATAATAAATAGAATGTCTCTGTTTTCGCGGGTGACTTGTGTTGTCTCTGTAGACTCTGTTTTGTTACTGTACTATAAAGAGGGGAAAATTGTACGAACACCCATGGTATTTGACCTAATTGCGTGTATATACAACTTTTACCCATAATTATATAAACATTCTTACATTTCCTGCCGTCAGTAAGAAGCTATTAGAAATGAACGTGGGAGGGGTAAAATGGTCCATTTCCATCTGTCGGTTCGAAATGATATCTTATGATTTAATTTTTTTTTTTTATTCTTTGAAAATGGTAAATCTAGTTATTAATTAATATTTTTTTAATAACTAAAATGAATATTAAAAATATGAAAAATAAAATAAAAATATGACAATAAATGAAAGAGGTTGAAACTTTAAACTTGAGAAGCAACAACGTGGGATAAAAATATAAAATTATTATTATTATTATTATTATTATTATTATTATTATTATATATTTGAAGTAATGGTTTGGGTTGTGTTATACAATTTGATAACACACAACCCACAACCCAATCCAAACCAATGGTGTTGCTTTTAAGCAACACAATGAGTTATGAATTGTATATTTGAAACAAAGGACTATCTGTATCTATTTCTATAGATGGAAAGTTCAAAAATCATCAAAATAGTTCAAGTCAAGCACTCCCATAATTCATTTTCTCTTAAGAGAATTCCCTTCAACCGTTTATTCATGTCAAATAAATAATACAATATTGTGGAGATTTTACTTTAAAAAACAAACAAACCAATTCATTTAAATTGGTTTGGTTTGAGCAGATTTTGATTAGGGTGTCCAACCCTAAATCCTAGTTACAACTTGTCTTTATATATATATTTTTTCTTAATGATTAATTGTCCTTATATGTTTGAATTTTGATTTACATTTTTTTTTAAAAAAAATTTCCAGCAGCACAAAATCGAGATTATAAATAAAGTAAAAAATAAAAATAAAAAGCTCGTGACCGGTGGTTCAACGACCTCCACCAACTATTTCCAGTTCCTCCAATTCACTTACATCCGCTCCTTGAAACCCACAAAGCTTGAGGATTGTTCACTATTGAAAGTCCCCAAGATCCAATTATATCACACACTATAATATCGGTGACAACTGGGGAAATGGGGATAGATATTCGTTCACCAACCCCATTCAAATTCCCCAACTCCTTCCATCATCCTTTCCCATTTTCCAATTTCGGGAAAATAGGGATATGGTGTGTGGAGGAGGTTACCCTATCCTCCCCCATCTCCCCCAATTTTCAATTTTTCTAATTTTCACACGTTTTCTATATTTATCGAGAAGGTAACTAGGTTGTGAACGTTAATCTTATAAAGAATAGTAATTTTGTTTTTGTTTTTATTTTTAGGGTAAATTGCAATGAACTACCATGATGTTTAATCAAATTGTAGGTGGATCGCACTTATAACTAAATTAAAGATAAGTACCCTTGACTTAACATTGATCGTTAACTGAGATCTTTGTGATATAAGGGTATAAAAGTCTTTTACCCTTAAAAGAATATAAAGCAATACAATTATTTGAAAGAATTTTTTTTTTGTTTTTCAAGAACAACATCAAGAGTAAACCATGAATCTCCCAATTCGATCCTAGCAAACAACAACTCCCAAGAATCCCAATCCACTCAAAATCCCCAAAACAATCCATCATCACCATCTTCTTCTTTACTGCCATGGCAAAATTTACAGAAAAAAAAATCAATAAAAAAATTAAGAAAAGAAGAAAAAAAAATGGTAGGAGATCGCAGATATATAATTAATGGAGATCGAAGGAGATTTGCGATCTCCATTACCAGAGATATGATCTTCTTAACAGAGATCATTGGTGGAGATCTCCCGGTAGACTCTATTTGCTGCAAGTTAACTAGCCCTCCAAACGTCGTTGCGGCGGCCATATCCTACTCCGGTCCGATCTGCTGCTTCGTAGTAGCCGTCGCCGCCCATGGGCTCTTACTCCACAGTGCCTTCTTCAAATGCACCTCCTCTTTGTTTTCTTTCTCTGTAATTTTGGAAGTTGTTTATTGACCATTTTTGTTTAATATTGTTTGGTCCATTATTACTGCATAATGGAGATCAGTGACTTTCATTATTGGAGATTAGATTTTGCTAATCTCTATCTCCATTAAATGGATATTTCGCTGATATCCATGTTATTTATTTATTTTAATATTTGTTTTTTTTTAATTAGCTTTTAATATTGATGTACTACCACAATGTTTACTTCTTCCATTCTCAATGTGGATGGACAATTATCTAAATGGAACGTAAGAAGAGAAGAGAAGAGAAGAGAAGAGAGAGTGGTAGGGCGTTGGGTGACCTAAGAAGTGAGCTGCAGTAGCTCCATGATAGTGTGGGGTATGTGGGTGTGGGTGAGGAAATTAAAATGGTGGAGCAGAGAATCGACAATTTACTGGAGAAAGATGGGCTATTTTGGCAGCAAAGATAGAGAGCTCTATGGCTTAAGGCTGGTGAAAAGAATACCATATTTTTTCACTCCAAGGCTTCTCAAAGGAGGAAAAGAAACAAATTGGTGGGTTTAATGGGGGATGATGGCCAATGGAAAGATAAGATTGAAGGGGTGGAAGAGGTTATTACTAATTTCTATAAGAAGCTGTTTTGTTCTTTGGAGCTATTAGCTGAGAACATTTTTTAGGTCACGTTTGTTGTTGATGTGAAGATTACTACTGATATGAACAGAGGCCTTATGAGGAATTTTTCGGCTGATGAAGTGGTGTGTGCTTTAAAACAGATGGATTCGTTTAAGGCTCCAGGCCCAGATGGTCTTCATGTTCTGTTTTTTCATAAATTTTGGGATGTGGTTGGAGAAAGTGTAATTGAGGCGGCGCTGGATGTTTTAAACAATAATGCTTCTATGGACAAGTTGAGGGAGATGGTTGTTGTGCTTATTCCTAAAGTGAAGCTTCTTATAAGGGTTACTAAATTCATGCATATTAGCCTGTGTAATGTGGTGTACAAAGTAGTGGCCAAAATGGTGGCTTATAGGCTTAAGGTAGTATTAGATAGAATAATTTCTCTCCACCAAAAATGCGTTTGTACCAGGGAGGCTTATCACTGATAATGTGGTGATTGGTTTTGAGTGTCTTCACTCTTTGAGGAATAAAAAAGGTAGGAAGAAAGTTTATATCACTATCAAATTAGATATGAGTAAGGCGTATGATAAAGTGGAGTGGGGTTTTTTGAAGGCTTTAATGGGAAGATTGGGGTTTGAGGAGGGGTGGATCGGTTTGGTTATGAGGTGTTTGAGTTCAGCCTCTTATTCTTTTCTGGTGAATAAAGAGTCTAGGGGAAGTGTTGTTCCTTTAAGGGGTTTAAGGCAGGGGTGCCCTTTATCCCCTTATCTCTTTTTAGTTTGTGCTGAAGGTTTTACTTCTGTCATCTCTAAAGCTGAGGCTGGTGGACGTATTCATGGTATCAAGGTGACTCGTGGAACACCTTCTATTTCACACTTGCTTTTTACCGATGACAGCCTTATCTTTGTGAGGGCTTGTTTGGAGCAGTGTAGGTGCTTGAGGAATATCTTAAAGTGTTATGAGGTTGCTTTAGGTCAGACAATTAATTTTGAAAAATCAGCTTTGTCTTTCAACCCCAATGTCTCTAGTAGGTGTGCTGATGAGATGAAATCATTGTTTAATATTGATGTGGTATCTTGCCATGATAAGTACCTTGGCCTTCCCTCATTTATAAGGAGAAATAAAAGACAAGTATTTGAGGATATTAAAGATAAGGTGTGGCAGAAGTTATAGGGCTGGAAGAACAAGCTCTTCTTGATTGGTGGAAGAGAAGTTTTGATTAAAGCCATTGCCCATGCTATTCCCACTTATGCCATGGGTTGTTGTTTTAGACTTCCTGCTTCTTTCTTGAGCTGTTTTATTGGTATGTTGTTCTCTTGTGTTTAGAGGGGAATTTTCTAGGGTAGAGAGGTTTTACTGAAAGGTATTAGGTGCAAAATTGGAGATGGCAAGAATATTGTTGTGTATAGCGATGACTGGATTCCTAGACCTGGCAGTTTCAGGATTTATTCTCCAAGATGCTTGCCTAGAAATATTATGGTTTTTGAGTTAATGGAGAAACATGGGATATGAGATCAGAACTTGATTAGGACTAGTTTTCTCAGGGATGAGGCTAATTTAATTTTGAGCATTCCTTTAAGTATCAATGCTAGGAAAGATTCTTTTCTTTGGCATTTTGATAAAAAGGGTATGTTTTGTTTAAAAGTGCTTATAAGATGACATTGGCCAACTGGTTGAGTGATCATGCCTCTTGTTCCTACGGTCCTCTCACCTGGTGGAGCTTAAAGTTACCAAGCAAAATCAGAATTTTTTGTTGGAAAGCCTGTAGGGAAATCCTCCCCACCAGGCTGTTGTTGTGCAAAAGAGGTTTGGTGGAGTCTGATTTGTGCCCTTTTTATGGGGTTGAGTCGGAGTCTGTGGATCATGCTTTATGGAGATATACCATTCCTCATTGGAGATCATGGTCTATTTTTCTTGACATTAATAAACTACGTAGTAGTTGCTTTCTTGACAGGGTACTATGGCTTAGCTCGATAGGGAATGAGGAAGTAATGTTTCGTTTCCTGATTATTGCTTGGCTGTTTTGGTTTAGGAGGAACCTCTTGCTGCATGGTGGCACTGTTATTGTGCATGACAACTATTGGGCTTGGGCAGGGGAAATGCTAAAGATGTTTGAAAATTATGGTAAGCTTGAATCTTCTTCTAAGGATGGTAAGACTGTAACGAATGTCTGGTCTTTGTCACCTTCTGGTTATTTTAAGTTGAACACATATGTTGTTATGGACCTTGATAAGGGTCGATTTGGGGTAGATGTTTTTATTAGGGATGATAATGGTGTGATTGTGCTGGCTGCTACGCTCTCTTAGTTTGGGAGAGTTTCGGTTGAGGTTGCTGAGGCAAAGGCTATCTTAGAGGGTCTGCTATTTGCTGAAGATATGGGTTTGTTTCCATTATGTGTGGAATTAGACGCTTTGGGGGTCGTTGGCTTGTGTAACATGACCTGCACCTCTTTTAGTGATGTAAAAAATGTCATTGCGCTGAAATTGAATTGTACAAATATTTCATTTGTTTATATTCCTATCTAACAAGGTTGCACATGCTGTTGCAAGATATAATGTTGTGTATAGCTGCTCTTCTGTTTGGAGCATTGCTTTTCCGAATTGGCTCTCTTTAGTGGCTATTAGTGATGTAAACTCTTGTAGTTTTGCTATATTTTTAATGAATAGATCTTTCTTTAAAAAAAAATATAGCTTTTAATATTTAATTTGAAATTAATATTCTATCAAACAAATAAAAATATAAAAAAAATGATCAAATAAATTGCTGAGATTTAATTTGGACATTTTGACTAGTCAACTGTTTATTCTAACGGTCAATCACTAGGTCAAATGTACTTATTTGTAATTTAAGTAAAAGTGTGATCATCTACTTGCAATTTGGGTAAACGCTAGGGTACTCTAATGCAATTTGCCCTTATTTTTTTAATTTTAAAATGTTTTAGTTAGGAGTTTAACGAACATACTATAAAGTAAAAATAGCTAAAACAAATTGAAATATCTAACATAACCTTATCCTAATTCATTAATTCCAATATTACCCTTTAAAGTTGAAAACCCTAATAAATCCTTATTTGTGGTGTTACAAATGTGCCTACTTTCTCGACCCGTTCATCTCATTTTACTAGAAAGTTGACAACTGAAGATTCATATTTGACTAGTAATTAAGCTTTAACATGACTCGTGTACTCTTCATTTTTTTTTTCTTTTCTTATATATATCATACAAATATAAGAGATTAAATGTGCAATTTCCTGTACATGAACATATATTTGTACATATGATTTATGTTGATTGATTTTCTTCATCATATGATGATATGATACGATCAACTTATGGTTTCCCTATCTTTTACCTCTATCTTTCATTCAAACACTTGAAGCTGAATATATATCTTGCACAAGTTGCATCCAACTTTAGTAGAAAGGAACAGATTTGATAGACTAAAAGGTATTACATTTTGTTTTTTTAACAACTTGGTTTTTGTTTATTAATATATTTATCTTGCATGACCTTTAATATTAGTTTTTATTTTGGCCCAAGAGGTAAAATCCTAGCTCCACCACTATGTAAGGCCACCATAAATAGTAAACAGGGTTTGGAAAGATGTATAA
This sequence comes from Acer negundo, assembly GCA_035582765.1. Classification (NCBI taxonomy): domain Eukaryota; kingdom Viridiplantae; phylum Streptophyta; class Magnoliopsida; order Sapindales; family Sapindaceae; genus Acer; species Acer negundo. The sequence goes on along the minus strand of CM069241.1, from coordinate 34,442,144 downwards.
TTAAACTTCGTAGCTCCATTTTGGTTATGTCTGGCATAGGTTTGAGGTTGTTGGAAAAGAAATTAGGGTTAGGGTGGGAATAGGTGGAACTATATATAAAAAAATAGGTGAAACATTAATTGGAGTTTAAATTTTGTATGGGTATTTGATGTAGAAGTTATATTTTATGTTGGGCTTGGGCTTATATTAAGTTTTATTTGGGCCTTATTTTATGTTTGTAGAATGACTATATATTGCTAGTTTGCAGCCTTTGTAATCGGTAGTTGAATATTTGGTTAATTTTCCTTGATGCAGCAAGAAAGCTATTGAAGAGCCAAATCTATGGCCAAAGAGAAGAGAGCTCTGCTTTTGATAGCTTCCTTGCTGTGTTAAGGAAAATGAACCAAATATTCAATTACCGATTACAAAGGCTGCAGACTAGCAATATATAGTCATTCTACAAACATAAAATAAGGCCTAAATAAAACTTAATATAAGCCCAAGCCCAACATAAAATATAACTCCTACATCAGTCGCCCCTTCTTCGAAAAGAAATCGACCTCGAGTTCGGTTGAGGCACGAGGGAACGAACTAGTTGAACGGCAATGGAGTGAAGTCCCATATTCGGTTTGTGGGAGTGGTAGAATCCAACGAAAAAGTCCTTTCGAAGCTCATCCGAGATCCAAAGTGGCACCAAAATGATTGTCCAATGGAAAACGGAAAATGCCCAAGCTATTTGCCATTAGCGTCACCTTCCAAATTGAAAATGCCCAAGCTATTTGCCATCGACGTCGCCTTCCAATTTGATCTTAACATTCTCGAATCCAAGACCCAAAGTACTAACAATTTGACGAATAACAGAACTGGCATCGCCAAGTGCTTTCGATTTCTTTGCATCTTGAATTCTACCGCGTTTTGTATAAATTGTCAACAAGGCTGGACTAGCTGAACTGTAAAACCCAATTCCACTCTCTGTTTTCACCCCATAACCATGTATTGCTTTTTTACACATCAAAGCATAAAAGTCAAGAGCCCTTTTCCTTTGTCCATTGTTGGTAAGGCCTTGAATTAGCACTGTCCAAGATAACACATTCTTGAAGGGCATTTTATTGAATACTTCATTGGCACTCTCCATGAGTCCACACTTTGCATAAAAATCCATTAGCACAGTTCCAAGTGTAACGGTAAGCTCCATCCTTTTCTTTTTGACATAAAAGTGAACCCATTTACCGGTTTCCAAGGCTCCAAGAACATCACAAGAAGAAAGTACACTGACCAAAGTAACCTCATTAGGCTCCACCTTCGCCATTTGCATATCACGAAAAACATCTAGTACTTCCTTACATTTTCTTGCTTGGCTATAACCAGAAATCATAGCACTCAATGTAACAACATCTCTTATATCCATTTCTTCAAACAACTTCAAAACCTCAAGAACATTTTCATTAGCTTCCACAGAAGACTCAAATTGAGCCCCTTGTGTGACAGTAACAGCATTACCATCATCTTCATTTACAGAATCTTCCACCCAAACTGTCACTTCTGAATCGTCAATTTTCCCATCATCACCAATCTCATTTTTAACATTCTCTTCCACATTTTTAACAACATCCAAACAATCCACAACCTTTTCTTGAACACTATTATCACAATCAACAACCCCGTCTCCCGATTCATCGCAACAATCATTTTCATTTTCCTCAAAATCGAACCAGTCGGATACAAATAGCATCATATCTACAAGGGTTGTGGGTCGACCTTTAGGCAAAGTAGGTCTAGGTTTAGAATTGGAATTGGTCCATATTAAATTTTCATGGGTTTGACCTCTTTGAATTCTAAAATTGACATTGAATGCAGAGCAGCTAGATATGTTCTCATTCTCAACAAAATCAAACAACAAAGAATTTATTTGTTTGTTATTGTTTACCTCATTTGATGCAACAGTTGAAAATTGAGAATCACAAACGCCTCTATTTTCAATCGCAGAAGCCTTCGACTACCGTTTTATCTCAGAATTGGTTAAAGCCTTGCTTTGTGGTTGATGATGGGTTCTGTGGTTTGTGTTTTTGTAGGTTTCACGAAATTGTGTTTGGTGGTCACTTTGAAGATGGGTTTTGGTGGTTTGAGATGAATCGGTTTGGTTTTCCTAGATGTTAGAGGATTGGTAGTTTGGGTATTTGTGGGTTTCACGGGTATAGTTGTTGTGAAACTTACTTGGTCTACGTGAAAGGGTGTGTGAAGTGGTTGATGGGGATGAAGGTAGATTATGATGAAGATGGATTAGTGATGGGTTTGAGATAATTTTGGGTCTTTGTTTGTCGTCGATGAAGGATTGTAATGGGTTGATGGGTATTTGGGTGTTGGTGAATCGAGGGTTTGGAGGTTTGTGTTTGGGGCTTTGCGTTTGGTTGTCTGTTTGTTGCAAAAAGAGGTCAATGGGTTGATGATGGTAGTGGTATGGTGAAGAAGATGAAGATGGAGGTGAGTGATGGTGATGATACCTATGAGATGGTGGTGGAGAACAGATTCGTTGGTGGGCATTCCACCTTCGATATTCACGTTCTCTGTCGCTTGGGCCACTAAACAGCGGTGTCGGAGCAAAATTTCGGCCACCATCAACTGCCACCGAGGTCTGGACACAACCCCTCCCGAAGCACAATTCGCGATTGCCGCTACTTGTCCGATAACACTCTTGATCTTCGTCAAAGAGTGTTCGCCTTCTCTTGTCGCCGGTGACCGCCATTGAAACGCAACCGTGGCTTTGATACCACTTGACACAACAAGGAAGCTATTGAAGAGCCAAATCCATGGCCAAAGAGAAGAGAGCTTTGCTCTTAATTCCAATATCAGGAAAATGAACCGAACATTCAACTACCGATTACAAAGGTTGCAGACTAGCAATATATAGTCATTCTACAAACATAAAATAAGGCCCAAATAAAACTTAATATAAGCCCAAGCCCAACAAAAAATATAACTCTTACATCACTATTACCAACAAAATTCTTTCCTGATACAAGACTTGGTCATAGTATCTTGGTTATTCTACTTGATTGAATGCGATGATGACCACATGCATTTGTAACACTTGACAAATTTTGGTACGATCTACCTTTGAAAATGTAATATGTCGCTCATGGACATTTCTATGCCAGCGGTGGGGTTGTGCAAGATCAGGAACTGGCCATAGACCACCGGCTGGGGGGTGTTGAGAGCCGGCTCTTGGCCAACTTTAGGCACTAACATTAATTTTGGTTCTTTCTACAATATTGTCGAGCAACCGATAGCTCTCTTAATGGGCTGTGCGGTGAAAATGGGCTTGTTTGGGTTTTAGTTTGACTTATTAGCTGCCCAAGCTGGGCACCCCATTGAGATGGTGGTTAACTACAATAAAAAAATTGCTTTTTAACGAAGCAGTTATTAGTTACATAAAAAATGTGTCACTAAAACCAATATTTGGTAATCCTCTAAGCATGACATCATTGAAAATATGTCACTAAACTGACATTAATTTCATCTTTTTTATGACGCAAAAGTACAGTTTTGGATACCTCTACTTGTTGTTATGGCGACATCAAATATTATCTCACTGAATGTACTATATATTGCTAAAAAGCTGTTATTAGCGAGCCATATTAATGTGTGTAGCAATGATATCATTAAAGATATAATTCTATTAATTACAAATGAAAAATGATTAATTTTTATTAATGTTAAATTACTTTTACTATTAAAATCCAAATTTAAAGTAAATATAATATTTTTTCTGACTTTAAAAAGTGAGTATAATATTTTTAATCTTTATTAATTTTATTTTGTTAAAGCTTTAATAAAATGAAATATTAATAAATATTAAAAATAATTAGTATCATTCTCACCAATAAATTATAGTAATTCAAAATATAAAATATAAAAATCATCAAAATTATGATTAATATTACTTTGAAACAAGAAATTAATATCAAGGACAATTTCCAATCAATTTAATTCAATAATTCTTATAAAGTCTTGCATTTTTCGAATATATGATAATAATTATATATATATATATATATATATAATTTGTTGTCTTTATGTCACTACAATAATTTTAGTCTTTCCAAACAAAACTTTAGGAGACAAAGCAAGATTGTAGGCGCAGTTAACTTTTCCCCATAAAACTTAAAATTCATCAACTACGGGTACAAAACTTTTCCCCACAAAATGAGTTTCGTCGGGAAAGGCAATCTTTCCCCACAAAACTCAAAATTCGTCGACTAAGGGTACAAACCCACAAAATGAGTTTCGTCGGGAAATGTAACCTTTCCCATCAAAACTAAAAATTCGTAGGGAAAAGTTAATGGAAAGTTTTCCCAACAAACATTGTATTTGAAGTGAAAAGTTAATTAAAATTAAAAAAATGTATACTAAAATTAATTAATTAATTAAAAATTATATATATATGCTAAAAAAATATTAAAATTTAATTAAGTAAAATTAAATTTTTTTGGATAAATCCACCACCACCAAACTAATCAGTAGTGGACACCCGGTACAAAACTTAGATTAAAGAAAATGTATACTATACACTTATAAAAAAAAAAGTCATATCCAATAGATTTCTACTTCCTACGTTTAGGGTGTGGCATCTTCTCTGTAGTTGGTCCTCATTAAACTTTGTCCTTAATTGTTAATTAATTAACTCTTATCACATTCTTGATTAGTATCTTCTCTGTAGTTGGTTCTCATTAAACTAATATGTCATTAATTGTTAATTAATTAACTTTTATCACATTCTTGATTAGTATCATCTCAATTGATTACCACTTTGAGGTATTGGTTATTTAATTAAATAACAGAAATTGAAAAAAAAAAAAAATACATTATCACCAAACCCGATCAGCAATCCAATAAATATTTTTCAATATATGATTGTCATTCAAATTAGATTTTTGATTAGTTGAATAAATTTAAATTTATCTCACAAGTTTTTTATTTTTATTTTTTATTTTTTATTTTTTATTTTTATTTATTATTTATTTTTATTTCTAACCGTTCATATATGTTATATATAAATATTGTGCAATTGTTAACAAATCAAGTAGTCAGGCGGTAAAAGCTTACCACTTTGATATGAGGTTGCAAGTTCAATTCCTCATAATGACAATTAATTGTTATTATTATCAAGGGGTGGTCGGACGACGGATTAATTTTTTAAAGTTTCAACATCTTTGCAGACGAATGTAAACTCTTAACTGACGAAATACATTTGAAATCAATTTGTGTGCTAAGGATTTAGCTGACGAATTTATTTCGTTGGCTAAAATTTTTTTTTTGTCGGATAAAACAAGTTTTAGTTGACAAAACTCAAAATTCTATTGCCTAATACCCTGCCCGACCATGGTGTCCCCACGAAATTGCTTATGAAATTTTTTCATCTCATAATACCTTTCCAGAAGAATTTCGACCTTTCCCAACGAATATGGTTCGTAGGGAAAGCCAAAAATTCTTGTAATGTGTGTGGTAGACATAATTCTTTATTTAATCTAAAAATGTTTACAACTTAAGATACATGCTGGACACCTTATCTTGATTAAAGTTGTGGGTTTTTTGTTTTCAATTAGGAAGTGATGAGTCTAGAATCACCAAGTAAAAGACTTTGAACAATAGACCTAGTACATATGATGTATTGAACTGATGAAGTGAATAGTATATTTTGATTTTACCGTTAATGGAATAATACATTCAAAATAGAGCAATTGAAATATCTATCTTAATTCTGAGATAAATAATGCACCATACGTATTATGAGTTGTAACGTTTAAGCTATCAATGGGTACGACCACAAAATAACAGTTTAATCCCGATAGTTTGGCTTTTATTGATTCATATGTCATAGCGGACATATATTTATAAATATGGACATCATGACTCTTATAATCAAATAAGAGTAAATATCACCTTTGGGTATTATGAGGTTTTGGATGATAAATCTTGGTATCGAATATTCAATAAGGAGTTACTGAATCATGATTTATGATAAATCAAAATTACCCATTAGAAGTAAGGACGGTCCTAAGGAATAAAATAATTAATAATGCAACGGTCAAAAGACATTTTAATTATTGGTATTTTTCATGAGGATACATATTTCGCACAATTGCTTAGGATAAAAATATTTAATATATTTTATTTTAATTCAAGAGTGCAATTTCAGTTTTTTAGTGGACTAAACTGAAATTAATATATTTGGGCTCAATTAATTAAAAGTTAATTGGTACTTGGACCAAATATATTGGAGCTTGTAATTAAAATAATTCATGGATCCCCAAACTTCACTAGTAAAATTGGATCTTCTAAAAGGAACCTATTGGGCTCAAATGTTGGGTTCCAAGACAAATACCCATCTTACTTATTTTATTTTATTTTCCATTAGGAATGGAAAATAAATCAAAATCAGATTTTGATAGAAAAATAAATAAAACAAATAAAAATGACAAGACTTCTAATAATATTAGACTTGCTAAATTACAATAAGATTTCTTTTCTAAACCTATAAATAGGTGTCCTAAGAGAAAGAATAGTATGACACCAAAATTGTCATTCTCATTACAATCATAAAAGTAAGCTATATGGTAACATTGTCAAAGAATATTAGTAATTTTAAAAATGTCAATATATGCAAATTAAATGTATTTTGTAAAACCAATTATTTGTTATAAAATATTGGATTAAATACCACTTGCCACCTCCTTTGATTTTCATTAATGGTGGCAAGGTTCCGGTTCTAGAGGAACCAGCGGTTTTGAACCGAATTTTTTTTTTTTTTAAATTTAAAAAAAAAGACTTCTAAATTGTAAACTACTAAATTTATAATAATGTAATTTTAAATAATAAAATAAAATAAAATATATAAATGACAAATTACAAAATAAACAAATGACAAAAGGAAATTAAAATAAAATAAACAAAATGTCAAATTACAAATTACATATTACATTTCATTGGATATTTGGGAATTAGGTCACCCGAAGTTCGAAAATAACATAAAATAAATAAATGATAAATTACAAAATTAAATTAAAATAAAACAAAAAAATAAATGTAAAATTATTAGCCTTGCACTTAATTTTCACTACAATTAAGTTGCCTACGTATCCTCTTGGGGGGTTTAGAGGAATCAAATGCCACGTAGTTCTCTTACCTTTTATTGCAGGTTTGTTGATGACATGGACTTGTGATGACGTGAATACGTGATCCACATCTTCTATTCCGGGCCCGTTGTACTTGTCTCTCCACTTTCATGTTCGTCATCTTTAAAGAAATCGTATGTTATCTCATGTTCGATTTCTTGTTGTCTATATTGAGCCTTTGTCCAATCATCCACACAAACCTGTATCTGGAGTGCTTTCGGAGTCAAGCATGAATGCCTTTCATCCAAGATATTCCCCCCGGCGCTGAACTCTTGTTCCATCACCACTGTAGAAACTGGTGTTGAAAAAATATTTTTGGCTATGATAGCCATGATTGGATAATACTTTGCGTACTCTTTCCAATTTTGTAATATATCAAATTGTTTGTCTGACATGGATTCTATAAACTCATAAGAATCATTTAGATAAGATTCAAGCTCAGAATACTTGTCAATGCTTGATGAAGAAGAAGATCTAGGTTTTTTTGTTTTTTTGTTTTTTTTTTGATAATAGACTATATCCTAAATTCAAAAATCCGGAGGATGATGATGTGGGCTGTGCAGTTTGTGTTCGTGTAACATCTAAGTTGAGTGAGGATCCATAAACTAAAAGATATTCATCATATAAAGAATACAATAATTTCTTAATTCTATTATAACATGCATTAACATTATATTCTATGTTTAAACCTTGGATGCCATAATAACCATTGAGATATTAACAAAAATTTTGTAATTTACAACGTGGATCAAAAATCATGACAATCAAATAAATAACTAGCAACTCATGATAATAACGTAACCATTTTTCCTTCATAGCATTAACGGCTTCCCCTATTTCTATGTCGGATTCACAATAAGTAAATGCACCAACAATATTTAGACTTTCAATAATAAATAAATGAGTTGTAGGATAATAAACACCAGATAAATTTGTTGTAGCAGTATGAAAATTTTTTAGCAAATTGAAAACGTTGTAACAAGCATCCCAATTAGATTTATAAAGTTGAATGTCAATAACATGAAATTGAATAAAAGAAACTAATAGATCTCTATACTCGTAACTTTGAGCAAGCAATTTATAAGTAGAATTCCAACGTGTTTGAACATCACGAGGAAATCTAACGGTACGTCTACTATTTTGTTTACAATATTTTACCCATGCATTCATTACAGAAGAATGTTTCTATAAAAATTGAAGGGCTTGTTTAATAGGTAGAATAAAATGATCAAGAGTTTCTAACGTATAATGAAACTGGAAATAATATTTTATCCATTTCATTCATGCTTGATGCTCATGAAGAGCAATATTCAAAGAAGGATCTACACATCCAACATGATGTTGTGAGTATCATAAAAATGATTAAAGATCCTAATATCATGTATAATGAAATTGTAAATATTTTACTAGATAAGAGAAGGAAAAGGAGGTGTGTGTACAGAAATTGTGTGAAAAACATCACTATGCAATCTTGATCAAACTTTGATATCTCCATCCTTTAAGATCGGATTAAGCTGAAATTTATTCAGTATGTTATACTCTTGTAGTTCTTGAATATGTACAATGAGATTATCAATCGGAATTCCCTGTAGTGATTTCTACAGTTCTAAATAGGGCTGGACAGAAAAAGGGGAGAAAATTCTAGTATTGCACATATTTTATCAAAGAATGATGTCTCTTTGATCTGTGGTCTGATCGGGTTGAAATTTGGTCAGAAAATTCTTCACTCATGATTCTACAATCTCATCAGTTGGATTGTTTATTGAAACTTTCCGCAGAGAGATATACACCTCAAATTGAGCATCCAAGTTTGTACTATTCCCTCTCTTGTTTCACTTATTGCTATTCCATATTTGTGTTAATGGTGTTATGTGTGTGTGTGTATATATATATATATATATATATATATTTGTTGTAAAATTGAAAGCATGGATACATGCCATGATTGCTATATGGATGGGATAATTGAATATATCCATGCAAAGATGATAATGCAACAACTCATACAATTCTGCGGAATTATTATCATTTCAGATGAGATATAAAATGGCATTATAAATAATGTCCATAAAATTCCAATTAGGAAAAATATATGTCTTGCCTAGATTGCAACAGCTCATATAATTCTGCGGAGTCAGAAATATTTTATGAATTTGACTTTGTTGAAAGTAAATGTTAATAATGTATCAGGTCTAACAGATCTGATAGAAAGCTCTGGAAGAGCCACGATCTTGTTATCAATCAATACTAAATTATGTATCAGGTACAACAAATCTAATAGAAAACTCTAGAAGAGCCACGATATTGTTATCAAACAATACCAAATTATGTATCAATGATACTTGATATTATTCAAGCAGAACATAAAGAAATATGCTTAGTTCAAGGGCATTTAAAGTTAATATCATATTAGATTCAGTGGATCTGATGGATCTGATTAAAGGCTCTAGGAGAGCCACAATCTTATTACTAGATGGTATTCAATTGTGTATCAATGATAATTTATATCATTCAAGCATAACATAAAGAAATCTGTTTAGATCAAAGATATATAACTTCATTAGTGTCATATTAATACTATGAATAATAAAAAATGTTGAATATCTGTGCATGATTCAAGCTAGAAACTCATTATAGAAAATATGTGTGATTTATCATTTAGATTATATCACTGATCAAATATGGGTTGTATGTGGATATATTCATCCACCAAATAAACCATCTTATTCTAAAGTTGGTTTTGAATCCCCATCATTCAAGGGGGTATATGTGGATATATTCATCCACCAAATGAATCATTCCATTATTTTAAGGTACTAATTAATGCATCTACATGATGGTCAGATGTTTATGTATTATCAAACGTATCTAGTTGAGATCGACGTTCAACATTCAGCTTTTCACATGTACTCATAATCAGAATGGATCAGTGGAATCGTTTATCAAATGTCTCCAAGTAATTACGAGAACTTTATTATTTCAATACAATTACCGATTTCTATATGGGACATTCTATATTACATGTTGATGTATTCATCCTTGACTCACTACCTATCATCAGTATTTATCATTACAACTTGTAATTGGTCATTGAATTGCTCACATTTTAAAGATATTTTGATTGTGTAGTATATCTCCCTATTGCATCTTTGACATGATCTAAGATAAAAATTCTATATCATTATGAGATTAATATTGATTTTGATCAATTTTCCAATTTGATCATTTAAACTTCTGATAGTTTATATTTCTACACACAAAATCTGTATATTATTATGTTGATTAATTTCCAAATAGAAAGTTTCTTCAGAAGAAAAGAGTAAATGAAAAATTGCTCTTATATAAATAGAAATACCAGTTCGGTTTTCTATATATATAAATATGTCTTATTTCAATCTTCTTATCACTCAAATACGAAACATAATTGATCATCAGATAATTATTAATCTGTTACATGATATATTAAAGGTAACAAGATTTTATAAGTTGTCATCTCATAAACCCCGGCCGGGTGATTATTCTTAAAGAATGATCACAGTAAATGACAACAAATAAATCATCTGATGCATATAATAAGCTTATGAACCTTTGAAAGTTATTATTATCAGGATCCTAATGTAAACAAAATTCGAGTTATAAATAAATCCACTTTCTCTAAATCAACTATGTAAGAGTCTGATATATCTAAAGAGACATAAGTCATTGAAATGACTAAATTAACTGAAATGGAAGAAATCTCAACAGAGGTACTCGTATATTGAAATTTAGAAAATTTCTATACGAGTTTATGAAATGACTAAATCCATTGAAATGGAAAGAAATCTCAACATAGATACAATTATATTGAAATTAATAAAATTTCTATAAAGTCCATATAGTGACTAAATCCATTGAAATTGAAGAAATCTCAACAGAGCTTCAAGTATATTGAAATTGAGAAAATTTCTATAAATCATATAAGAGAAATGTGGAATCATAAAGAAACAATCATTGATGATGTATTTTTATACACAGTAGTGCTACTGGAATTATAAATGATAATTATGATATTTATAATATCAATGATTGTATACAAAAGACATGATTGGCCTAAGTGAAAAGAAGCAATTCAAGAAGAATTGACTTCATATGCCAAACATAAAATATTTAGACCAATAGTACTCCAAACACCTGGAGATGTCAAACTAGTTAGATACTAATGGGTTTTTATACGGAAAACGTAATAAATAAACCTAGATCGTGAGATATGAGGCACAATTCGTAGTACAAGGTTTCTCACATAAACTTGGTAATCAACAGTGACGAATACAATTGTGTTTCGAATTTTTGATAAAATTGGTAGCCTTTACAAGGCTTGAAATACGTCATCTAGACATAGTAATCATTTAACTATATGATTCATTCAATAGAGATATTTATAATCCCGAAAGGATTCAAAATGCTAGAAACATGTAAATCGAGATCTCGTAATCTATATTTGATGAACATATAAAAATCCTTATATGGATTAAAAACAATCTGGACGGGTGTGGTATAACCGTCTCAGTGAAGATCTGATAAACTAAGGGTATAATAATTATATACCCATGTGTACAACTTTCATTTCTTGTACAACTTTCAATATTTTGGCTCAAATTTACAAGCGACTCTATCAACAGGTCTCTCTCTCTAATCTTGATGTAGGACGGTTTTTAGTGTTTTAATATTTTTTTTTGTTTTTTTGTTTTCTTTTGTTTAGTAGATGGCCTTTTTGGCCTTTTTGCTTAAATTAGGGTTTCCAGGGTTTCTAGAGTCTATTTAAGACTCTTTTGTTTTTAATTTCAGGAGATTGAATAATATTATATTTTGGTTTCAATTTATTTTGTTGGTGGATTCCAGTTTATGTTCTTTTATCTGGTAGCCCTAGACTTTTGCGCTGCGTCAATTGGTATCAAAGCAAAGATTCGCCTGGCTAGATGGCAACTAACGGAGTAGGAGGCAGAAACCCTAATGACATTGGTCTTGGGGTAGGGGCTTTGAGGGTGGTGATGGAGGACACTCGGCAATAGGTGGTGCAGATTCGCGACATGCTTGCTGGGATGAACCTCAACGCTAACAATAGGCCGCTAGTAATCATGACACGCGCCGAGGGATTTGCCCAAGGCCAACCTGCTGACAGGAGACGTAATCAACCATCTCGTGATCAACCTGATAGCGAGGATGGTTCGAGTGAAGAAGATCCGGATGTTCAGGATGGAGAGCAAATTAATTGTGTGGTGCAACATGTGCTATACACGCCAAAACAAGAGGATTCTGGCCATCGAAACAATATATTCCGATCTTACTGTAGCGTTAGTCAGAAAGTTTGTGACCTGATTGTTGACAGTGGGAACTGTGAAAATTTCGTAGGAAGGAGGCTGGTGGAGCACCTGAAATTGCCAACCGAGAAACATCATAAGCCTTATGCGAATGTGACGGAGGTGTGTAAGGTTCCTATTTCGATCGGGCAGCACTATCGGGATGAGGTGGCATGCGATGTAGTCGACATGGATGCTGGTCACGTGTTATTATGTTGCCCATGGCAGTTTGATGTGGATGTAACCATATGTAGTAATGTGTGTGTTTTCAATTGGGATGGCAGGAAGATTGCAATGGTTCCGAAACGGAGTTCAGGTAGTGGCTCAACTAAGACCATGGTAAAAGAGCAATCATTAGTCTCCTCAGTAACATCAGTAAATGACTTGGAATCTAAAATTAAGGAAATGCAGGAGGTGACAGATGTGAAGGCTGCTCCGGAAGAAATTGTTACAGTAGACATAGTGACAGAAGTTGTGCCCGAAGTTGTGACAGAAGTGAAGAAACACATAGAAGATGTGACAGAAGCTGTGACAGATGTGAAAGGTGCAACGAAAACTCATCTCTTGGTGGTTAAAGGTCTTGTGGCTGAAGAGGAGAAAAACCAGCTGTAGTGGTTCCTGAGAAAATACAGTCACTGTAGCTAGAAAAATTCACATGCATTACCTCAGAGGAATTACCTAAGGGTTCGAGTGTTAGTATTGCTACAGAAAATGTGTGTAATCAGGCTGGTGCAGTGCTGCAAGCAAAGGTGCGACAGAAGCTGGAAGAAATTAATGTGAAATATAAAGCCACGGCAGATGTCAAGAGGCGTAGGAAATTGTTTGCTGCTGAAGGTAATCAGGTTATACTTTATTCAGGTTATAACTCGAGGTCTAGTTCTTCACAAGTGGGAAGGACTGATGTAGGACGGTTTTTAGTGTTTTAATATATTTTTTTTTTGTTTTTTTGTTTTCTTTAGTTTAGTAGATGGCCTTTTTGGTCTTTTTGCTTAAATTAGGGTTTCCAGGGTTTCCAGAGTCTATTTAAGGCTCTTTTATTTTTAATTTCAGGAGATTGAATATTATTATATTTTGGTTTCGATTTATTTTGCTGGTGGATTCTAGTTGATTTGCTGGTGGATTCCAGTTTATGTTCTTTTAGGGTTTACGCTGGTAGCCCTAGACTTCTGCGCTGCGTCAAGTCTAGTCTCTGCTCTTAAAACTTATCTTGGTTTTTTCTTCTTTTGTTATTATTAGCTCTGTTCTTATTATGTTTTTCGTTTTATGTTTGTTGTAATGAAACAGAATCAAAGTCTGCGTGAAACTGATTTCAGAGACTCCTGGTTGACTAGAAACCAGTGGATTTTGGACTGGTTGCTACATGGAAGATCTTTTATTATATGTCTGCAGGTAGTTTTCACTTTTCATGTATTCTTTTACATACTTGTTTGATCAATTTGACTTTTTGTGATCTGAAAATGTGTACAAGAAAGGACTCTTTAAGGTTTTAATGATATTTGATTTCATTAATAGGAGTTTTGGGTTGGAAATGAGGAAATAATGCATATGTACCAAGAGAGACTTGGAGAGGCAGGCTACATGACCTTCAAGCTTGCCCGAACAAACAATCGTGGAGATTGTATGTGCCCTCCAACTGTTTTGTGAAATGTTTTGCCTAATTTTTCATTTTGTTTATATGTTTAAGTGATAGGCTGCTTATTTTATCTGCTCTCGATTGATTTGTGTGACTGGTTCAAGATTATCAAGAAGTAGAGGCAATTAGAGCTTGTTTTGTTTTGACCTTGTGTACAGGCCTTTTGTTCTCTGCCGTTTATAAAAGAAATCAAAAGGTGGTGATGAACCAAGCCCTCCTCAATTAGCTTCTAATTTTTGAAATTGTCATAATGTCAATATGGTTCCACGGGTAATAAAAACTTGCCTTAATTTCAATGTGAATTCAATATGATAAATAAACCAAAAACTAATGCTTGGTTGGTTGTATGTGGATTTCACTCCAGGAAAACAATGTGCTACGTTTAGAATTGCAGCCACGGTTACTCTTTAACTATGATGAGCTCTCAACACTTCAGTTCTTGATAGACGGAGCTCAGGGACCCTCATGTTCCAATGATTCATCAAGGTCACAATTGTACATTAGAGACCAAGAAGATGACTTATTCGATTCAATGTGGGCATCTGGTGAAGACCAACACTTACATGAAGAAAATATACAGACACGTCTTCATGACTTCGAACCAATGAAGTCACTGAGTGGATATATTGCAGATAGCAGTAACTCACCAGTGGCACAATCAGGTAGCAGCCGCAATGGATCAATCGTGCTTCAGGCATTTGGCCATCATTTCAAACCAGATAAGCCAAAAGAGCTTCCAGAGAAGCCAAGGGAGCATCATAGTTGTTTTTAGGGAGGAGATGGCACTAGGGAATTTTGCAAATAGTGTACTGGCAGAATTATAACTTTGTTGGTGCTTCATCGTTGTTTTGAAGTTTATAAAGTGTCATGTACATGGAATGATTACAACAAACAACTGGAATGTATGAAGTTATGAACTTTTTGAAGTTTAGTCTACTAGCATGTAACTTCTTAACCACTGGCATATAACTTGTTAACAGATACTGACATGTAACACTACTGGAATGTTTATTTTCAACTGAGAGTTTCAAATAGATACATCATTAATAACCAATTGGCATGTAACTTCATAACCAACTGGTATGTTATACTGGCATGTAACTTACGTATGGCTTGACATGTAACTTAAAAATTCAACTGGTATGTAACTTGTTAATCGACACTGGCATGTAACTTCAAATTATACTGACATGTAACTTACGTATGGCTTGACATGTAACTTAAAATTCAACTGGTATGTAACTTGTTAACCGACACTGGCATGTAACAATACTAGAATTTGATCTTTTAAATGAGTGTCTTTCTAGTAGGGAAACAAGAATAGCCTGGCATATAACTTCAAAATAAACTGGCATGTAATTTAATTTAAAAATAAATTGGCATGTAATTTGTTAACATGCACTGTATTGAAATGTTATCTTTTAACTGAATGTCTTTCAATTAGGGATATAAGTATGGCCTGACATGCAACTTAAAAATAAACTGGCATGTAACTTAAAAATAAATTGGCATATAATTTGTTAACAAGCACTGACATGTAACAATATTGAAATTTCATCTTTTAACTGAATGTCTTTCAAGTAGAAAATAAGTATAGTCTGGTATGTAACTTAAAAATAAATTGACATGTAACTTGTTAACATACGTTGACATGTAATCATTTGACATGTATCTTCAAAATTAACTAATATGTAAATTACATGCTAGTTGATATAAAAATCGTGTTCATCTTCACACAAGTAATTGAATGGGTCATTTCAGATTGTCATATATACCTGAATACACCTATATCAGCACAATCCAAATAACACGATTCACTGCAAATTGTAACTCACCCCTAGTGAGTACCAAGATTATAATTTACAATAAGTGTAACGTGTTATAATTTTTCAAGATTACAAAGAGGAATAAACAACACAAAACAATTTTTCAATGCTCATTGATACTATCTGTCATGGGCTTTGCGGGCTCTGATTGTGTAACATTTTCCCTCCATCTTCGTCCATTGAAATCCTACTCCAACCAACATTTCTCAAGGAGAAGATCTTTGCTCTTCAATCTTGTTTCCTCGAAAGCCTGTATACTTTGATGACACCATAGGCATGACAAGAATTACAGATGCATTAATAGAGTCCTCTTCAAAACCCAACATTAAGAACAAGTAGTTTGCAAGGAAATACAAGTTTGGGTTTAATTATTAGATTTTAAAGATCATCTTACTAAAGGGGTTTTTTTTTCACTCCTATCTCGTATCCAATTTAAGATTTTCTTTGATAACTGAAATTGGAGAGATATGAATAAAGAAATTTGTCAGATGAAAACAAAGTTAGAGGATTTTCTGATCTTTAAAAGCAATTTTTATAATATAAAAACAACAATTATCATCGGAACAAAAAGTTAAAGAAGAGAATACACAGAGCTAGACCTAGAGAAAATTGAACATGGACTGAATTAAGTTGGAACAATCCCCAGGCCAAGCCAATCATCCTCAAAAGAAGAAAAGAATTTTTACAACAAATAATCATTTTTAGAAAGGGTTGGTTTAAAAATTAGGCAACTACGTACCGGGATTTCTTGATCTGTCCTTGAAGATGAAGATGCTACATAGGCGTCTGGCTTAAGCTCTGCTGCTTCCTTTAATTGTAGGCCTTGAAGATCCCCAAGATGTCTTTCCCTTAGGTCTGGATCTGTTTTGACCTGAAAAAAGTTGAGAGTATTTCGGATCCAAATATAAGGCAATAAATAACAAATGATCTATATCAATGCTTCTATAAGAAACAAAGCAAATTACAAGTATTCCTTCAATATACTCTCTCAAACACCATGGTTGCAAAATCCCATCTTCTATTAACAATTACCAGATATAGACTCACTATTTAGAATTTCATATACAGACTTGCCATATTTGTCTTTACATTAAATAGAATTATTTGTACATCGAAACCTAAAAATTTTCACCCTTCACTTCAATGAAGACCACTAAGTTGAGACAGTTCTACAATTGAAAAACAAACATTATGAAGAAAATATAATAAGGCCTTTGCCAAATACAAAATGAATTCAAGATACAGCGAAGAAAAGAACATGGCAATTCAATTGCAATAGACCATCTAATGCTCAATTTTTTTACAAAAACCAAGACCAAAAATTCAAAATGCAGAAGCCAATTACATTATCTAAAGTTTTGGAAAATCAATTGTTAATATAAAGTATAGACCTATCTTTTGTCAAAAAGAATAGTGTTGATTAACAAATCAACATAGAACAATGTTAATAAAGGTATTACTTTGGATTTTTTTCATGTTATTGATTTCCTAAAATCTAATAGTCGCTACCATGTTCATTTCTAACAAAGCTAGATAAAGTGTAACAAAAGTTGTTAAATAAATAAACCTCCACAACCCTAGGTCTGTTTGCAATAATACTAGCAGTCTCAAAAGCTTGTTTCAAATCAGATGAGTACATAGCCAAGATTGCCTTCTCCTTTGAGAGTTGATTAGCAACCTTCACAAAGAAGCTGGCAGTTCAGCAAGTACATCACAAAAAAGAAACAGCAGTCGAAGCAAAATTAACTTACGGCAGCTGCTTACTGTCTCCCAACATCATTCAACTCCACATCTAGTTGTCTCTATAAGATAGTTATGATAAAAAAACATTAAATGCAATATAAAAATTTAAACCCAAGAACCTAGAATACAGCACCATATGAATTTAGTCACATATCAATCTAAATGTACCACATTTTCCATACAGTGGGTTGTATAAAACAGTAGTTCATCTCAAAATCACATCAAGATTATCATCTTACTCATAAGTCATAATCGTAAAACAAGAATCAGTAAAATTCATGTGCACCATGCCATATAAATGACTAAGAAACTATTTAAATATGCTCAATTTAAAAATTAATGATAAAGCATCACATTATTGGTGTTCCCAAAAATAAACCTGAATTCTTCCATCAGCATTCCACGCTGTTTCTCCATGACGCACCACTATAATCTTTGCATAATCAGAAAGTGTAGCATCATCATTGTCACCGTAAATTTCAAAATAAACCATATTAAATTCAATTAAATCACAAAAAATATATATCAATTGCATACCAAAACCCATTAAAAATCCAAATGCGTGAATCTGATAAAATAAAAACAACCCATCAAAATTGAGATCAAATCTTGACCTCGGTGTGAAAATGAAGAAAAACAGATAGCAGTAAAGATGCTAATCTGTTTGATAAAAGGTCTAAAAGAGCAAGTAAAGAAAATGAGAGATGAGAAACTCCATTGATGACTTTCAAGCTCAAGAGTACTCTTTGTATTTCATTTTTAGAGAAATTTAACTGAATGAAATCAATTACACATGATAATGAATATATACTAACTTATCTCAATTCTGAGTCTAACAAAATTTTAACATAAAGCCTGATGATCAGGAAATGTAAATTAAGCAGGTGATGACACCTCAGCATTTGTAACTGACTTGACCATTAACTTGCAGTAGACTAACTTCCAAGATTGACTTGATCTCTGTTTAATTTGCTTGGCCCTCTTCTTCTTTGGTGAAGGTCTTGACCATTCTTTGTGCTGGCAACATATACTGATAGACCGGCAGTATAAGGATATGAGTTGTTACTCATATGATCAAGTCCTTCACTAGTAGATATTTCTCTGCCTGATGTATAATGTACATGTTGCACATTACCAATTACTTTCACATCTCCCCTCAAGTTGAACTATGGCGAAGAGACCAGATTCAGCTTGGAACACAAAAACTTGAACTTCTCAGTTGGCAAAGCTTTTGTGAGAACATCAGCAACTTGAGCATTAGTAGGAACATATCTGGGCTCAATAAGACCAGCATCAACCTTTTCTCTGATGAAATGTGTATCTATATCAATGTGCTTGGTTTTTGAGTGAAAAACAGGATTTTGAGCAAGCATGTTTGCTCCCATATTATCACACCATACAATGGCTGGTGAAGGAAGCTGCACTTGAAGCTCACGAAACAGAGATTGGAGCCATAAAACTTCAGTGGTTATATGAGCCATAGACCTATACTCAGCTTCAGTGCTCGAACGAGCAATGACCTGCTGTTTTCTAGAGCTCCAAGCAACAAGATTTCCACCAATGAAGACACAATTCCCACTTGTTGACCTCCTGTCATCAAGATAGCTAGCCCAATCAGCATCAGCATATGCCTCCAAACTGAGAGTTGGTGATGGCTTGAACCAAAGCCCTTTATGAAGAGTACCTTTAAGGTATCTTAACACATGTTTGCAATCTTGCCAATGGACCTGAGTTGGAGCAATAAGAAACTGGCTCAACTTGTTGACAGAAAAAGAGATATCTGGCCGAGTGTAACACAAGTATTGTAGAGCACCGATTACACTTCTATAGGCTGTGGCATTTTCAAGAGGCACACCATCCTGCTTGATCAGCTTTGAACTCGAGCTCATTGGAGTGTCACAAGGTTTTGAATCAAACATGTTTGATCTTTTTAGCAAATCAACAATATATTTGGATTGAGTAAGGTATAAACCAGTGGAATCACGAAAAACCTCAAAGCCAAGGAAGTAGTGAACTAGGCCAAGATTTTTGAGAGCAAATTTATCATGTAGCTGAGAAATTGTTCTTTGAATAAGAGCACAATTGTTACCTATAAGTAGAATGTCATCTACATAGACTAGAAGAAATAGCACATCAGTTCCTTGATGTTTTATGAATAATGAGGTATCAGAAGTTGAGCTCTTAAAACCCTATTGTAGTAGAGCAGACCGAAGCTTGTTGAACCAAGATCTAGGAGCCTGCTTGAGGCCACACAAGACTTTCTTCAACATACACACATGTGATGGAAGCCTCTGATCAAAGAAGCTATCGGGCTGCTTCATGAACACTTGTTCTTGCAGTTCACCATCAAGAATGCGTTATTTATATCCACCTGTCGTATATCCCAATTGAAGTGTACATCCAAAGCAAAAATAACTCAAATTGTGGAAGGCTTTACCACTGGACTAAATTTGTCGAAATAATCAAGTCTCGCAGTTTGGTTGAAACCCTTGGCAACAAGTAATGCCTTATGCTTCAATATTGAGCCATCAGGATTAAATTTTATTCTTAAAACCCACTTACTTCCTACAACATTCATATCAGATGTTGCAGGTACCAGCCTCTAAGTATTATTGTGATAAAGAGCTCCAAACTCCTCCTTCATAGCAGCATGCCATTTTTGATTAGCCATAGCAGCTGTGACTGATTTTGGTTCAATCTCAGACAGGAAAGATGAAGGAAAATGGCATTATGATAGGAAGACCCTTGGTTTCAAGGAACCAGTCCTACTTCTTGTGACCATTTGATGTGTATTAACTGCATTACCAACATTAGCTGAGCTATCAACATGCAAAGGGACAATAGTAGTATCAGATGATACTGGAACCAAGGCTGCTGATGCTTCTGTCATGGGCAGATTTTCTGAACCAAAGGGCTGACCTTGAAGATTTACCAACAAGTTGAGACCACGTGATTGAGTGGACAAATCAGAGTCACAAACTTGTCTTGGCAATAGGTTGAGACTTTGATGAGAATCGAAGCTATGAAAGAGACGTGATATAGAGTTTGCAGGATCTAAACATGTAGCAGTAGTAGCTGCAGATAAAGGTGTATTAAAGATATCCTTGTATGGAAACTCCCGCTCATTAAAGAGAACATGTCTTGAAACAAACTCTTTCCAAGAAGAGCTAAGGCACCTATACCCTTTATGATATAGACTATAGCCAATAAAGACACATTTGCTTGTGTGAAAGTCCAATTTATGCTTTGAATAATCTCGAAGATAGGGAAAGCAAGAGCACCCAAAGACTTTCAGATAACTATAGTTTGGCTTTTTGTGAAACATTTTCTCAAATGGTGATAGAAATCGTAGAACAACTGTATGAAGGTTGTTGATGAGCAGGACAACAGTTGAAAAAGCTTCAAACCAAAATTGTAAAGGCAAACCAGCATGTGCAAGCAATGTTAGTCCTATTTCAACAATATTCCGATGCTTCCTTTCGGGAACTCTATTTTGTTGATGAGTACATGGACACGAATACCGAACATGAACACCCAAGTCACTTAGATAAGAGGCAATAGGCATATACTCACCACCCATATCAGCTTGGATACATTTGATTTTTTTTCAAGTTGTAACTCAACTAATCTTTTAAACTTGACAAAGACATTGAAGGCATCAGACTTCAGTTTTAGAGGATAAATCCACGTGAACCGTGTGAATGCATCAACAAAAGCAATGTAATATCTATGACCCTCTCTAGACAACATAGGTGCAAGACCCCAAACATCACTATAAACTAGCTCTAAAAGAGCTGTGACAGTAATGTTTGTTCTCTAAAATGGTAATTTGTGCATTTTTCCAAGCTTACATGAATCACAAAAAGTTGTAGAGTGAATGTTGAAAGGAAAATGCAAAGTATTCAACACTTTTTGAAGAATCAAAGGAGTTGGATGACCAAGCTTTGCATGCCATAATACAGAGTTGGTTTTTGCAACAATGAAAGCATTAAAATGAGCTGATTTAGCTCGGCTAGGCACAACATAGGCACTAGTTTTATTTACAAAACAATCATTAGATTTAGTCACACCATTTCTAGCTTTATTTCTGGGCACAACAGAGGTTGCAAAGGAAACCGACTTCATGAGACCAATGCTTTGAAGAGTAGTTTCTACAAGCTTTAGCTCATAGAGTCCATTTTTAAGAGATCCTTAGAGAAGAGTTATTTTGGTTCTCTGGTCCTTAATCACACAACCAAGAGATGAGAATTTAGCAATGGCATTATTATCTCTAGTAAACTTGGAAATACTAAGAAGATTTTTGGTAATTGCAGGCACACAAAGCACTTGATTTAGTTGTAAATCAGTATAAGGTTGATAGTGTGATTTAACTTTACTGCTACCAACATGTGAGATTGCAAGTTGATTACCATTGCCTACAGAAAGTTTATCATTACCTCTGTAATCTGACTTGATGGAGAGATTATTGATGTTGGAGGTGACATGATTTGTTACACTTGAATCAACATACCAAGCCTGATCAATGATAGTCTCTGGAGTTGCATAATATGCCGAGTTCTGATAAGGACCAGCTGATGTGTTTTGCAGACCTTCTTGAAACAAATTTGATCCATTTGAAGATGAACCAAAACCATTTCCTTGATCATATGAATTGTAATTCTGATGTTGAATCAAAAAGGCCTGATTACCTTGACTCATGTGAGTGCCTTGACCATTTTGATTTGCTTGAACACCTTGATTTGCTTGACCTTGACCACCTTGAAATTGTTGATCAAATCGCTTGAAGCATTGCCAAGCACCATGTCCAGGTTTAGAACACAGCTGACAATGAAGTCTCTGATTGTTTTTTCCTCCAAATCGGCCACCTCTGGCTCTTCCTCTACCTCCACCTTTGTAGTTGTTGTTGAAGCTGTTTCTACCATTTCCTCGATTGTTGAAATTTGAGTTGTTATTGTTGAAATTGGAGTTATTTGACACAAAATGAGCAGAAGGAGTGGAGATGTTAAAATGTTCAATTCGTTGTTCATGCATTAGAAAGAGAAACTGCATATCTTCAATAGACATTGTGCTCTGCCGAGAGGAGACTAAAGTCACAACTAAATCATACTCATGTCCAACTCCATTTAAGAGGCTCATGATCAAATCTCTGTCATTAACATTCTCTCCTGCTGCAGTTAATGCATCACCAATAGCTTTAATCTTCAAAACAAATTCACTGATTGAGTCGGCTCCTTTCTTTAGTGATTGTAACTGTTGTTTTAGCTGCATGATTTTGGCCATGGATCTTTGAGCATAAGTTCGCTCAATCTTTGACCATATTTCATATGAAGATTTTGAGCTTGTGACTTGTCCAAGAACACCTGGAGTAAGTGTTGAAAAAATCTAACTCATTAAGAGTTTGTCAGATTTCTTCCAGATGAGATAATCAGGATTATCTTGTTGATCCACTGTTTCGCTTGAACGAACTGTGATGAACTTCGGTGGAGATGCTTTCTCACCATTGTTGAAACCTTCTAGATCCAAGGCTTCAATAGCTGTGAGAACTTGTGCTTTCCAGTAAATGTAATTGGAATGGTCGAGTTTCAGTGTAAGATTAAAACTCAAGGTCTTTGCTAAAGAGGAGAAGTCCATGTTCTTCGAGGCCATTGGAGAAGCTTCGTGAACACTTGTGGAAGACGAGTTGTTGGATCAGTTCTCAGTCATTGATGTTAATCATCAGCTCTGATACCATGTGAAAATGAAGAAAAACAGATAACAGTAAATATGCTAATGTGTTTGATAAAAGGTCTAAAAGAGCAAGTAAAGAAGATGAGAGATGAGAAACTCCATTGATGACTTTCAAGCTTAAGAGTACTCTTTGTATTTCATTTTCAGAGAAATCTAACTGAATGAAATCAATTACACGTGATAATGAATATATACTAAGTTAGCTCAATTATGAGTCTAACAAACTTTTAACATAAAGCCTGATGATGAGAAAATGTAAATTAAGCAGGTGATGACACCTCAGCATTTGTAACTGACTTGACCATCAACTTGCAGTAGACTAACTACTAAGATTGACTTGATCTCTGTTTAATTTGCTCAGCCATCTTCTTCTTTGGTGAAGGTCTTGACCATCCTTTGTGCTGGCAACATATACTGATAGACCGATATAAGGATATGAGTTGTTACTCATATGATCAAGTCTTTCACTAGTAGATATTTCTTTGCCTGATGTACAATGTACATATTGCACATTGCCAATTACTCTCACACTCGGATGCTCCAAAAGGACAACCCATTAACACAAAAGAACTAAATTTCAATACAATGACAGAGATTGAGATACTCACTTACAGATGTACAGAGAATTAGAGAGAGAGATGGAAGAGTCTATTTTCAGTGTATCTATCAATTTCGTAGAAGAGAAGATATTAAAAAGCAAGTGATATGTATGAGCGAGAAAGAGGGAGAGAGAGAAATAGAGAGATTAAATATTTTTGCTGGGTTTTAGAGAGAGACAAAGAATGAGCGAGATTTTGGTTGAACAGAAGAGAGCAGTAATGTTGCTGGGTTTCAATGGAAGAATTGGACGAACTGGATGAAATGGACAAATCTGAGAGAGAGAAGAAACCTAGGTTCGAGCTTTTCGAAATCTGGGTTGGAGGTAGACGAAATCGGGGTTGGAGGTTTCCGAAATCCAGGAAGAGAAGAGAAATGTTATTACAGAGAGAGAGAGTGAAAGTGAGAGAGAAATAGAAAATATCTGATTTTAGAGAAATAGTGAAGACATATCCAAATTTTGGGAGGGAAAATTTGGAACAAGTAAAACAAAAAGGAGGGCATCTTTGGCAATTCAAGCCCAAAAGTGACAAAAAAAAATCAAAAAAAAAAAAAATGTGGATAAAAACAATAAAGTAATAATTTTTTTATTCATTTCTTGCAATTTCCGCTAATGTTAATTTGAAGAAATTAAATTTTATGTTGTTTTTTAATATATAAAATTTTATGTTGTTATGAACAGAAAGTTAAATCCAATTGGATAAATGTGAACAGGATGGGGTTGGTCCACTGGTTTGCCCTTAACATCTGCACTATAGGGTTTTGGATTCGAGTCTATCTGCTTCACTGAATCCCGAATTAATGTATTATTTCAAATAATAATAATAATAATAAATTGAGGCATGTGACAAGTTTAAAAGTTCAAAAGCCAAATAATCTAAATAACACAAAGAAATTAAATATAATTTTCAGAATATGCACTATTCAGCCTTAAGTACAATGATATTAGAAAATTGGAACAAAAATAATCACCCTAGCTAATATGCTTCTAGGGTTCCTACTTAATCAAAACCCTAATTTTGATTCCACTAAGCATTTAAGTAATAATTAAAACACAAAAAAAAAAAGATACAAACCTTGCATGAAAACTACTCTCATAGAAATATTGTTAACAATGTAGGTGTTTTAATTTTTTTTCTTACCTCTCTCTCACTTGCCGTTCACCATAGAATAAATTCTAGGGTTTTTGTATATTTTTTTCTTTTGATAGTAAAAGAGAAGAAATCAGAGTCTTAAATAAAATGAGATTTTAAAAGACATTATTCCTTATCAAAATTAGAATTCCTTTTTTGTTATTATTATTATCATTTAAAAGAAAGAGTTATATTAGGAATAAAATACTTATCCAACTCTAATTTTATTTTAAAACTTTAACCCCTATAAAACCATATAAATTACAAAAAATAAAAAGTGTTTTTAAAACCTAAACGTTTAGGGAAACCAATAAACTAAAATCAGAATTTGGGTCTTACAGTGGCTATAGCGTTTGCACGAGAGAGGCAGAAGGGGAGAGCATGGGAGAGGAGAAGACAACAGGGAGACATTTCATCAAGCCTCCCCCACCAAATCAGGTGTTCGCATATATGTGGAGAGGAATGTCCGATCTCTTTTCTTTTATTTATTCTTTCTCTTCTCAATTATTTAACCAAAAAAAATCTTTTTTTTTTCTCATTCATTACAAATATTTATTAAATTATTTTCTTTTTTAATCATTTCACCATTTTTTTGTTTATTTTCTCATTTATCATATTCATTTAGCATGCTATCCTTAACATTTAAAAGTCAATACACTTTTTTGACGATCAGATAATGAAACGGAGAAAATAGCTAATTCAGAAAATAGAGTGGGTAGAATGATGTTCCCTAATTCTCAAGGGGGAAATCATAATATCCCTTAAATGACTAAGGGCAATTCAGTCTTTTTATTAACTCAATTTTAATAATAAGGGAGATCTGATTAATAAATGCATACTTATTCTCTTGTTGCATTTATGTAAAACATCAAGGGAGGTTACTGTATTTACCCCTTTTGCAAAATGTATGAACAAATCTGATGCTCTTATCTTTAAGAAACCGATTGAGTGCAACATTGGCAAATAGAATGAGAATACAGATTAAAGTATAAAATAATGATTACTTCAAAAATAGGACAAGTATAAAATAATGATTTCTTTGAAAATAGGTCACCAGCATAAAATAATGATTATCTTGTGCTTTCTCTAATGTTACAGAGTAGAATTTAACAAAAAAAAAAAAAAAAAGGTGTTGAATCCCGCATATAATCGGTTCTCAAGCATAAAACATACATACTTTGCTTCACAAAGTTGATTATCTTAATTCATTCATTGTAACAGCGTGCACGGTAGGCAAGTATGTGTGGATGAACAACTTGTCTTTGCTTCATATATATTATTTCAAATATATCTCATGCATTTCTATCACAAACAGTACTATTGCCAAATTGCTGCAGTTCTATGATCTCCTCCACCCAAAAATATGGATGAACAACTTGTCTTTCCCATTGTAGAAATTCTCTTGCGCAAACTACAGTCCCTTCATAAACAAAATGTTCCATTGGGACAGTTGGATGTGGATAATATTGAACTTGAAAAGCTCGAGACAACCTTAAGCTCTTTCAAAGCTGTTCTCTTAGATGCTGAGAAACAACAGCTTCACAACAACGATGTGAGAGGATGGCTAAAAAAGCTTAAGGATGCATGTTATGATGCAGAGGATGCGTTAGACGAATTGGAGATTGAAGCTCTACCCAATAGGCAATTGAAAATGGAGCAATCAAGGAGCATCACAAGAAAGGTATGCGATTTCATTTCATGCTCATCGAAATCATTTGCTAGTTTGCGTTTTACGATAAACAGTAGTAAACAAATTAAGAAGATTAGAGAAAGGTTAGCCGGAATTGAAGATGAATTGTCAAAATTTGGTTTCAAGGATAGAGTTCATCATCGTCATGACATTAATGGAAATGTTCCTAAGGAAAGGGAAATCATCACCCACTCGTCCTTTGTGGTTGCTTCTGATGATGTTTTTGAGAGAGACGGTGATAAAGAAAACATCATAAAAGCATTAATGCAAAATGATGATTCGGATCTCTCGGGTAATTTGGGTGTCAGGCCTGAAGAAAACAACATAAACTCTTCAAAGGAAAATGATGATTTGGATGTCCATGGCAATAACATCTATATTTCGGGTCCTAGTGGTATTGGAAAAACCACACTTGCAAAACTGGTGTATAACGACAAGAGGATAGATGAAACTTTTGATATAAAAATGTGGGTATGTTGCCGACAAATGTATTTTGAGTTGGAGAAGGAAATAATAATAGATATGATCTATTCTGTAACTGGTCGAATCGAAAACACCCTGAAGATAGACCAATTGCAACGAGTCTTGCAAGATATTTTGAAGGGAAAAAAGTATTTACTCGTGTTGGATGAATTTGATTTGACCAAACTAAAAAGTTTGTTATCGGTGGGTGCAAAAGAGAGTAAAACCATAGCAATCGAATCGTTCGAATATTACAATGAGAGGAAAACATACCGGTTAAATTGGCTTTCAAAAGAGAGTAGTTTGTCTTTATTTATGAGATATGCATTTAAACAAGGAAAAGAAAAAAATCCACGCCTCAGAGAAATTGGAGATGAAATTGCGATAAAATGTGCAGGCCGTCCTTTAGTAGTAAAAATATTAGGAAGCATACTTTATTTCTCGACTGATGAAGAAGATTGGATATATGTGAGAGATAATATCAATTCATTGGAAACAATAAGTGAAACATTATTTGTTCTAAAACTTGGTTATGATTTATTACCACCTTATTTGAAACAATGTTTTGTTTGCTGTTCCGTCTTTCCACAGTATCATGGCTTTAATAATATTACTTTGATTCAATTTTGGATGGCTCATGGGCTTCTCCAATCTGATGATAAAAATGAAGAGCCGGAATCTATCGGTATGAGGTATATAAATGAATTGAGATGCAGATGTTTGTTCCAAGATTTTGAACAAAACTTTGACTTCATCACTTTCAAAATGCATGAACTTGTCCATCGTCTCGCCGGAATAATTGCTAAAAATGAACGCATCATAATGGATTCTAGAAAGCAATACCGGCATATTTCCGTGAAATATGTTGATGATGTGAAAACATTTCTTGGCAGCAAAATGACAAGAAGCATTTTATTTTTTGAAATGATCAGCTCAAGCCATTCACTTATAATATCATGCATCTCAATGCACCCGAATTTGCGGGTGCTAGATTTAAGAAATTCTGATACGGAGGTATTGCCAGAAAGTATTGGTAATTTGAAGCATTTGAGATATCTCAACCTCACAAAAACCATTAAAATCAAGCGACTTCCAAAGTCCATTTTCAATCTGACAAGTTTGGAAACTCTATTGCTTGGTGGATGTAAGGAGCTAGAAGAGTTACCTAGAGATATTAGGCACCTAGTTAACCTCAGAATGCTAGTGTTCAGCTCGAAGCAAAGGCGTTTGCTGGAAAATGGAATTGGGTGCTTGACTTCTCTAAGGCGTTTGGGAATTTCTTCTTGCTATCATTTGGAAAATTTGTTTGAAGATATTGGTTGCCTCCAATCCCTTCGGACATTAATCATTGGGGATTGCCCGAAGATAGTCTGTTTACCACCTAGTGTGAAAGACTTAAGCTCGTTAGAGAATCTGATGTTTTCTGATCGTGAAACGAATGCAAAATGGTTTTTGAAAATGGATATGCCAGTACTCCAAAGCATAAAGCCTCACCTTCGAATGCTTTGCATTGACGGATTGCCAGAATTCAATGAGTTTCCACAATGGCTTCTTCAATGTTCAGCCAACACTTTACAGTGGTTGGCCATTAAAAATTGTCCTAACTTGGAAGGGCTACCCTCGGAGCCACTGCAGATTCTCAAATCACTTGAAGTTCTTGAAATTTCCAAGTGTCCGAAATTTTCTTCTTTTCCTGAGGACATGCAAGGTCTCACTGCCATGAGAGAGCTAAAGGTTCGAGATTGTCCAGATTTAAGCAAGAGATGCAAATGGGATACTGGTGAAGATTGGCCTAAGATAAATCATATTCCCAGGATCGAGCTTGATGGCAAGGTGATTAAATCAAGTGATTATAATTAGGTAATTGATTAATCTCTCTTTTCTTATTACGTAATTGATTAATCACTCTTTTGTTTCTTATTCTCATATTTATTTTTATTTTTATTCTTTCTTCTTGCTTTCATGATGGATTAATAGTGCTACTAAGGTATTCAAATTCAAATTCATGTAAGAAAAATTGAATATTAGTGCTGTTCTTATTTTCATTGTACAATTAATGTGGTGAGTTGAGATTTGAGAAAGATTTGTTTTTGTCCTTTAATTTGTGTTACCATGCATACATACTCTTAATGTCTGTTTGGTATATTTGTCATTTTACTATCAACTAAACTGAAAAATTCTAAAAATGTTTAATCTTCTAATAAAATGACCCAAACGTATTGATCGGCAATGGAGTTTCTTGATCGGCGGCAGAGTATCTTTGATCTCCTCTGTGAAGGAGATCGTCGCCGTGACAGCAGGAGATGGCAAATCTCTATTGGATCTCCTCCCATCGGCGATCGGATCTCCATTACCTTCTACTTTTTAAAACCCCGTCATCAATAATAATATTCTATGGGGATCATACTTCTTGTGTTAGGCACTCAAAAAAATTTGTATATTACTTATCAATCACCATTTCTATTTCACTGTTTTTCAGGATGACCGAGAGAGCAACCCAGGCAAAGATATAATGAGACTTGAGAGGTATACCTGTTACTTCTCTTATCAATTAATTACATATATAAATTAAGGCCTTGCTATGCTAATCAAAAAGAAGCTAATTACCGTTAATCCTGAACCCGAAACCTTAAAATCCTGCTTATTATCTGTGTATATAGATTATGCAAAACCTCTTAATTTCTTTTCTTGTTCAATCTCTGGCAGGTGGTTATTCATATTAAGGTAGAGATCATGCTTGATTCGAGGTTGCAGTTTCTTAAGTTGTACATATTGGTGTTTTTATTTTTATTTTTTTTCAAGTTGTGTTGGCTGAGACAATTATGCATTGTATAATGTGATCAGGGATTTGTTTGAATTTATTTGTATTTGATTCAAAACACTTACACAAACACAAATTCATGTTATATAACTATCATGCATATATTTTCTAATTAAAGAATAAAGTGATACTGAAATTGGCCATCAAGTATTTTTCAATCCTGTCGAGTACTTCTAGATGTAATTCCAATTTAAACAGAAGTTAGAAAGGAAAAAAAAAAAAAAGAGTTAATTAGTTTATTCTAACTAATTGAGAAAGCAACATCGATTTCCTCTATAATATTTGTAGGCAAAAATGTCTTTGGTTCATTCCTGCTATTTTTTTGGTCCATCTATGATGCGGCAGGAAAATTCACAAAACACCAATCGATAAAAGAAAGGGGATAAACGATTCAGATCCATTGATTCGAGCACGAATACCGGAAATGAACCCTACTATTAATCTATTGATTGGCGCACAGATACCAGAATAATAGTGTTAACTGCCTAAAAAGATAGGGGTTAAAAGAATAATTTTTTCATCCTTGCTAAGCTTGCTTGAAGTAAGAAAGACGCCACAGGGAGCACCCGAGTACCCAGGAAGAAGACAGGACCGGTATACCCAGGCACCCATATATTAGTCAAGATCCGGATCAAGTCACCTAGATACCTAGGTACTAGGAAACATGGAAGTCAAAGTCTTGAGAACCCCGTTGCCACATCATCCCGGTACCCCGATACCCAGGGTACAATGGTACCATGATCTAGTAAGGTACAGGATACCTCGATACCTCGATACACCGATCCCTCCTAGGACTGGTCTATCATGCAATAGGGAGGAGTTTTTTAATGCATCAAAGTGAAGACTCTCAAGGAATGAAAGACTGGTACACCAAGGGACCAGGATCCTGCTACATGAAGGACAGTATGCGCCAACATTTAAATATAAGGAAAGTTGACTTCTCCTGCCATATGTGAACTCCATTTTAAACGGGAATAGTCAACTCTTTAAGTTCTTCGACAAAGGAAACAAATCACTTGATTATGAGATTATTCTCGCGCCTAAATGAATCCATAATCAACGTCCCTTTGATTGCTAAATTGATTGACTGATTATCAAAGTGACTAGCAAGAAAAGGGACTTATAAATATTACAAGACTATCGAAAGAGAGGGATCCGATTTTTAATCCAATCCTTTACAACTTTACCACTTATTGACTAGCACGAGATCACCATCACCAACTCTGTATGAAACTCCTTACTTAAACACTCCATAGAAACGCCATTGTATCATGTACTATCTTTGATTGATCAATAAAATAGTTATTCTCTTCATTCTTAATCATTTATGTATTTACTTCTCCTTTACTAGAACATACAGGTACCAAACGTGGTATCTCTCCGACTATGACCCACCTTGGTCATGGTCTAAAATTTGTTATTTGGAAATTAACCCCAGTGACAATTTCCTCTTAACAAATAGGCTTCAAATTCGTTGACCATCGCAAAGGTATCGAAAATGGATAAAAAGAGATAATCTCTCTACAAATTTACTGATCATCAAAAACTGAAATCCCTATTAGGGTACATCGTTTTTAAATAGGATAATAAAAACCTAAAAGAAACCTAAAATAACTAGCAAAGAAATAAAATAATCAATTACCCTATAAAAGAGATAATTGAGATAACAATGGAAATTAAAAATACTAGAATCCTAAAACATTAAGAACCTATCTAATAAGGAAATAAGATTTGATTTAATAAAATCAAATCATAAATTAATTAACTACCAAATTAGATACATAATAAATGGAAATGAAATAACATGTATTAACTATAGAAATATTTTGGAAATATAAAATCTTCAAGAATATCTTCAATAATGTCTCTTGCATCTAGGGATGGGAATGGGGGCCTAATGGGGTAGGGGAAGGTCCCTTGACCCCCACCCCCATTCGTAAAACTTTCTGTTAACCACCAAAATTGGCTAAGGACCAAAGAAGAATTTTCCATTCAGATTTAAGGAGGAAATGCTTTAGTGGGCAGCATCCAATTAACTCCTGGAAAGAATCCATGCTATTATATCGGGGGTACATATCCAGTCAAGCCAGAGCAAGATCAAGAGCACGAAGACCCCAAAGTATCGGGAGGAATAGAAATCGGAGTCTTATTAAACCATGCTACATTGTCCTGGTACCCTGCTACTAAGACCAGGTATCCCTTTACTGTGTAATCTTGGTACCCCGCTACAGCATCAGCTGGTATCTCGATACCCAGACGACCAAGAAGTCAGTGGAGGTTATGATCCAGTAGGAGGCGGGATACCTAGATACCCTGGTACCGCCTAGAACCAGCTTACCAGGCATTTAAGATACCAGACAAGGAAGCTACCAAGGTAAAACCAATGCATCCAGAAACTAGAATTAAAGCTACAAAGAGGAATACTAAAAACGCCAACGTTTAAGTCAATAAAGAGGTAGACTCATTCCTGCCACTTAAGAGTCCCATTTGAAAGTAGAGTCTGTCAGAATCCTCCCAAGAAGGAATCACTTGATTCTAGGTATTAGATTTTCCTCGACATTCTAGCTTATCGCCAAGGAAAGTCTTATAATTGCTTAAACCCTAGACCGAAGTTATAGGAGTGCATGGAAAGAAATGAGACCTATATATACGATCTTATACTCACCAAAGAGAGGATCCGCGAATCATCTCTGAAGCCCTAAACCTAAAGTTTTGTTCTACTTATCGACTCGTACTAGATCTCTATCGCCAAATGTGTCAGACTTCGCCTACAGTGATCGATTGATAGCTATATTTTGTATTAAATCTATACTAAGATAATCAAAGTATTATATTTTCTCTTTTCATAATATAATATAGTTTGTTATCTTTGTTTTAACCATTGTTGCACCAAGTTATTTTCATTGAAAATCATAGGTATCGAACTACGTGATATCCCTCCGACCGTGGTCAATTTCGATCATGGTCCTTTAAAGTCATTAATTGTAATTCCACCCCATTGGTAAATTTTGGTTAACACTTTTTGGCACCGTGATGCGCCCAAACTGGCTCTACAAAACTACACTATTCTACATCGGTTATACTAGAGGGACGCACGGGTTTAAAACCTTTTGCAGGTGCACAAGTTGTAAAACTAGTATAGTGTGCAAGAGTAAGGGTGTCGTTTCCATAGAGAATTAGGGCGATTAGTTAATAGAAGGTCTAGTTAATTATTACGAGTCTAACTAATTCAATTCTTACTAATTAAAAATTAATGAGCTAAAAATGCTAGGTGAGATATGAAATTCGCAATGATGCACCACCGAGTTGTCACTCTTATGCCTTATAGACCCAAATCACTATAGTTTGTTCCTTTTACAATTGAGAACAAACAACTCACTCAAATATTCTTTAGAGACTTAGCAGAACATTAAGTGAGATTTTGGTTGGAACTTGATTGAGAGTGTGAGTCTAAGGATATCACCATTAATCACACACTCTACTAATGAGTTATTGGAGTCAATACCTAATTCAAAGGTTATGAATAAGGCATTTCATCAACTCTTAATACTCTTATCAATACATGCTTTTCTAAGATCTGTGAGAGACATGCTATGATTTCATCAATTAAAACATTCATAAATACACAATGATCAATACAAATAAGAGTGGTACAAGGTGGTTCATATCATCACTTTCATAAATCCCCCAACATAAGTGGTTTAGTTACATATGATCATCAAGAATATCATAAGAATGAAGAAAAAGAAGAAATCCAACCCTTGAAGACTTGACATCTTGTAAGGACGAATGACACCCGTCTCCACAGCAAATACAAGCCAAGATGATCACTAGCAACTCTCAAGAGTTGATTTTTAACTAAGTAATCTAAGACAAGCAATAAACCTTGAATTCTTCTAAACTAAAAGGGAGAGTCTCTAATTATTCTCTAAAACTCTCACTTGTGTTTTTTACATCAGAAAACTACCTTCTTAACATTGGTTTGTAGTTGGACAAGGGAAAAACAAGAATTGCCCCTTGACGTGTCGTCCGCGGTTTCGTGCAGCGGCTTACATCCCATGGCAAGATCCCGCAGGTTCTTCTTTTAGCTCCTCAGCGGCTTTGGATCTATAGTCTCCCGAGTTCTTTCTCGTGGATATGAACCCGCGAGCTTCTGTAGCATTTTCTGCGGCTTCATCTTATTCTGCCCAGCAGTTTCATTCTAGTGAACCGAACCCACGAGGAAGATCCCCACGAGTTCAGGTCTTCTGGGTGGCGGGAATTTTCTCTCTGCTGATTCCTGCGGCTTTGTGCTGCTAGTTCCTCATTTCATGGCTTTTTCTCCTCTTTTGACATCTTTTCTCTAACTTTCATGCAAACTCCTTCCTAGATGGCATATCACCTGAACTTAACCAAAACACAAGTTATATCCACAAGAATGCTCGAAAATGAGCACAAAAGGTAGGAAAAGGGAGCACTAAATGTGAATATTTGGAGCGCGATCAAACCCCCAAACTTGTCTTTTGCTAGTCTTCGAGCAAAATAAAGAAAGGAAAACAAAGAAAATACTAGGCAATCTAAACTAATTAAACTAATCCACTTTCGTAGGAAACACGATGACACTTAGTATATGCCACAAGCCTTTTAAACCTCTAGGTGCCCCTAGTAGGAGGAGTGTAGTCTCTTGAGGATTTACTAGATACGATACCCACAACTGCAACTCTGCAAATCTGGATTGAGAAGCTATAATATGTATAAACAAAAACTTCATACTAGCTAAGCATTCTAATTTAAGACTAGTACAATTCCATTTCCATTGAAACAACACGTAATGCCAGTTTGCCAACATTCATGATTTTTTGGTCTACGAATCACTAAACTCATTGCCTAGGGGTGAATTCGCATTGACTTTTATGTCTCACGGATTCATCTCTTTCTTCTCTTAGAGTCTTAGGCTATCTCTTTTTAACCACATGGGAATTTGAGTTTATGTATTTAAAATTCAAATATCAACGCATGTGAATATTTTTAAAATGCACTTTGTAATAAATGATCTCATGAATGAATTGATGAACCATGAATGTGGAGAGAACATGTTGTGACTCGCATTCCCAAGCTAGACTTTTAAAAGTTCAGCTAGGGCTTTCTTTGGCTGTAATGGGGCCATGGTGATTTGTGATGGAATCCTCAAGATGTTGTTGAATTATCTGTCTACTCTGCTAGCTCATTACTCATATGTCTACAAGTGTCTAGGCTAAGATTAACATTTTGATGATTATGCTAATTGGTACTCAATTCGAGTATTTAGTCAATTAGGAACTATGGCCCTTAAGTGTTTCATTTTACACTTTTACATATTAGCCTCTATATAGCACATTATTTTATCATCATCTGAGTACACACTATTTACAGATTTGAGCTAACTAATTGCATTTATAACTTATGCAAAGTTATGATTAACGACTTGAGATTCCATGTGATTGATGTGTATGGATAGTATGTGGTAGTGAAATAAATGGTTTGTGTTAGGCCTCAAATTAGCAATTGGAGCACATATCACAAGGACCGTGTTTAGGTAATGAGTTGAACGCACATATGCTTAGAATTGTATCCGTCAGTCTATCTAACAAGGGAATACAAGTCGCACTAGCAGTGCACAATATTTTCATGTTCAATGGCAATCAATACTAGATGCATATGAATGAGATCTCAATGCAATCCTAGATTTGAAAAGTGCTTTTTAAGAGTAGAATGAATTATACCCTCTCAAATGATCGTTAAGGCTCAATGTCTCACATGGGTAGTCTCCACAATTCTCCTAGGAACAACAAGTCTAAGGTTCATTTACCTCAACATCCGAATATTGGCACTGTACAAGCATATTTATAATGATGTAACAACTTTGATGGCATACATACTAGTCAAAAATTAGATTTCCAGGCATAGTATGACATGTCCTTATTGGTACATAAAAGCAAACAACTCAAAACAACAATTTTCAAAATTTGACAGAGATTTGAAAATTTTACCTACTAAACACCCTACTATTCATATATATATATATATACCACATATTATATACACCCTACTAAACATATATATATATATATACCATATATTATATACAAGTTATCTTGTCCTCAATATCTTTGTAGAAAAGGCTAGCTAGAGTTTAGATTATAGGAAACTAGATTTAAATACATCCTAAGATTTAAGCACAATATATTCACACTCTTAGATCTAATTAAAGTAAAAACAAACAAACATGCATCTTGGGTAGGATAGAATGGGATACCTATTGAGGCTCGCCGCGGTTGTGTTCTTGCGGGTCATTGCCCTTTATGGTCGATGGGTTATCTCCAACCGAACAGAATTC
This sequence comes from Acer negundo, assembly GCA_035582765.1. NCBI lineage: Eukaryota > Viridiplantae > Streptophyta > Magnoliopsida > Sapindales > Sapindaceae > Acer > Acer negundo. The sequence goes on along the minus strand of CM069241.1, from coordinate 34,405,670 downwards.
GTGGGAATGGTACAGTTGGATTAACCCGCGGAAACTTCTTATCTCTAGTTGCGAGATCATCCCTTTATAGGCAGCTGGTTTATTCTAGTGGTATGAAGTAGTTGAGCTCTTCCGCGACCTGGTTCTTTCTGCACTACGGGACTTGTCCCGCGGTAATGAAACTGCGGTGACTTATTTGCACACCAGTACCTGCTGTTTTTGCATGACAATCCTAACTCCTACATAGCATAATCACTACAACCAAAATCACATGCATTTGCTTGTTACATAACAAATATATACACTAAATAATTACTTATCACTAAGATACTAAATTAATAAATACAAAGAATATGTACATAGGTGGGGTGCCTCCCACCAAGCGTTAGAGTTATCGTTTAGGTAAGACGCATGAGAGCTCTACGGCTCTGTAAGCACTATCTATTCCAGTATTCGTGCCTTATCCACTCCTTGTAAATACAACTTCACTTTTTATCCATTCACCTTGAACGTATCTCCGTTCTTCTCATTTTGTAACTTGACAGCTCCATACGGGAACACTTAGAGTATCCTATAGGGTCCATACCATCTTGATTTTAGCTTACACGGGAACAATCTCATCCTAGAGTTGAACAGGAGAACCATCATGCCCAGATGTAAGTCCTTCAAGACTATGTTCTTGTCATGCATCCTCTTGGTTTTTTCTTTATAAATCTTGGCATTCTCATATGCCTCATCTCTAAGTTCTTGAAGCTCGTTCAGTTGAAGTTTCTGCTCCTCTCCTGCTTTGTCCATATCACAATTCAGCTTATGAAGTGCCCAGTAAGCATTGTGCTCTAATTCTACCGGCAGGTGGCAAGCTTTTCCAAAAATCAAAAGGTACGGTGTCTTGAACATAGTCTTGTAAGCCCATAAGGCGTCGTTCAACTTGAACGACCAATCTTTCCTACTTGCATTCACTGTCTTTTCTAATATCAGATTGATGTGCCTGTTAATAACTTCTACTTGACTGGATGTTTGAGGATGGAAGGGGGTTGCAACCTTATGATTCACGTTGTACTTCCTCAGAAGTGTGGCGAATAACCTGTTGCAGAAATGGCTACCCCCATTACTGATGATGGCTTGTGGAGTCCCGAATCTAGAGAAAATCGAACTCCTCACAAACTTCACCACTACCTTACTGTCATTGGTCTTTATGGCTATTGCTTCAATTTATTTCGATACATAGTCCATGGCTACCAGAATGTAGCTGTTTCCGTCTAAAGGTGGGAAAGGTCCCATGAAGTCAATTCCCTAAACATCGAAAATCTCTACTACCATTTGATCGGACTGTGGCATCTCATTCCTCTTTCCTATATTCCCGGTTCTCTAACATCTATCACACTATAAGTAGAAGTGATAGGCATCTTTGAACAATGATGTCTAATAGAAACCTATGTTCAATGGACTCCACATTGAATCTCGTGATAGAACTTCAGGATATCTAACTATTTACTCTCAGGAATGCATCTTCTAATGATTTGGTCAGCCCCGTGTTTGAACAAGTACGGGTCGTTCTAAAAATACTTCCTTACATTAAAAACGAACATCATTCTCCCTTGACTGGTCACACCTGTTGGGAAATCCGATTTTTGAGGTAGTTGACTATGTTAGCGTACCATGGCTCTGTGTCACTCAGTCTCAACAGCTGCTCGTCTGTAAAACTGTCTCTTAATAGAAGGGTGTCCTCCTCCGTATATGAATCTAGCATCATCCTACTCAAATGGCCTACTACCATGTTCTCACTCCCCTTCTTGTCTCAGATCTCTAAGTCGAATTCCTATAACAGAAGGATCCATCGAATAAGTCTAGGTTTGGCGTCCTTCTTATGGAGGAGATATTGGAGTGCAGAGTGATCTGTGAACAATATGACCTTAGCTCCAATCAGATATGATTGGAACTTTTCCAATGAAAAGATCACCGCTAGCATCTCTTTATTTGTTGTTGAGTAGTTCAATTGTGCATCATTCAGAGTCCTTGAAGTATAGTAGATGGCATGTGGAATATTATCTACCCTTTTTTTTTCCCTAAAACTGCCCCAACTATATAGTTGGACGTATCACACATTAGCTCAAAGGGCAAACTCCAATCAGGTGGCCTCATGATGGGTGCAATGGTTAACAACTCTTTAAGTGTATCAAATGCTGCCACACACTTCTCATCGAAGTTAAATTCAATCTCCTTTTGAAACGGTTGACATAAGGGTCTCACAATCTTCGAGAAGTCCTTGATAAATCTCCTATAAAACCTTGCATGCCCCAAGAATGCTCTGATTTTTATAATAGATTTTTGGGGATTGCAAACTTCTCAACACGTCGATTTTTGCCTTACCTTCCTTGAAGGATCTTTTATACTCTCATCTTCATTTAAAGAGGTGCCCATTGCCTTTCCTTTCCTTCTATCTTTCAAGTTTTCACACTTCGGGGAGATGTGCCTGAATCCTTCACATTCGTAGCATTGAATCCCCTCTATTGAAGACACCTCTTGGTTCTGCTTGTCATTCTTGACCCTGGTCTTCTTCTTGACGCCATCCTCCTTGGAGCCAAAACCCTTATTTTGTAGACTCAACAACTTCTTGAATCTTTTAACAACTAGCGCCATGTTTTCATCATCCGAGTCATCCCCCTTCTTATCATGCTTCGAAGTCTTCAAAGCAATATTCTTCTTTTTCTTAGGAGGTGCAATCTTTTTCTCCTCTTTCACTATAAAGGTCATTTTTTCTCCTCCTTCACTTTGGAGGTCATCCTTTTCTCCTTCTTTCCTTTGGAGGTCATCTTCTGTTGAGATTTCGCAAATCTTCTAAATCTCTCTAGCAAGAGAGTCGTCTTCTCATCAGAGTCAATTTCTTCTCTCTCAAATTCACTCATAATGTTTAAGTTAAATGAATGCAAATGTATGAATAAATCAATAAATCACACAAAACCCAATTAGTCAATACAATACAACAAGTGTAATATGTGCGGAATTTAAATAACACTTGATATTTACGTGGAAACCCTTAATAGGGAAAAACCACGAGCTAGTAAATGTGCCACACTCAAACCTCGAATCCATTAATTTTGATAACGTTTACAACCTAATCCTGGTATGTAACCCGCTACCATTACCCGCAGGCCTGTAAAAAGCGGACCTAGTTCAATTGCTCAATCCTCGCAATCACTACTTGTAATGATGTTCATAGCCTAAGTTGACCTTAACCATTTTCGGCCTATAACTCACCACTACTACCCGCATGCTTGTAATAGCAATCCTAGATCAAGACTTAATTCTCTAAAGAGATCAACATCCTAAGTGAATATGCAAAGATATCCAAATATGCAAATAGAGCTAGGGTACACTAGATGCTTATCTAGAATGATAATATGACAATTAATTCATTCCTAGATATCAAGAGCTAAATGACATGTCATAAAGCTTAGCTATGTAGAGGATGACCAATCCTAAATAAATAGATATCAAACATAATCTCAATCACTTTAATGAGATAAATTAGCTAGATAAATATCAACATGAAATCCTAGCTATAAAAAACAATCTCAATCATACAATGAGATCAATTAGCTAGATGGCATATAAGCATGAAATCCTAGCTACCACAAACACTCTGAATCATACAATGAGATCAATTAGCTAGATAGCATATAAGCATGAAAATCTAGCTATCACAAATAACCTAGTCAACACATAATCTCAATCATGTATGTAGAAATTAATCTAAAAGCATACATGTTATAAAAGAGATAAAATGCTAAGCAAGAACACTAATTATGTAAGATAATAGCGAACAACTTACCATACAATGTGTGTTGAAGAAGACCCATATATTAGAACATGCTAGATAAACCTAGAAGATGCTTAGATGATGATTTATGGATATGAAAATGGGTTTGGAGAGTTAAAAAAGCAATCTTGGTGCTTTCTCTCACTAGGGAACTCTTAATCTCTCTCTAGGGTTTTGTATCTTTTTGTTCCTTGAATACAAATGAGATAAAAAGATGTATTTATAGTTATAAGATGATATTCCCATAAATTACGTGACTTGCCCTTCAAAAATGAGCCAAATCGGACTCCAAATGAGTGAGATATGACCAAATTACGAAATAGGGTCGGGAGTCAGGTTTGTTGCTGTCTAGGTGTCGCGGTCATCTAAAGAGCGGCATTTGGACCGCTGAAAATTGTTGTTGCTAGCATGCCGTTGTCACCCAAGGTGCAGAACTTGAACCGCGGCGATTTGCTGACGCTAGCATGCCGCTGTTGGTCAATCGCGGCATTTGAATCGCGGCGAAGCGTCACAACACAGAGCTTGATTTTCAAGCGACTCAAAACATGACCAAACGATATCGAAACCTTTCGTATGATATATCGTTAGAAAGGTATGGAAGTCTACTTTCTACTCCAATATGGAATGATATTTTGATGTCTATAGAAAAATTTATGGTTAATTGAGTGACCAATGGTCAAATCGGATAACAGCAGTGATGTCCTATTTTAGTGGTCACTTTGGAGATTTCAAAACCAATCCAAACGGTCATGAAATATTACGAATAATATACTGTTAGAAAGGTATGAGTGTCTAGTTTGTCTAAAATTTTAAAAAAATCAATTTAAATCTTTTTATAAAAAGTATGGTCACTAGACCATACAAAGGTCAGTTTTGAAAAATATTTAAAACATTGAAATCCAATCTTTGAAACTAGACACTTTACTCCAAACAACCAAACCAAATCTAACACTTATCCAAGAGAAGAATGAGACCTTCTCAAGTGGTCAACCATTGCACTAAGACATGCACACCATCGTGCAAGCGCAGACGTTTCCGAATATCTCTGGGAACCGAATTACACCACACTTAAGACTAACATGAAGTGCAAGTGTGGGAAGTGAATGCATCCTATTGCCTAACATGTAATGGCATTGTCATTAAACAAGGAGCACTCAATTAAAAGATGCATGAATAGAATTCATGGCTTTGCATCCTAAGGCCTAAAAATTTCATGGCATTTCAATGAACTAGATGCAATCAATTAAAACATGCAAGAAGAGATATTCAAGAACATGCCTGCACTCATATAAAACACACAACATACAAGAATAAGATATATGCTTGAGTTGTGTGTGTGTGCAACTAGATCTCTTTAAAGTAAGAAAACACTAGAATACACCTTTGGTGCTTTTTCTCTTGAGGTCTTGAGCGAGCCTTGGTTGTGCAAAATACCAACCATCAAATACCTAAGTTACCCTTAATTAGGCCCCAATATGTGGTTTTTCCACGAAATAAGCCAATCAATAAATAGGAATCCTTACAGTACACTTTAGGCAATTTAACCACGTTTGTATATTTCCTGTTTGTATTACATGCTAAGCAACCTTTTCACACACACACTTTTCTGTGAATAAAATCTCCTTGAATCTCTCTCAATCACTGTTGTAGCATAAATTTGGTATATATGATTATGCGTTGTGATTTTATGCTAATAGCTCTCTTTGCTGTGGCAACCCGTTGTGGGGAACTCCTTTGCTTATATCATGTCAAAAAGGGGGAAAATTGTTTTGTTAAGCTGTGGACATTTTTGGGGAGTTAGCTAACTTGAGGGGGAGTAACCTTTTAGGGGGAGCATTGTGCACATGCATTACTTTGTATTGCTTTATTTTTATTGAGTGCAAATGCTTTTTATATTTGATCACCTCACTCTCACTTGTTATGGGAAAGAGCTTTCTTGCTATTGTGTGTAGGAACGATAATATTCTACAAGGAGCTTGAAGAAATTGAAGATTTAGATTCTAGGTATCTCTTTTGTAATGTAGAATTTATCTCGCGGACAATAGCTTATTATTATTATTTTTTTTTGTGAGGATTGTTTTGTGAGTGGTATTTAGTCATGAAATAGCCAAATGGGGAGATTGTAAGGACCTCTATTTTGTAATTAGCTTATTTCATGACTTACCATATTAGAGATGATTTTGTAATGGGTAGCCTAGGTTTCATCGGCAAGCTTCCAAGCATCTTTGTGACTTCAAAAGTAAGTGCAAGAGTGAAAGGTAATTCACTTGACTTGATTCTTGAAGAGATTAAATGCACACACACACACACACACACTTACATGCATTCCCATATTACTTGCATTTATGTTTCCATGATTGTGTGCATTTATGTCTTATTTCACATGCGCACTTTGTTGTTAGTTCTAAGTGTGGTTTTGTGTGGTGTAATTCGTTTTCATTTGTGTGATCGGAAACGTTCGTGCTTGAACAATGGTGTGCTTGTATTTTGCACGATAGTTGACCACTTGAGAAGGTCTCATTATTCACTTGGATAAGTGTTAGATTTGGTTTGGTTGTTTGGAGTAAAGTGTTTAGTTTCAAAAGATTGGATTTCAATGTTTCAAATGTTTTCAAAACTGACCTTTGCATGGTCTTGTGATCATAACGTTTTATACAATGTTTCAAATGAGTTTTTGAAACTCTTTGTACAAACTATACACCCATACCTTTCCAACAGTATATTATTCGTAATATTTAATGACCGTTTGAATTGGTTTTGAAATCTCCAAAGTGACCACTAAAACAGGGCAACTCCGTTTTTGTCCAAGTATGACCTTTAGTCACTTAATTGACCATACCATTTTCTATAGACATCCAAATCTTGTTTTGTAAAAAGAAGTAGAAATTAGACATCCATACCTTTCCAATGGTATATTATTCAATATTTTTCGATGTCGTTTGGTAAAGTTTCGGTGTGCTCGAATTCTGAGCTGAAGTGCTGTCACATGATTAGGCGGCTTGGCCGCTAAATTGCTTCTCCGAATGCGTTATGTGGTCATGATCGCCATTTTTCTCACCGAAAGATTCCTGAATGTTTCTAGTTTCAAATAACAGTTTTCATTTGGTGGTTTAACTGCCGATTTGACTGTCGAATGCCTAGAAACGTTTTTCTAACATTCTCAAAACGGTGTAGCTTCATTTGGCTCCTATAAATACATCATCTTCTTCCCTATTTTGACCTAGAGCTCTCAAATACAGACCTAAGTGAGAGAAAGTTATTTTTTAGAGAGTGAAAGCTTCATCAAAGCTTCTTTGACTTTCCAAACCCAAAATCCATGCATCCATTGCATCAATCATTCATGGGTCTTCATCAATCTTGACTTGGTAAGTAAGAACAAACTTTTATCTCTGATTATTGTTCTTCCAAACCAAGAATTCATTTTTAATGCATAGAAATTGTTCATCTCTTTTATTGAATGCATATAATGATGATTGATAACATGTTGGGGTTTGTTTGTGATAACTTATTTGATTAGGTTTGAGTTTTCCTAAATAGCTAAGCTTTGAATATTCTTGAGAGATTATTTGATAACTAGGTTGATAGATTTATATTTATTAAGCTTGTTAAGCTCTCTTGAATATTTATAGTTGTTTGTTATTAATTAGGTTGTTGGAAAATCTTTACACAACTAATTGAATCTACATCTATGGGCATGTAGGAATTTTTTGATAGCTTGCATGATTAGGTTGTTATCTACCTAAATAGCTAGGCCATAAGTATTCATTTATGATTAATTGATGACTAGGTTGATAGATTTGGTTTATCCATCTAGTCAAGATTCTTGAATGTCTATGGTTGTTTGTTAACAATTAGTTGGTTGGAAAATCTCTACACAACTAATTGAAACTACATGTATGGTCATGTATGTTTTGTTTGATAGCTAGGATTGTATGTTATTGATAACATCTAGCCAAGTCTTTGTGTTTCACATTTAGACATTGATAACTCGGATTTATTGATTGTATCATTAAATTCCTAGTTAAGCATGAAATTCCCTTAAGCAATATAGTATAAAATATACCTAGATGGAGGGTGAATAGGTATAGGCCCAATTTCTTCTAAAGTCCTTTTTTCAACACAACAACGATGTGCACACTTGGTGTGTCTAACAAATGAATTACTTTAATCAAGACAATGAGAGTTGATTACACAAGTGATACACGCAATACAAGTTATGGAAGTAATGAAACGTAAAACAAAATTTGACACAAGTATTTTTACGTGGTAAAACTTCATAAGAGGAAACGTCCATGGGTTGATACCACAACCACCGGCAAACAATTCACTATGACGAAAATGAGATACACACTCAAAGACAATAAACACATGATACACTCTCCAAGCTATCAACTCCTAATCTATCCTCAGGCCTAGTGAGTCACATTGCCTACTTTCTATCTGAGATGTGACCAACACACCTCAAGGAAACAACTTCCTATCTGAGATGCTCACGTCTCTAGGAAGCTTTCTTGCTTGTTTATCCAGATCAACTTGATCATTGACAAGGCTTCTTGCTTAGTTATCCGGATCCCCTTGATCCTAATTAAGTCTCCTTGCGTGACTATCCAGACCACTTGTCCTAGTCAAGTCTTCTTGTTTAAACAAAGCTTCACTCACTTTGAAAGAAACTTCTACCTATTACAAGACAAAATGATCTAAGTGATACAAATGATGCAAACACAATCAAATAGAGCAAGTATATCACTCAAACTCTATGAACATGCAATTTGATAACTAGAATATGCTTTTAACAACCAATCACAAAGTTATATAGAATTCTAAGCATGTGAATCAATAAGAACTAGATTATAATATTCAATATCACAATGAAAAATCGTAGCTCTTAGAAACATGAAATTAGATCTAGAAATCAACAATCAAGCTCATCACATAAATCTTTTGTAGAATCAATTGCATGGTATTCAAGTTAGCTAAAAGATGTTCAAATATGATCACAAAGCTAAAACTCAAAATCAATTAATCATACAAACCTAGAACATGAATCAACATCATCCTTAACACTTTTCATTTATCAAATAAGAAGATTCAATAAGATGATCACTAGAGAAAGTGAAAAGAAGATGATTCACTTACAAATGATGAACCACAAGTAGAAAACGATTTTTTACAAAATCTCGAAATAATTTGGCTCTGAAAATGCTTGGGGTTTGTTCCTCTCTTTCAGACCAACATTTTTGGCCTTGAATCCCTTGATTTGGAGTTCAAATGAGAGTTATGATCAAAACAAGAAATCAAAACCTAGAAGAAAATTTCTTCTCTTTATCTTTTCAATTTTTTCTTCACTAGTAAAAGGAAGATATTTAAAAGAGAGAGGGAAAGAGATTCGGTGGCCAACCAGAGGTCACCACGTCACCCTACCCCGTAGAAGCGCATGAGTCTCACGGGGGCAGAGGGGTGTCTTTCCCATGAGGCTCACGTGCCCTCACGGGATGGCACCCTAAATGGCCTTTGGCCATTTTTTGCCTCTCTCGCGCTCCTCTCGCGTTCTTTAGCCGTATTCTGGCCTCCGAATTCTGAATTCGAATCCGTCTTCAGATTATGAACCGTGACTCCCTCACACACAAAGACGACTACAAAAATTTGACAAAAGGTTAAGATGAAAATAATGCATTGCATGAGAATGTAAAGTAGCGTAGCTTCCTAGTTTGAACTCGAAAACTAATAAATAAGAAACTGAAATGACCGGAACTCAATAAGGAAACATATGAGATCATGTTCAAGTTCAAAACAATAAAAACACAAATAATAAATACAATTTCATACAAGTATGCCATTTTCTAGAGATAGTCCTAGAACATGCAATTTTCCAATGTTTGTCAAACTAAGACTAATGCATGTGCATACTTCAACAAGTGTGTGAATGTGTTATACAAATTTAGTGCAACGATGTAGGGACACAAATGTATGTAATGTGTGTGTGTCCACTTTGCGCAACGATACAGGGACACAAATGTATGAATTGTGTGTGCATGCGCTAACGTCTTGCAAAAGGAAGAAGAGTCTTGATACTTTAGCATCCAAGTAAGCGCTTTTCCTCTTAAGGACGATATTTACATGATAAGTTTCTTTTCTCCTTTGAAACACATATCAACTAAGAAATACATAAGCAACTAACCATTACAAATAAAGAGAGTTTTGCAATGGAATCAAGCCAATATAAATATAGGACCTTACAAAGCATTTTGTTTGTTGTCTTAAATATCATTGCATTTTGGATATTTCCATATTCACTTAGACATTATTCTCTTCATAAGTCAAAGTCTTGTGGCGACATTGTGGTAAGACAAGTCTTGCAACCAAGAGTTTGTTGGTAAGCATTTGCCAAGCATCACTATAAAAGGCATGCAGGTAGATTAGGAGGTACTAATGCTAAAAGTAGTGGATCGGGGGATATCACTAGGATTTAACCAAGAGTGGTGAGTGGTAGTGTCCATAGCATGAGGTTGTCGAGAGTGAGAGTATGTGTATCGCTTGAGGGTGTAACCGTTTTTTCATATAGTGGATTGTTGTGACTTAAGTGGCTAGCGTGGCTAGTCCCGTGCTTTTTCCTTGTCGAAGGTTTCCACCTAAAAAATCAAGTGTTCTTTAATTTCCACAATTTACTGGATTTTTGTTGTATGTTTGTATTGGGTTATATTGTTAATATTGACTAATCGAGAAAATTGGTAATAATCGAATAACAACCCATTCACCCCCCCTCTAGGTTGTATTAGACACACATTGTGTAATTTCAGCAGCAATTGAGGTTATCTAGTATAAATCTTTGTTCTCTGAGATAGGGTTGCCATTTGCACAATGTCCGATCATATGATGTGACAGTCAGAGTGTGATTTCGCTTACTCAGAACCCGGTCTTTCACGCACGAACCAAACACCTCGAGATAGATGTTCACTTTGTTTGTGAGAAGATAGCTGCTGGGGTTCTGAAGGTTCAGTATGTGTCCACTACACATCAATGTTTTGATGTATTCACAAAGGCCATATCTATTTCTCATTTTGATTTCCTTCGTTCCAAGCTGACTCTCTGTATTTCTCCGAGGATCAGCTTGAGGGGGGATGTGAGTGATGTTACACATGAAGATAATCAGAAGACAACATCAAGCCAACCTCGCTGCAAAATAGAGCAAGAAAAGGGAAACTACTCTAGATCAAGCAAGTTTGCAACTATGCTAGCATTTCAAGTGAGGTCAACATCCAAATTACAAGACCTTGATTATTCAAATCAGACGATAGATGATACATGGCTGACGTAAGGATTAGTGTCCCTGATTACAGTAGAACTTTAACAAGGAATAGTTTTGGCGATTGTAACAGAATTTCCAAGCAATTGATCTTATCCAAATTCTAGTCTGCAAGTGGCATACATATATAAATATGACCTTAGTCTCATAAATGAAATCAACGAAGAAAAACATAAAAATCATTAGAATGTGAATTCTCTCTCTCTCCTTTTGCTGTGTTTTGCTTTTTCTTATTTTCTTCTTCGACTTCGCTTTGCTTCTGTTTGAAGCATTTCGTCAAACACTTGTTCCCTCACAATAACTTATAAAAATGTGACAGTTTCATTTGACCAACATGTAAATACACATCAACTTCAGATGCCACATATCATTATGAATGAAGTTGCAATTGAGATATCAGTGTTATTATGTTGTTTAACCCTCAAATATTTTCATACCAAATCACAATTCCTAGTATCGAGTTAATTAGGACTTATAAATTTCAAATTACATTTAGAAAAAGAAAACTTCAACACCAAAAAAATTCAATAATTTTAAAGTTGTCTACAATGATGACATACAAAACCATACGCAAAATTGACAGCCAAATAATTAAGTGCTTCAAGCACTACAAGAAAACTGGCCTATTGAGACGAAAATCCTATAGGGATATTTTTTTTTGTCCCAATAGGCAGTCTATTGAGACGAATTTTTTTCGTCCCAATAGTAAGTCTATTGGGACGAATTCTATATTTCGTCCCAATAGACAGTCTATTGGGCGAATTCTATATTTCGTCCTATTGGGACGGAAAAAAAAAAGTTCCTATAGATTTTGTCCCATTAAGATATCTATTTGGACAAATTTTATCCAATGTGGTAAGACTTTTAGGGATGAATTTTGTTCGTCCCAATAGGGTGTCTATTGGGACGAAATATATAATTCGTCTTAATAGAATGTCTATTGTAGTAAGACCTCTAGGAAGAATTTTTTTCTTTCAAATAGGATGTCTATTGGGACGAAATATATAATTCGTCCCAATAAACTGCATATTGGGACGAAATATAGAATTCGTCCTAATAGACTGCCTATTGAGACGCATTTAGTTCGTCCCAATAGACATCTTATTGGGACGAATTCAATATTTCGTTTCAATAGATCTATAGGAACGATTTTAGGGCTATTGGGACGAAAAAAAATTGTCCCAATAGCCATTTTTTTTGTATTATTTTCAATTAATCCTCAAAAGACTTAGATGAATGTGAGTGAAAAAAGAAATGTGAAAAAAGTATTAGAAGACGAAGATGAAGAAAATATTACTTTAAAATGAAAGGAGAGAAAATGAGGTAAATAATAGAGGTAAAAAAAAAAATATTATTTTGTTGAAAATCCAAAAAAAAAAAAAAAGAAAAAAAAAATTAATTAATTTTGTTGAAAATTCTTGATTTTTTTTTTATAAAGTTTTTCCTTAAAGATAGATTAATAATTAAATTACCATATATATATTAGAAAATGATGCAATATGGATCATTTTGTTCGTCCAAAGTGGTTCTATATCGAGATGAATTTTATTTTTTCCCAATAAGTTCTCCATAAGAATCAATAACTATTAGTCTTGAAAGGTTTTCTATTATTTTTTTTAAAAAAGGAACTGAACCGTTGGAACCGAAATCGAATTGTCGAAACCGAAACCGAAATCGAAATCGAAACCACCGGTTCCAGATCGAAAACCAAAACATTGAAATGGTGGAAAATATCATCTTTTTAAAGTGGTTTTGTAAGAAAGTCACCACTTTAATAACTTAAGTTTTAAAATGCACCTATTATGGTGAACGGACAAAAATGCTCTTACTTTACACACATTCTCTTACTTTGAAGTTTTATTATTATTATTATTATTATTATTATTATTATTATTATTATTATTATTATTATTTCATCTTCTTTATAGAGGTCTGTTTAACAGACCTCTAATGGAGGTTGAACATCATTGGATAATTAGTTTAGTGGCGCTACGCAGATGTATTCTGGGGTCGAATCTTGGTTTTGAATCATTGGATAATTTTTTTGGTTTTGAATCTACCATGTTCAGCTTTTTCAATTCTGAGTACGATTAACGATTGAATGTCATTATAAACGTTTTTTTTAATTAAATGCTATAATAGACGTTTTTTAATATCAATTTATTTATCATATAAAAATAAAATTTAAATTAGTGGAATCAATCTATAAATAAAATTTTGATTGAAAAAAAAAATCAATAAAAATTTAATAAAAAGTAGAGCTTATATATAAAAACCATGCTTTTAGTATCATATTTAAAGCAACAGCAAGGTGGTTGGGCGGGCGTGGGAGTGGGTTCGATTCCAATTGAGGATGTCAATTAATCCGATTTAATTGGCTTGTGTGATGGTTGGTGGGTGTGTAGGCGTGGCCGTATGGGTGGCTGGAGGGTGGGTGTGTGTGTGTTTGTTTTATTTATTTATTTATTTATCGTCCCTATAGAGATAGATACTCTATAGAGATGAACTATTTCGTCTCTATAGGTAGTTTTAAGGAACAAATTTCAATTTTCTTCCCAAAGAAGCTATTGCGACCTATTTGAGGCGACCCACGTATTTTGGGACGAATTTTATTCGTCCTAATAGACCTCTTGGGACATTTTTTGGCCTATAGGGATGAAAAAGAAAGGTCCCGATAAGCAATTTTTTTTGCAGTGAAGAATCAAGAGCAGCAAAACACGGCCTTATAGTCCGGTGGGCAAGTAGTAAACGTGCTTGTGAATCTTAATCTGAATATTAACTTGTAATGTGACAGTTTCATTCAACAATACGTAAATACACTTTAATTTCAGTTTGTTGGGCTTGGGTTCCCTCTTATGTGAAGGATAACCCATCAACATATTGGCCCATTGATATGTTGATTGTTAAGCCCACATGAAGGTAATGGGCATATTGGAAAAGCCCACAAGTAAATTTGTGGAAGACCCAAGGACCTTTTTAGTCATTTTATTGCTTGTATAAAAGGGTTGAAAACCCTTGCTGAAAAAAGCAGGAAAAAGTCGGCTGCAAGAGAAAAAGAAAAAAGAAGAAGAAGAGAGAAGAAAGAGAGGTGTGTGTGTGCAGAAATTGTGAAGAAAGTCACTGTGCAGAAATTGTGAAGAAAGTCACTGTGCAGTTGTTTTCAAACACTTGGATCTCCCTCATTTGAGATCGGTTTGGGCTGAAATTTGGAGAGGACATTCTACTCTTGTAGCTCTTCAATCTGAACGGTCGGAATGTTGATTGGAGTTGCCTGTGGTGAGTTCTGAAGTTCCGAAGAGAGCTTGACAGAAAACAGGTGAAGAAATTTCAGGATTGTACAGTCCAGATCATACACGTGGATCTCCTTCGTCTGAGATCAGATTGATCTGAAATTTGGACAAGCCCTTCTTCACTCGTAGTTCTACGATCTGAACGGTTGAAAAGTTTATCGGAGGTTTCTGCAGTGAGATACACTTCCAGAACAGTGGATCCGAGTTTGTTATCCTCTCTCTCTTGTTTCACTTGTAGAAGTTATATTTGTGTTGCCAAGAATGTTTTTCTTGATGTTGCAGCAGATTTGTATCCCTATATGAAGTTAGGGACAGATTGTACTCTTATAATTTGATTGATAGTGAAGTTTTTGGGTGGACTACGGTCCCGTGGTTTTTACTCCTCAATCCGAGGAGGTTTTCCACGTAAAAATTGGCTTGTGTCTCTGTGCATGTGTTGATTAATTATTGTTGGTGATTTTGGATTACTAGCAGCATATATATATCATTGTGGATTGTGTTCTACTTGTTTGGTTTCCTATTAGATTCACACAAAGGGAGAAAAGGCAGTCATTTGTTTGTTTAGTGCTGTCCTCTTTTTCCCAACACAGTTGTCATATAATTAAGTGTTGAGGGGCAGAATACGACAGTTGCATTCTACTACACGTAAATACATATCAAACTTCAGCTTTCTAGCTATTAACCCTTGAAATTTCTCAGGTTTATTCAAAAGGATGCTGGTGATCGCGAAGTTTTGCTCGCAAGCCTCTGAACCCTCTTGAAGAGCTTTGTGGATTGTTTCTTGTACAAATGAAAGCCAATAGCATCAAGATACACACCACTTTTTCCATTGAATCCCACGACACGCTCTCCATCCATTGAGAAAGTGAAAGGGGTTCCATCTTCAACTCCATAAGGTCCAAAAGTCCTCTTGTTGCTCTTGAATGTAAGTGATCGGACCATCGAGCTGCCGCCTTCCCATGTCGGACTGTAGTGGCCACTCACACTGATCAAGAACTCTTCTGGGTATTGCAGCTTAATCTGAAACAAATGAATTTTTACATTTTAATGCTAAAATTTGAATAGATATTAGTTACACATTATTAACTATATTAGCAAATTTCAGGCGAAGGATATCACACTTTTTTTTCGCTCGGAGTCTTGTTTTAAACCGATGCAAAATGAAACTTTTGGCTCACCTAATTCACTTTCTATCGTGCAAACATTATTAGCTTGATAAAATCACTTTAGCTTTACTATTAACAAACAATTAGAAGCACTTCTCCAATAAATAATGGCTGTAACTTGTAATTATCAAACTTTTGGCTCACCTAGTGCACTTACTATCATGCAAAACATTATTAGCTCAACGATTCTTCTTCAAAAAACCAAAAGTAGAAATAGATATGAACTAAAAGAGAGTTTTTCTAGTCGATCGGATTTATTTTAAACCCGTTCTAGATTTTTAATTAATTGTTTACTCGTTAACGTTAACAATTAAACTCCTAACATTAACTACTTACTGAGATAAAAATTCATATAAAGACATACTGATGAGAGAAATTATCAAATACTAAAACACACGTAGAGAAGACAAAAAGAGTATAAGAAATGAAGCAAACCGTAGCTGTCCGATTGCCACCACCACCACCATGTTTTTCCGGTGTGACAGGCTTACCGTTCTTATCATACACCACACTGATGGAGTAGATCAAATGGTCATAAACAAGTGTGATTTCTCTGACCCCATTGTAGGTCCCATCATCCCAGCTGCTCCCACCATTTCCACCCCATGGTCCCACCACTATACTGTTCTTATTCTTCCCACCACTTGCATGATTCTGAACATGATCCTTGCCACCTTCCTACAACATATAAAAAAAAAAAAAAAAAAAAAAAAATCAAAAAAAGAGAATTAAAAATGAAAAAAGATATATAGTTTTCCTTTAAAATTTTTATTAAAATTTTTAAAATTAATTATTTATTTATTTATTAGATTTAATCAGAAACCTTCTCTAAGTACGATGCAACAGAGCTCTTGAAGAGCTTTGTGGTTTGTTTCTTGTACAAATGGAAGCCAATTGCATCAAGATACCAACCACTTTTTCCATTGAATCCCACTACACGCCCTCCATCCATTGAGAAAGTGAAAGGGGTTCCTTCTTTAATTCCATAAGGTCCAAAAGTCCTCTTGTTGCTCTTGAATGTAAGTGATCGGACTACCGAGCTGCCGCCGTAATCCACCGGACTGTAGTGGCCACTCACACCGATTAAGAACTCTTCTGGGTACTGCAGCTTAATCTGAAACAAATGAATTTTTACATTTTAATGCTAAAATTTGAATAGATGTTAGTTCCACAATATTAACTATATTAGCAAATTGTAGGTAAAGGATATCACACTTTTTTTCGTACGGAATCTTGATTTAAACCGATTCATTTGGCTCACTTAATGCACTTTCTATCATGCAAACATTATTAACTTGATAAAATCACTTTAGCTTTACTATTAACAAACAATTAGAAGCACTTCTCCAATAAATAAAGCTTAATAAAATCAAATGGTTTTAACTTATAATTATCAAACTTTTGGCTCACCTAATGCACTTTCTATCATGCAAACATTATTAGCTCAAAGATTCTTCTTCAGAAAACCAATAGTAGATAATAGATATGAGCTAAAAGAGAGTTTCTCTAGTCGATCGGAGTTATTTTGAACCCGATCTAGATTTTTAATTAATTATTTACTCGTTAACGATAACAATTAAACTCCTAATATTAACTGCTTACTAAAAGATAAAAATTCATATCAGGATGGTATGATTGGAGAAATTATCTAATGCTAAAACACAAGTAGAGAAGACAAAAAGAGTAAGAAATGGAGCAAACCTTAGCCATCGGATTCCGACTATTGCCACCAACACCACCATGTTTTTCCGGTGTGACAGACTTACCGCTCTTATCATACACCACACTGATGGATAAGATGCAATGGTTATAAACAAGTGTGATTTCTCTGACCCCATTGTAGGTCCCATCATCCCAGCTGCCACCACCATTTCCACCCCATGGTCCCACCACTATACTCTTCTTCTTATTCTTCCCACCACTAGCATGATTTTGAACATGATCCATGCCACCTTCCTACAACATTAAAAAAATTAAAATTAAAATTAAAACAGAAAAAAAAAAATAGTTTTACTTTTAAAATTTTATTAAATATTTTTTAAAAAATTTATTAGATTTAATCAGAAACCTTCTCTAAGTACAATAAAAATTGTTAAGACAAACACGAACTTGTTTTAAGGGAAATTAAGATTATTGTTTACGGTTAACATATATTTGACTTGGTGATGATTAAAAAAAAAAATCCAGAAATAATAAGAACTCAACATGCAAAATATTAAACAGAAAACTTTACTTTTTTCAACAAATAATAAAGCAAAATAAAAATAAAAATTATTGGTTCTTCAAATTTGTTTTTAGTTGAACTTCATCCAACAGGTACATAAAATAACAATATTTTAACCCAAATAAAGAAGGAAAAAAAAATGTAAAGTTGTGTAGTGTTTCAATGTCTTACCATTGTAAGTATAAACTAGAGTTTTGGAGAGAAAAATTAGTGAAGAAGAAGGAGATGATAAAAAAAGAAACAATAAAAGTAGTGGTAGTAAATATGGTGGAGAATTTTATTTATTTATTTAAATGGTAGAAAGTGGTATATATACATGAAACAGGTGGTGTTTTAGAGGTGATATTGAAGTGTCTGATTCTCTATATATTGCAGCACTATGTAAAGATAAAAAGAATTTTTGATTTTGCTTTAGATAAAGTGTTGTATATATTCTAGGAATGACAAATTTTTTTTCTTTCTAAATGATCATTCATGTCATTCGAATCGAAGACATCTTATAAAATGTGTTATCTTATCTGTCAACTGCATTTAACGTGAAGAATTTGGGTTTTGGATTTGACTTAATAATTTATACTTTATTGGTGCCAATTAATAAGTGTTTTTGAAGTAAAACAAATATAATCAAATAAAGTTTTAATGAAAAATGATGTAAAATATTATATTAATGCTAAACGTCTCTAATTTTTTTTTTCTCAAATGATGTGGCACACCAGCATCTTATAAATCATAAGATTATATGTTGATTGATGTAATATTAACACCTCACATACCACATCATTTGAGACAGACTTTGGGAAAAAAAATTGAGACATCTAGCATTATTCAAAATATTAAGAGTGCATTTGAGTTTTTAAAAGTTCAAAAGGAGCTTCTCAGAGAATTTTGAACTTACTCTTCTTGAATGGATGCCAAACAACTAATAAATAATTTTATTTTTTTTCAAAAAGATTGTTTTTAACATTAAAAAAAAGCTCTTTCGATTGATACCTGATGTAGGACAAAGAAGGAGGAACCATGGTCCATGCCGCTACTGGTGTCCTGTGGCCCAACCGTGCCTAATTTCAGATTCAGACGGTTTTGGATGTTTTCTTATTTTATTAATTTGGGTCTTTGTTTCTTGTTTATCATGTTTATTTATTTCAGTTTGATTAGGAATTAAATTTAGGTTTTGGAAATAAATCAAACTTACCTTTTAGGTAAGATTTAATCTTTGTTTTTCTGTCAAGTTAGGAATCATGAATCTTAGAAGATTATGATTAGTTTTTATCTTTTCTTGTTTTAGTATTTTTAGGAATGTTGTATTCGAGTCGTATTAGATTGATTTATTATAAATAGTCTTATTATTTCCTATTATTGTAACTTTTTGATAATTAATAAAATCGTTCTTTTGGAACACTTATTTGTTGTGGATTCGACATGCTCTTTGAGGATTCGAGAGCGTCATTTTCTAACGTAGATTAGGGAATGATGGCCCTTGCATGGTAGTCCATATTTGGGTAACTACTGATCGCTGCGTCAAGGTTCGTCTGAGTGTGCCTCAGGGTTCCTCAGGGTTTGACAAAGTAATCATTCTTATTTTCGCCATACCCCGCTGCGTCAATTGGTATCAGAGCTACCGAGTCTACTTCTGTGCTAGGCTCAACGTCCATGTATCACAACCAACTACCTTCCTAGCCACCATATTCATCTTCCATATTTCCCCAAAAAAAAAATTTGAAAAAAAAGAGAGAGAAAAGAAATCGAAAAGAAAAGAAAAGAAAAAGGTGTGCGATAGTTCAAAGAATTCACAACCAGCCTCAAAGACAGCCGTGCATTCTCATCCATCAAAGTCGCACGCGCTTGAAGCCGCGAGTGGATTATTTTCGTAAGCTGTTCTCTCTTCAAGAAGGAGTCAAGATAAGTAATCTACCTTCCTTGAAGCTCTTGATGTCCACAATGAGGTCCTTTGACATTTAATGAGGACTTCTTTAATCCTAAGCTACCCTTACATATTTGAACCCTATTGTGGTTTTGTCAACGAAATTAAGCCAATAAAAAGAGGCACTTACAATAATCATGTGATCAATTTAAGCAATGTCTACATATATAAGGAGTTGCATGAGGTATAGAACACAAAAATCTTAACAACAAAGAATACTTGTATTATGATATTGTTCAAGGAATTACAAGTGTTAACAAGTATAGCTATATATCAAAGTAACAATATACAAAAGAATAAAAAATATAAGAATGATCAAATATGTATTGCTTTACAAATCACACTTAACAAATCTTGATTCTAAAACTTCACAAGTGATGAATGTACTACAAGATTAAGAGCAAACATATATATATATATATATATAAATATATACAAGTAATAAAGAGAGATATGAAGAATTAACTCAAGAGATTTTTTAACGTGGTAAAACCTCTAAGGAGGAAACATCCACGGATTTAACTACAACCATTGGGTACTATATATATTGGATGGTAAATTAGAAATTCCACAAAGTGACCAATCCTAGATCACCAACCCATGTAGAGTCTATGTTTACCTAACCCTATTGGAAAGTATGAGATCCCTTAATGATGCGGAGCCACCATATATTGGACAACATACCAAACCAACATCGATGGATGATTAGAAATTCATCAAGAGTGCATACACATCTCATGTACCCCGCTTTATTGGAGTCTGTGTCTATCCATACACCTAGGCCTACCAACAATGTAGCCAACTCTCTATCCAAGACACTCATGCCTCTAGAGAGCCTCCATTGCATAGCTATCCGGACCTTCCCGATCCTAGCCATGACTTCTTGCTTGTCTATCTGAGTCATCCCAACTGTAAACAAGACTTCTTGCTTGGCTATTCGGACATCACGTCCTAACCAAGACTTCATGCCTTTCACAAGGACTTCCTAGTGTGACCCTGTGAATGCAAAGTGATGTAAACAAGGAATTCAACATAGAACATGTGATCAATACATTCCATGCTACAAATAGACCTAAACATGTGAAACATAAGTCTAATAGTCTAGATGCAAAAACATGAATTAAACCTAGAGTAAGTGAAAACAAACAACACTTGAATAGATCATATTCATGAAGCATATATTCAAGATGTCATACACATACACAATAAAATGCTTGAATCATAAATGATTTCAATGAATATTCTAGCCAAAGAATTAGAGAAAGGATAAAATGATTACTCAATTAAATCCTATATATCTCCAAAAACACATACACATACAATAATCCTAGATTACATCAATCATAGGATCAAAACAAAATTCAAGGTCATTTATCATCAAAATGATTTAATCAAGTCTCAAACAACCTTAGATATCAAACTAATCACAATACAACTCTCAAACATGTGAAAATAATAGAATCAAAGAAACTAGTTCACATATATCTCTAATTAGACTTTTGATTAGGTTTGATTATGAAGCTATCTTTCTCAATAGTATTCATCATACATATACATACATATATAAGAAGAAACCCCAAGCAAATTGAAGGTTATAAAAGAAGAAATCTCAAAGATAAGACCAATACGTAGGAATCACGAGCTGTCACGGTTTTCTGGGTAGAACCATTCGAAAACTCGATCAAACTGCTGAAAGACTACTTGGAAAAGGTAGGGGACTCAAATACAAACCATCTCCAACTTGAATCACTCAATTCCGACTTCGTATAAGAAAGTTATGGTGTTTGGAAGATGAGAAAAAGTTGAGAGAAAATTCTACACTTAAGAAATTCTAATTTTCTTTTTGGAATGAATGGAAGGGAAATGAGAACTTTTGAAAGAATTCAAGAGAGGGAAAATAAGGGCCAACCAAAGCATGCCACATCAGCAGCATGTGTGGGGCATGTGTGGCACACATGGTCAGAGAGGGGTCCAGTCCGTGTGCCACACGAGGCCATGCAAGGTTGGCCAATCTTGCTCCTCTCGTGCACCTCTCGCATTCTTCGGCCGTATCCGGGCCTCCGAACTCCAATTTCTAATCCGTCTTTGGATTACGAATCGTGACTCCATCATACACAACGAAGACTATAAAACTTTACAAAAAGGATGAGAATTCATCTCGGAAAACGATGAGGAAGACAACTCAACGAATGAGAACGTAAAAGAGCATAACTACATCGTTTGGACTCGAAACCTAATGAATGAGTAACTTAAATGACCGGGACTCAATAAGGAATCATGAGAGATCATGTTCAACTCCAAAAACAATAAAACGAAAATAAATAGACACCAAGTCACACATATATGTCATTTCCTAGACTTAGTCCTAGAACATGCATTTTCTAATGAGTATCAATTTAAATCTAATGCATGAACATATATTGCCAAGTGTGTGAAAGTGTTAAATAAATGTTGTTCAACTATGCAGAGACACAAATGAATGCCATATGTGTGTGTGCCTAGACTTGTAAGAGGAATGAGGTCTATTTTACCTTTATTGTGCAATGAAGCACATTCCTCCTTGAACAACACCAACTTGTATAAAATGTGGTCGAGTCTTTCTTTGAAGCTTCAAATCATCAATCATAAGACCACTAATCAATACAAGAAAAATATCGCTTTGATATGGAATATATGCCAAGACAAACCAAAAACCTAACAATCTCCCCCTTTGGCAAATTTCATGTCAAAACACTTATACGTAAACTAAAACAATTACAAAGAAAATTTGGTCACAATGAGTACAATGAGTTACACATTTCTAGACAAAATTTCCAACAATAAGTCTTGAACTTCATCTTGGTCTTCCTTTTATATCACCTAAAAATAACTTGAAAGCACAAGAATATCCAAGAGACAACACATATGGCAATATTCATTCTTAGGCAAGAAATATAAAACATTTAAGTTTAAATGGATCATGTATGCTCTCCCTTAATACATGCTATCCAACAAAATATTCTAGTCAAGATCACCAAAAAAATATTACATGCCATAAAGTTCAAACTTGATACCAAAATACACCAAATACAAAGAAACTACAAATGAGACAAAGCAAGCTAGAAACTATCATATACCATATTTCTCCCCATTTTTGACATGATATGAAGCCAAAAAGAAAGAGTAAAAAAATATACCTCACGACCATTTCTAACAATTTTTGTCACCAAGGAATGTTGTGCGATTGGTTGACCTCACATAATGCTTTGAAGTAGATGCTTTGCTTTCCAACTCTTTGATCTTCACATCTTGTAGATATACCTTAGCATTGAGCTCTTCAATCTTCCTTTATGATGCCTCAATCATCCTACGTGACTCTTCAACCTCATTCTTCAATTGTGTTGCCCAACTTGGAAGAATATGTGTGCTAGATACATGGCTCGAATCATAAGATTCACCAAAGAGCCTAAATGTATAACTAGACTGTCCATTTTCCTTATATGATAGGGTAGCAACAAATCTATCACTAAACTTCTCTAAGGGAGGTAGTAGCACATCATCAACTTGTTTCTTCAACCCTTTAGCTAAACACAAATGAGAGATAAACTCGGAAATGCTAACTTCTTTTCCAAACGAGTTAAACAAGCCGCAATCTCAATATGTTCTATAAGCAATTCACCAAGATTTATAGGTTTGTCAGTCACTAAGGCATACACAATTTTGATATTTTCTCTATTAAGTTCGGTAGCATTAGTAGATACAACAAGATTGGTATAAACTGTAAGGATTCCCATTTATTGATTGACTTATTTCGTGGACAAACCATATATTAAGGGTAGCATAGGTGTTTGATGGTTGGTGCTTTGCACAACTAAGACCCTCTCAAGACCTCAAGAGAAGAAGCACTAAAGGTAAAATTCTAAGTGCTTACTTGTTTTGAAGAGATAGTTGCACACATTCACAACTCATGCATAATTCCTATTCTTGTATGTTGTGTGTGGTATTAATATGTGCACATTCTTGTTGATTTATAACTCTTCATGCATATGTTTATTGATTGCATCTTAGGATTAAAAATCCAAGGCATTTAGGATGCAAATTTAGTGAAAGGCGCTGTACAGATGCTGTACAAGGCGCTGTACGTACATCGCCCAACCCATACCTGGTCTATTGGGTTTTGCATGTATCAGACCTGATGCATTTTTGTGTGAATTTTATTGAAAGCGCTGTATGTACAGCGCCTAGTCGCTATATGTACATCGACCATCTGGAACCAGATATGGGCAGAGAATTGGCATTGTGTAGGTGCTGTTCAAAAGCACTGTACGTACAACACCTAGTCGCTCTACGTACAGTGACCTGTACAACGCCCAAGGCAAAAACAAGGGATTTTTTCAAAATGACTTCGCTTCATTTAGTCACCCTATATATATGCCTCTTTCATCTTAGGTCTGTTTTTAAGAGTTCAAAAAACATATTTTTCCCTTAGAACATATTTCAAGAGAAAAATTCACAAGAACTCACCTTTAAACATTCAAAGCTAATAATGCTTTGCATAAAACCTCATATTGTATCATCTATGACCACATAGAATGCATCCATGCATGGTTTTGCATCATCACATCTTGCTTGGTAAGTTTTTCACTAACTTTATCTAATTTTAGTGTCTCTCTTAGCAAGCCGTCTCTTTTATTACTTGTATGCTCTTAGAATATTATTCTAGTTACAAGATAGAGATTGTATGTAGTGTATTGATTAAGTGTTGTATTATGATAGCTATCTAGGTTTTCATAATCTATGTTTAGCTAAGCTTTTTGACATGTCATTTAGCTATTGATATCTATGAATGAATTAATTGTCATATTATCATTCTAGATAAGCATCTAAGGTTCCTAGCTTTGTTTGATATTTGAATATCATCATATATTCACATAGGACACATTATCTCTTCACTGAGAAGTAAGACTTGTGTAGCTTCCGGGATTAGGTGGCGTAAATCACAAACAATTCAACTAGGTTCACTTATACCAGGATTAGGTAGTGGGAGTGAGTTACTAACCTGGATTAGGTTGTAATCTCCTTGCCATTAGTGGATTCGAGGTTCATGTGTGGCTCACATAAGCCCGTGGTTTTTCCCGTGAGAGTTTCTACGTAAATATCTTGTGTCATTTATAATTCTGCACTTATTACACTTGATATTTTATATTGACTAGATAGGGATATTTTCGGAATATTGATTTATAACGAAAATTGGGTAAAATCGGATAAAATCTATTTACCCCCCTCTAGATAGTTTTAGACATACCGTGCATTATTTTCTTTCAATTGGTATCAGAGTGGGTTCCTAGATATACTTATGTGATCCTTTGCTCATTTTGGTGTGTTTTGCATTTTGTATGATTTTTGATCATTCATACATTTGCATTCATTTTATTCATCCATAAAAACTATGAGTGGAAACAGTGGAAATGGTGGTGGCAATGAAGGTGCTTCTAGCACGAGACCTCCCCTACTCACCGGGTTGAATTATGCCTCTTAGAAAGGCAAAATGGAGTCATATATTTGCCAAATCCATGATAGGGCTTGGATGACTGTTGAAGACGGCTACACATCTCCCATGATGACTCCTATGGGTAGAGATGATGATGTACTCTTGCTTAAGGCGTAATGGAATGCAAGAGTTTGAGGCATCGAAATGGAATAGGAAGGCGATGCATGCCATCCTATGTGCAATGGACGAAAATCAATATAAATTGATTCAAAACACTAGGATAGCTAAGGAGGCATGAGACATCCTAGAAGTTGCACATGAGGGAACCGAAGTTATGAAGGACTCCAAACTACAAGTTCTCCAAACTTAATTTGAGATGCTTAGGATGGAGCAGAATGAGTGCTTTAATGACTTTGAGATCAAGTTGATAGATATAGTCAATCAAAGTTATCAAATTGGTGACCCTTACTTGGATAGAAGGATCAAGCAAAAGATTATGAGATCGCTTCCCGAGAGGTTTGAGTCTAAGGTGACGGCTTTAGAGGAGAATATCACCTACAAGGATATGAAGCCAAGTGAGGTCATTGGAAGGCTTCTAACTTATGAGTCTAGGAAGGATCCTACATCCACACCTCCTAAAAAGCAAAAGGGAATTGCTTTGAAAGCCTCTAAAGATGAGAATGAGGAAAATGATGACTCGGACGAAGAAATGGCCTTGTTGATGAGAAGATTCAAGAAATTCTACAAGTCCGAGAAGAAGGGATTTGGGATCCAAAGGCCAAGACTTCAAGAAAAAGACTTCCTTTAAAAATTTTGAGCCTAGGCAAGAAAAGACTGAAAAGAAAGGGGTCTGATGTTATGAGTGTGGTGGCATAGGACACTTTGCCCCCGATTATGCTAATCACAGTATCAAGAAGAAAGGGAAAGTAATGGTCGCCGCATGGAGTGGGAGTGATGACTCCAATGAAGGAAATAAGTCTTCAGATGATGAAGAACTCATGGCTAACTTCATAGCCTTTACCTCTTCTCACAAGAGCAAAAGTGCTAGTGAAAACAATGAGAGCAAAATGTTTCACCTATGTGTATTAGAAAGAATGAAAATGTTTGCCATGTTGCTCAAATTGTCTTGAAGGTAAATTCTTCTAATATTTGGTGCTTAGATAGTGGGTGCTCTAGGCACAAGACGGGAAATAAGAGTTTCTTTGAGACTCTTGTCATGGAAGAAGGAGGATGTGTCACATTTGGTGATGGATCCAAGAAGAGAGTAAAAGGGAAAGGAACCATTTCCATTCCTGGATTACCATATTTGTCCAATGCTTTATTTGTTGATGGCTTGAAAGCCAATTTGATAAGCATTTCACATCTAAGTGATTAAGGACTTTCTGTCTTATTTAGCAAAAATGATTGCTCAATCTTATTGCCTAATGGACAAACCTTATTGAAAGGTATGAGATCTAGCGATAATTGCTATTGTCTTGAAGCTAGAATAGTCTCAAACAATGTGTCCAAGGATGAGCAAGTTGAGTTGTGGCATGAAAGACTTGGCCATATGAACTTTAGGGATTGACGAATCCTAGACAAGTTCAATGTTGTGTGTGGCCTTTCCAAGCTTGGGAAGAAAGTCAATGGTGTTTGTGAACCTTGCCAACAAGGGAAACAAACCAAAAGCATGCACAAAAAGGGCAAGTATCTCTCCACCAAAGAGCATTTTGAGCTTCTCCACATAGATCTTATAGGTCCTATGCAAACTGAGAGTTTAGGTGGAAAGAGATACATTTTTGTTTATGTAGATGATTTCTCTAGGATCACATGGACATATTTCCTTAGAGAAAAATCCGAAACTTTTGATTAGTTTAAAATGCACAACACACCAAAATGAGCAAATGATCATCTAAGTATATCTAGGAACCCGATCTGATACCAATTGAAACTAATTATGGTGTGTTCAATATTAATCTGGAGAGGGGGGGGGGGGGGTTGAATAGATTTTAATCAATTTTACCCAATTTTCGTGATTAGTCAATTTTACGAAAATGCTCCTAACTAGTCAATTTATATAGCAAGTGTAATATGTGCGGAAATATAAAAGACTCTTAATATTTACGTGGAAACCTTTAACAAGGAAAAACCATGGGCTGTTATATGTGCCACACACAAACCTCGAATCCATTAATTGCAATGACGTTTGCAACCTAGGTTAACCTCAACCTCTCATGGTCTATAACCCGCCACTATTACCCGCAGACTTATAAAAGTGGACCTAGTCCAATTTGCTTGCACCACTCACCGGTAGTCACAAGACTCATTTCTCAATGAAGAGAATAAACAACTTAATGTGAATAATATGATATTCAAATAGCAAGTAATGCTAGGTCACACTAAATGCCTATCTAGGATGAAAGATGACAATAATCACAATCCTAGATATCAATCTTTGCTAAATGACATGTCATAAAGCTTAGCTATCAAAGATTAAGCAATCCTAATAATAGCTATCAAAATACAACTCTCAAACAATCAACACAATTATCTCAATCTTGTCAATAGAATATGTTCTATAAGCATGCAAGTGATAAATGAGATTGTTTGTTAATAAAGACACAAAATATGTAAGATATTAGTGACCAACTTACCAAGCTAAAAGTGTTGAATAAAAACCAAGCATAGATGACACCTAGATGATCATGGATGATGCTAGATGATGATTTCATGAACTTGGATATGTGTTTGAGTAAACAAAGGAGAGTTTTTTAGTGATTTTTTATCTTTGGAAAAATGATAAGTCAAAATATGATTTGGACTCTCTTAAAACTGACCTAAAGTCAGAGTAGCATATATATAGGGTGACAAATTGATGCTACATCGTTTTGCAAAGTTTTCAAAAAATTTTCCCTGACCGCCTTACACCCGCTCTACGTAGGGCGGTTGTAAGGCTGTTCACCTGGGAAATGTAGAACATGTTTTTCATGACCGCTCTACGTGTAGGGCGGTTTTCAGGCGAACTAGGGGCGATTACTCTCAGGATTTTAAGGACCTCCTTACACTCGCTCTATGTAGGGCGGTTGTAGGGCGATTTACAGGCGATTAAAAAAATCCACTAATGGCACTGCTCTACGAAGGGCGATCGTAGAGCTGTCAAGAGCAAATTTGCTCTATTGCTGTTCAACCGCCGTTCGTAGGGTGGTTGTAGGGCGGTTTGATAGCACCCCTAAACAAACATGATGCATCAAAAACATGGCATCTAACACACAAGATGCAATTAAATTAAAGATGCAAGAAGAGAGATTAATGAACACTAAAGCACACATAATAAAGAACCACAACATATAAAAATAAGAATTATGCATGTGTTGTGAGTGTGTGCAACTACATCTCTTCAAAGCAAGTAAGTACTTAGAAATTTACCTTTGAAGTGTTTGATCTCTTGAGGTCTTGAGAGGGCATTGGTTGTATAAAGCACTAACCATCAAATGCCTAAGCTACCCTTACAATTGGATTCGGGATCCTGTAAGGTGTAGGTCGAAAGTCTGATTTTCGATCCCCTTTCAGTCGAGGGTTTTGAATTATTTACAGGTCCCGTTTCTTGTTCACCACTTTGATAATCAATCAATCAATTAGGCAATCAATTCAGTCATCAACTGGGTGTTGATGGTGGACTTATTTAGGCGCGGGAATAATTCCTGTAATCAAGTGATTTTGTTTCCTTCATTAGTGATATTTGATAGAGTTGACTAATCCCATTCAAAATGGAGTTTTAAAGGTGGTGGGAGAAGTCAACTTTCCTTGTATTTAAGTGTTGGCATGTGGTACCTTACTGGTAGCATGATTCTTGCGCACTGGTTCATTTCTTCCTTGGTGGTTTTTACTGCATCTCGGTCTTTTACTGTCTAGTAGATCAGTTCTAGGAGTGGTCGGGGTACCTGGGTACCTTGTACCTTGTTGGATCGTAGTACCTGTATTCTTTATGTATCGGGGTATTAAGATTATGCTCAATAGCAAGAGTGTAATACAGTTTTTGACAATCTTTTGATATTAATAAAGTGATTTCTGGTTTAACAAATCTCATAGTATTTATAGTTTAATTATTATAATTGTCAAAAGTAAATAATCATAAGGTCAAAAGACTGTGAGAAATGAAGAATTATTCATACATCTGGAAATGTATGAGGTAGACACAATTCTTTAGTTAGTCTTGAATAATGTTCATAACTTAAGATAAATGTTGGGCGCCTTTACCTTGTTAAAGTTGTAGATTCTCTTACTAGCATTTGAGTGGGATCAAATGTGCTATGATGAGTCTAAAATCATCAAAGTTTAGTGTCTTTGAGAAAAAGAATCTAATGCAGTAGGTGTATTGAGAATTGTGAAATGCTCGAGTTGTCAAATAAAAATGAGTAAACGAGCAACACACACGCACACACTCACATATTGATATCTATTCTTGTAAAGCAAAAACCCGGATGAATATCGGTTTGACCTATTTTTGGAAATGCTTTAGTTGCATATGTGTGGGAATTGTTTGCATGTTAATATCACAATTACTCCTACTATATATGTGAGAAGCATTCACACACACACATATTTGCTTATGTGCTTGATTCATTAGCAATGTGAGAATATTTTTGAGAGATTAATGAAAATCTATGATTCTCTCTTGGACTTTGAAAAGTGATGAAATATTTTCTCTTATTGCTTGAATGTGTAAATGTGTGTATCCCGTGTGAATAAATCTACTTAGTGATAATATGTGGAGCATATGTTAATGGGGAGCTTTAGTTTATTCAACTTCGCTTTCTATACAATTTGTTTTCTTAATATCTCATTCTTTATCTCTTGTGTCCTTTGTCTATTCCTTGACAAAAATGAGGGAGAAATTGTATACCTCACCATGTTTGATATAGGGAAGAAAAATGTATACCTCACCATGTGTAGAGATATGTTCCAAATGTGTGAGTTTTGTACCTCTTTGTGCTTTAATGGAGACTTTGTCTTAAATGGGAGAATTCTTGTATTAAAAGGGAGAATTATTGTCTTAAAAGGGAGAAAAGAATTCTTGCCTAATTGGGTTTAGGATCTTAGCGAGAGCTTTAATGTGAAAATTGAGATAATGCATTTTGGTTTGGGATAAGGGAGTTTTATTTGTTTATGTGATAATATCTCACCATTCTTCTTTGGAAGAAGATCTCTTGTTGGTTTACGTCTTCTCTTATAGGTACTTTGAAGTTCAAAGAAGGGATTCTTGAAGACTCAAGAAGACTTGAAGACCTTTTAGTCTAGGGATCTCTTTGTAATGTGAGGATGAGAGAATGCTATCAAGCTTGAGTTTATTAGAGTGAAAATTGTATGGTGAAGATGAGGTATTGCCATGGAATAGCCAAAGGGGGAGATTGTAAGATCTTAGATTTGTGTTGGCTTGATTCCATTGCAAAACTCTCTATATTTGTAATAGTTGTTGCTTAGGTGATTCTTGGTGAAAAGAAGCTTCAAAGGTGAAAAAGCAACATCTTGTGCAAATATCGTCTTCAAGGGGAATATCGTGTACTTGGATGTTAAGGTATCATGTTTCTTCTTTCTCTTGCAAGGCGTAAGCGCACACACACACAATTCATACATGTGTGTCCCAGCATCGTTGTGCAAACTTTTGGTATAACACATTCACACTCATTGAAGTATGCATATGCATTAGTCTCATATTGTCAAACATTGTAAAATTGCATGTTTTATCACTATCGCGTAGATATGACATACTTGTGTGATATTATGTTTATTGTATTTTGGACTTGAACATGATCTCATATGATTCCTTATTGAGTCCTAGTCCTTTCGGTTACTCATTCATTAGGTTTCAAGTACAAACGAAGTAGCTACACTGATTTGTGCTCTCATTCGTTGAGTTGTCTTCATCGTCATTTTTTGAGTTGAATTCTCAACCTTTTTGCAAAGTTTTATAGTCTACATTGTCCATGAGGGAGTTATGATTCGTAATCCGAAAACAGATTCGAAATCAGAGTTCAGAGGCCAGTATACGGCCGAAGAACGCTAGCTGAGCGCCAGAGAAGCAAGCATGGCCAAAGGCCAAGCTTGGAGTCCATGTGTGGGTCACATGTGCTACACGTCCAGCACACCTCTCTGTCCACGTGTGCCAGACGCAGTCCATATGTGGCTGGTGATGTGTCATCTTTTGATTGGTTGTTTTTCCCTCTCTTGAATTCTTTTAAATGCTCTCCATTCTCTCCCATTCATTCTAAGAAGAAAAATTGAAAAAGAAAGAGTGCATAATTTCTTCATGATTTTTGATTTCTTATTTTGATCATAACTCTCTCATACGAACTCGAAATTGAGTGATCCAAAAGATAAAAATGTTAGTCTTTAAGAAAGCTACAAACCTCAAGCATTTTTAGAGTCATTTGAGTTTGTGATGTTTCGCAGCATGCAGATTTCAGTTCGAGTCTCAACTTTGTATGTGAAACTTCTTCTTCTCACTTTCTCTTTGATCATCTCTTTTAAACTTTGTAATTGATAGATGAAATGTGTTAAAAATGATGTTATTTCATACTCTAGGGTTGTTTGATCAATTGTTAATTGAGTTTTAGCTTTGTGATTTCTCTTGAACATATTTTAGTTAAACTTGATTGAACATGAAATTGATTCTAGAAATAATATATATGATGTGCCTCATGATATTTTCTAGGTTTAATTTCATGATCTAAGAACTAAGATTTTTGTGTGATATATTGAATATTCATAGCTTGTTCTTATTTTTTCACATGTTTTGATTTCTAGATAGATTTGTGATTGTGTAGTGAAAGCATATTCTAGATTATCATTGAACATGTTCATAGAGCTTGATTGATCATCTTGCTTTATTTGGCTTGTTTTTGCATCATTTGCATCACTTAGATCATTGCCTTGTGGAATGGTTGAAGTCTCTTGTTAAGGTGAGTGAAGCATTAATTAGAGCAAGAAGTCTTGACTAGGACATATGGTCCAGATAGTCAACCAAAAGACTTAGCTAGAAGTTTGGTACTCTGGATAGTTTAGCTAGGGAAGCTTGACTAGGATCATTTGTGATCTAGATAGCTAAGCAAGGAAATCTTCTTTGAGGCTTGAGAGTCTTGGATAGGAAGTTGCATCCTAGAAGTGTAGGACACACCTTGGATAAGAAGTATGCTAGGTGGTTCACTAGGCCCGAGGGTAGACTAAGAGTTGATAGCTTAGGGTGGATATCATGTGTTGATAGCCTTGAGTGTGTAAGTCCTTTTCATCATAGTGAATTGCTTTGCCGATGGTTATGGTATCAACCCGTGAACATTTCCTCTTAGAAGGTTTTACCACGTAAAAACAAATGTGTCAAGTTTCGTTTTTATGTTTCCATTGTCTTTCATATATTGTAATGATTGCATCACTCGTATATTGATTTCCGCATGTGTTGATTATAGCAAATCATTTGATTAAGACACATCAAGTGTGCATTTCATTATTGTATTCCGCAAAATTTAAATTTGGAAGAAATTGGGTCTATACCTATTCACCCCCCTTTAGGTATAATATACACTATATCGCTTAAGGGAATTTCAGAAAGGTAGACACAATTTTTTAGTTAGTCTTAAATAATGTTTACAACTTAAGATAAAGGTTGGGCACCTTTATCTTGTTAAAGTTGTAGATTATTTTGCTAGTATTTTAGTGGGATCAAATGTGTTATGATGAGTCTAAAATCATTAAAATGTGTTTGAGTAAAAAAATCTAGTGCACTAGGTGCATTGAATAGGATCACAATGAAATACTTTATCTAGAACCGTCAATGGATAAAAGTTTTCATTCTAAGGACAATCGGAGAGTCTATCTTAATCTTGAGATAAATGATGGATTTATGGTTCCAAGTTTTAAGTTCCTCAAGGTTGATTAGCTTATTTCGGTGACAAACCTCAAGTGGGGTTTGTTGTAAGGGTAGCTTAGGCATTTGATGGTTGGTGCTTTGCACAACCAAGGCCTTCTCAAGACCTTAAGAGATCAAGCACTTCAAAGGTAAATTTCTAAATGCTTACTTGCTTTGAAGAGATGTAGTTGCGTACACTCATAACACATGCATAATTCTTATTTTTGTATGTTGTTTGTCTTAATAGTGTGTGCTTTAATGTTCATTAATCTCTCTTATTGCATGTTTAATTTGATTGCATATTGTGTGTTAAATGCCATATTTTTTATGCATCATGTTTATTTAGGGGTGCTGTCAAACCGCCCTACAACCGCCCTACGAACGGCGATTGAACAACGGTTAGAGCAAATTTGCTCTTGACCGCTCTACAACCGCCCTTCGTAGAGCGGTGCCATTAGTGGATTTTTTAATCGCCTATAAACTGCCCTACAACAGCCCTACGTAGAGCGGGTGTAAGGCGGTCCTCAAAATCCCAAGAGCAATCGCTCTTAGGTCGCCTGAAAACCGCCCTACGCGTAGAGCAGTCATGAAGAACATGTTCTTCATTTCCCAAGTGGACCGCTGTTCAACCGCCCTACGTAGAGCAGGTGAACAGCGGTCAAGGCAAAATTTTTGAAAACTTTGTAAAACGACGTAGCATCAATTTGTCACCCTATATATATGCTACTTTGACTTTAGGTCAGTGACGAAATGATTTATAGTGTCGTTTTAAAACCGTCTGTCAAAAATATTTATACAACCTATACAATGCACTCACAAGTATAAAAACGAGTAAAGCGGTAAGCATGGGTGTCGTCCACAAGGATCGGGGTGGCGGTGACTAGATTCAGATTAATAGAACTAGTGTGCATAAAAGTAAAGTATATGGTTGGTGTTTTGAAGTGAAAATAAAAATGTAATAAAAACTACATTAGGAATGCAAAGTGAATGGAGTGAAAGATATGATAATGGAAACTAAAGAATTGACGGACTCGTAAGCGAACATTGGGCAAATGCAACAAACTATCAATTAAGCATGTTTAATCTAATGTAAACAACCTAGGCTGTATAGTGTTGGTTATTTACCTTTAGCAAGGGGTCAACCTAGGGTATATAGTGAAAACCCCCTACTAGAAATTAATCCCTCATAAACAACCAACAGTGGCTGGTTGCTCAATTAGGATTCTAGCCATGAATGCTCATCTATCTATTGATGGCTCAACCTCTTACTATTGTAGCCATTATAGGGTGTATAATGATGGCTTTCAATTCTCTCACAAGTGGCCGACCTAGGGTGTATAGTGAAGGCCACCCATTTAAGATTGGATGAGGCTCAAGGTTATTTAACCGGATTCCACTCGAAGGTTAATTCTTGCAAAATCACGAAAGTAGCCAACCTAAGGTGTATAGTGAAAGCTTCTAATTCCCTCACAAGTGGCTAACCTAGGGTGTATTGTGAAAGCCACTAATTTGAGATTAGATTAAGTCCATGGTTATTAAGCTGGTTTTTCAGAAATCCTTCAATTCAATAGAACATTAGACAAGTGTATACCTAGTTGTCTACTCAAATAGTTTCCAAAGAGAACTTGCTAAGATGGTGTATCCAAGACAAGCCAATCAATGGAAAACATTTAAAGCAAAATAATGGAACATATAGATAGATATGAATATAGAATATATATATAGTTTATCTACAAAAGCCCATCATCCATCAAACTAATCACATCAACCCCTTAGTGGGGGATTTAGCTACTCATGTTCTTTCAAGCATTAGTGACCTATTTTTACATCTCCTATAAATAGAAAAGGATGAGAACGAACCAAACAACACACAACACTTAGAATAGCATAAACTTACTAATTTTAGCTCTTAGAACTCTCTCCCTCTCATCCAAACCATCTCTACTCAACTCAAAGGCAACTAGGAGACTTAGATTCAAGCTTCAAGGAAAGAGAGCTCTTCAAGGGTTTCCTCTCAATCTCCCTCTTAGTTTTGTATTTGTTGTAATGAACATGAGTAGCTAAAATACCCCACTATATGGGGTTGATGTTATTTGTTTGATGGATATATTGGGCTTTGTAAATAAACTCTATGTTTTATATTTAATCTATCTCTATGTTTTATATTTAATCTATCTCTATGTTTTATTCCATTGCTTGAATTGATTTCCATTATTGATTTGCTTGGATACACCCTTTTTGCATGTTGATTTGGATTACTTGAGTAGGCAATTAGGTTGTCTAATGCTCCATTTAATGGAAGGATTTCCGGGAATCTGGCTTAACAACCATGCCTTTAATCTAATCTTGAATGAGTGGCTTTCACTATACACCCTAGGTTAGCCACTTGTGAGAGAATTAGAAGCCTCCACTATACAACCTGGGTTTGCTACTTTAGCGATTTTACGAGAACTAACCTTCAAGTAAAATCCGGTTGAATAACTTCGAGCTTCATCCAATCTCAAACGTGTGGCCTCCGCTATACACTCTAGGGCGGCCATTTGTGAGGGAATTAGAAGTCATCGCTATACACCCTAGGATGGCTACATTAGAAATAGGATGAATCATAGTTAGATAGATGAGCTTCATGGTTAGAATCCCAACTGAGCAACTAGCCACTGTTGGTTGCTTAGGAGGGATTAATCGCTAGTAGGGGGTTTTCGCTATACACCCTAGGTTGACCCCTTGCTAGTGATACATAGCCAACACTATACACTCTAGGTTGGTTACATTTGTCATCACATGCTTAATTGAGAGTTTGTTGCAATTGCCCTAATATTTGCTTACGAGTCCATCAACTCTGTAGTTCCATCATTATACTCATCACTCCATTACCATTCCATTTAGATTGCATTCTTAGTTTAGTTTATATTATATTTTCACCTATCATATACTTTACTTTTATGCTCACTAGTTCTATTAATTCTAATCTTACAACCGCTACCTCGATCTCAGTGGATGACACCCGTGGTTATCGCTTTACTCGTATTTATACTTGTGAACACATCGCATAGGTTTTATAAATTGTTTTGACAGATGGTTTTCTAACGGCGAAAATATCCTCATCAACGGTTTCAGTTCCG
This sequence comes from Acer negundo, assembly GCA_035582765.1. Classification (NCBI taxonomy): domain Eukaryota; kingdom Viridiplantae; phylum Streptophyta; class Magnoliopsida; order Sapindales; family Sapindaceae; genus Acer; species Acer negundo. The sequence continues at coordinate 34,369,496 of CM069241.1, read as the reverse complement.
GTTTGGGCTGTACGGTTTCGGTTAAACCGCGAACAAAACTGACGGTTCAACCGGAACCGTGGCCACCTCTAATGGGTGGTTAATCGGTCATGGGTGGGTTCTAAATGAACCTAGTTTCTTTTTTTTCAAATTTCATTGCAATAGATATTTTTATAGGGACGAAAAATTATTTAAAGGGACGAAAAATTTCGTCCTTACAGATTGTCAAAGAGGATAAAAATATAAATTTTGTTCCTATAGGTTGTCAAAAGGGACAAAAAATTTCGTCCCTATATATTATCAAAAGGGACAAAAGGGACGAACACAAATTGTCTATATATTATTTCGTCCCTATAGGTAGTCTTTAGGGACGAATTTCAATATTCATCCCAGAATACTTATTACGACCCACCAGAGGCGACGTGATTTTAGATAAAAAAATTTTATCCCAATATATCTATAGGGACGATTTTTTGGATATTGTTATGAAAATTTTTCATCCCAATAGCCTTTTTTTTCTTTTTTTTTTTAGTGATCGCCTCACACAAGAAGCATCATCCCAACAAATAAAATATATACTGTTATTGAAAAGAGAGGTGTATGTCAAAACCAAAAAAAGGTACACTAATAACATTGAAACTTTTGTTTTGCCTATCTAGCAGGTACATTAATTACTTACTTGGAGTTTAATAAATATAGTATGATATTCAACTTTTGACAAAAATGACACAAACACCAGAGAGTCACATACAGAAACTTTTCATAGCAATTAGTATCTGTTATTACAACGACAGCGAAAACGGCATCAAAGGTGCGTTTCATGAATTCAACGATCTGGATTTCGTTGATGCCTCTTTAGTCTTTAGTAGATGGTCGTTGATACATCTGAATTTCATAATTCAACATACCGATGGAATTCAGAGGAACCAACTACATGGACGTGTTCCCTTCACCTTACAAATTAATTATATGGCAACTGAAATTAAAATGTATTTACGTGTAGTTGAATGAAACTAAAATATTACAAGTTATTATTCGGATTAAGATTCAACAAGTGCGTTTACTACTTGCCCCATCGGACTATAAGGTTGTGTTTTGCAGCTCTTCAAGCACTTAATTCGGTACAAGAAAAAGTGCCTATAAGGACAAAATCTATTGGAACAAATTATATTATGTCCCTATAACCAAATCGTCTTAAAAGGCTGCACCAGTTAAGAAACCACTTTTTTATCCATTAATTTTGTCCCAATAGATGTTATGATAGGGACGAAAATCCATTATTGTCCCTATAGGTTTAGGATACTTACCGTTAATAATTTTGACTAAATTATTTTAAATTAATAAATAAAGAAAAATATAATTCCATAATGATTAAATTTGCTTTGTTAATATATTAGAGCATCTCTAATGCTATTATACATTTGGAGAAAATGAAGTGTCATATAGGATAGATATTAAAAAAGTTAGAAAAACGCTATCCAATGTTATTATTTAGGTTGAATATGAAGATGATGTGGCAAAAAAAATAAATTAGAAAATATAGAGTTGAGTTTCTAATTCTAGAAACTCTCCTAGAAATGCTGACCAGGATTTCTAACTCTTTCCACGATTAAAACTTTCAACTTTTTCTACCAATGAGATTAAACCTCATTTAATTGTAAAATAATAGAGGAGAGAGAATATAATAATTTTTTTTATTATGATTGGATAAAAAAATGATGCATATTTAACTTTAGATAATTGCATTGGAGATGTGAATATGTATTTCTTTAATTTTTTTTTAAAAAGTGGGTCCATAATAAATAGAAATGCTGATGTTGCACTACTTAGAAACTCAAAAATGCATATTTGCATTGGAGATGCTCTTATATAAATATTTATTGATTGAATAATTAATGTTTAAATAGAAATTATTATTTTAATTTAGTATTTAAATAGTAAAATTAATTAGTTGAATTTAAAAGTTAAAATAGAATATATTTACAGCAACTTTTAAAGAAAATTATTTTTATTTCCAGTTTTACGCGCGAAGAATTCCTGGGTAAAGGTAATAGTGAGGCAGTGAATACAGAACCCAAGATCCTCCCTATATCATTTTGAGCGTTTAAACCCATCTTCTTCTTTGTTCCATTTATCACTCTCAGCAAACTACCAATTTCATTTTACCTCATCTTCTTCTTTGTTTCATTTATTAGTCTAAGAACCCAGACCAAGAACATCATTTACATCCTTAGTACACAATCCAAATCAAAAGCTTCATTTTTTTTTTCTTTTGAAGGGATCAACAAAAGAAGACTGTATGTGCTCAATCTTCAATTTTGCTTTAGTCTCTTGATCCGTTCAATCAGCCCTTACAACTTGTTATCTGTAATTGGAGAGTATTGTCGTGCTAATTTCCATATCCGCCGGATTTCAGAAGACCGAGAATCTTCCAATTTGTTTAAACAGAGTTTGATATGCTGGATTTCAACTTCTTTCTTCTTCTTTTTTTTCCCTTAATTTTCCTTTAAATTGTTTTTATAGCTTTTACTTTACATTTTGGAAATGCACTGATTTTTTGCTTGTCTTATTTTGGCAGATCTTCAAAGGAATGGGTGTCTTGAAAAGAATATTGGGGACTGTTGGGAGGACACAGAAGGCAACATAATTGATGCAGGCAAGTCTGATTTGTTAATTATTCGCTTCTTTTGGTTTTGTGTTCTTTCGGTTGGTTTGGTTTTTTCTGTTTCTTTCGCCTGTGTTGTTTGCCTGGTGCTTTTATGCTGTTGGTGGCTGTGTTGGTTGTCTGTTTTATTGTTTTGGCCTTAATTGCCTGGTTTTGCTTTTGCGGTTTTTGTTTCGCTTCTCTGCGTGTGCCTGTTTCTAGGCTTTCCTTTGGCCTGGTGCCTTTATAAAAAAAAGTGTGCAAACTAAGTGTTTGATGAAAAGCTTCTTAGAAAAGCAAAGCAAAATAAGAAAATGAAGAAAATGAAGAACAGAGTAGTAGAAGTGAGCTTAAAACTCTGAGAAATTTTACTAAGTTTACATGCGTACAATATTATGAGAACAAGCTCATATTTATAGGCTCTTTACAATCATCAGATAAGAATTTGGATAAGATCAAACGAATGAAAATTCTGTTATAATTACCAACATAATTTCCCGCCAAGAATTAGGGGCTTTTCCCTGGTTGTTTTGTTGGTGTTTGTGGGGCTCTTGCCCTCTTTTCTAATAAAAAGCTTTTGTTCAAAAAAATTGAACGTCCATACAGAGATGAGAAAAAAAAAAAATTAAGTCTCGAGTTTCAAATTTGTTATTAGTTTAGCATGTTTATTTTCTTTAGTATTATTATGCAATAAGGATATCTAATATAAATGAAACAAATAAGGTTGAATAATATGATTATCAGTGGTGTTTAGAATTCAATGGTTGAATTAGTATATTTGTCCGGTCATCGGGTGATTTTGTTTAAGTGTAAATGGTTCGACACTAATCCAAAGAAAAAAAGGAATACAATATGATTATCATCTTACTTCCATCAATGTAGCCAACGCATGGTACAAAGAAGATCCATATATCCTTGATACTCAAGCAAAACAAGTATTTTACATGGATGATACCAACTTACCAAGTTAGGACCCAACTGGAAAGTTGCGGAAGATGTCCAACAAAGGGGGTTGTGGGATATTCAAAAAAAAAAAAATGTAATAGAAGTACAATATGAACAACTATTTTACCAACAAAACGAGTCTTCTTATACTGTTTTGATGGTTCAACATGATGATCTCGACTCACAGTTGTTTCACAGAGATGATGTCAATGCAGACATGATTGAAGATCAAATATTGAGGATGGTAACAAATGAAAATATGGATGACTTCATATGTGATGATCAAGCTTAAGAAGATCAAACAATTGAGTATTACTATTCGGATGATGAAACTGAGTTGGTATCCAACGATGATAGTGATATTGATCACAATATTTGATCATAGGTAATGTGTTAACTTTCAAAAAATATTCAATCAATAAACCTTAAGTGATGTCTTTTTTATTCTTGATATGATATTTATTTCTAGTTTTTGTTATTATTGGTGCATCGTATTTAATTTTGGTAGAAAGTTTCTTTTATAGCTCAGTTAGTATCAGTTTGGTTTAAATTGTTCTGTTGCAGTGGATATTGAACTGAATATTGCTTTTTTTAATCTGTTACAGATTACTCAGGTTTATGGATTCAGCGATGAAAGTCTACAGAAGTATTGCACGCTGGTTTAACAATGTTTTGTATATTTTAAGTGTTTTTGTGTTAGGGACAAGAGATCCCAGAATGTCTGCTGAGACATGTTATGGGTTACAAGTTGCAAGTGTTGTATCATGTAATTACTAATTACAGGCTTTAAAATGTGTGGAAATCAGAGGGGATGCTGTCTAATTTTATCAAGTCACCCTATGAAATGTATACTTTTATTATAAACTTTTCAGATTATGAGTTTTTTTTTTTTTTTTTTTTTTATTTTTATTTTTTTTTTATTAATTATTACTATTATCTTTTTTATTATTATTATTATTTTTTAATTTCAAAACAATCAAATGCATGAGAAAAGATAACAAGTTTCAAATTTTTTTTAAGAAAACAATCAAAAAGAGGGGGAACACACTAATATGCTTTTTGTATAAGAAGTGTTGGATAGAACTAGGCAAAAAAGCCCATAAACCGATAAGTTGGGTCAGGTTTTTTTTTTTAGCGGCGATAATGTCACTCCTCCAAAATTGTATTTACACCTTTTTCGTGATCTCACCCATAAAATTTTTTTAAAAAAAATCTATAATTTGTAAATAAACTAGGGGTGTGTGGTGAATTGGATCCAATGGATTTACCATGATTCAAGATCTGATATGATTTGATTGGATTGAAGAAATTGCAATCCGATCCGATCTGATCCGATCCGATCAAATTACTATTTGATCTAATCTGATTGTAAAATACTGCAATCCGATCCGATATGATCCGATGGATCAAATTAATATAAAGTCATTCTTAATATATAAAAGTTATAACTTGAAATAAATAAAATCAAATAAATTATTCAAACATTACTAATTAATTCAAATAAAATTAACATTAAAAAAATATATGATATAAAAAGTTTATATAATTCAAAAAGTTTATAAACATTATACATCAGCTCCAAATGTAAGCTTAATAAGCTGTGATGTTGATGAAGAAGAATAAAAGAAAAGAAAAGAAGATGGTGGATTGTTGGCTGTAGAGAAATTAAGAAAGTAAAACAAAAATAGTAACATTAGAAATTGTATTTGAGTTGAACCTTTACCTTAGAAAGTAGTGGATAAAATAAATTGCCCAATATAAATATAAGATCTAATATTTTAGGCGGATTGGCAGATTTGACGGATTTCCAAACGGAAATTTAAGATCCAATCCAATCCAATGGATTTTAGAATTTAGGATTTAATCACCTTTCTAGATCCGATCCAATCCAATGGATCGTATTGAATTGGATTGGATCTTGCACTCCCCTAAAATAAACCACACTTAATGCCAAAACTACCCTTTCTTTAATTATACTATATTGTATTGTTGAAAGTACACACCACCTATAACTATTAAAAGAGAATTTAGGGTTTATTAAAATAGAAAAAGTTTTTACTATATATGTTAATATCAAACCTTTAATATGAAAAAAAAAAAAAAGATTAAAATAGGAAACTAATTAATAATTATTGGTGGGTGTACTAACAAACAATTAGTCCTCTTAGTAATTTTGCTCAAGGGTATTATAGGATGTTTAAAAACATACTAATTTAGGGTGTACAAACGGTTTTTAAAGGGTACATATGTCATCACTCTTTTTTTTTTTATGTGGTTTGGTCCAGTCTATGATCAAAGCTTATGAAACCCAGACCGGACCGTAAACCAAATACTTTTAAGGGATATTATTATTCCCCCTCTAAGGTTTGCCATATTCAATTCGTAACTTTGCCCTCTCTAGTTTCAAATGGGTCGTGTTATTGTGAATCCATGTTGTTTTGTGTTCTTGTTGTATTAAAATTGTCCAACTCAAACATGACCCGTTAGCTTAATGGGTTTAAGTGCTTGTTTGGTTGGGTTCGCATCTCCTTCTTTGTCGGAGCTTCCGACTCGGAGGAGGCCTCGTCCTCCTCCATCACCACTGAAGACAACCGTTGTGCCTCGTCAAGTCCTCCGGCACTGTTTCCGGTGGCCACCACCGGTGAAAATTTTTAATTTGATTATTATTATTATTATTATTATTTATAAAAGTATTCTTTTCTTTTTTCTAATAATATTTTTACAAAAATGCATTCAATTAATTGGAAAAAAAAAAAAGACAAAAATAATTGACTACCCAAAAACAATATGATTGTAATAAACTTTTGGGGGGTTTTGCATTTACTTATTCTTTAAACTTCTAAATGACCCACAAATAGCAAGTAATGGAGATGTAAAGCAACTTTTGATATACTAATTGATCAATGGAGGGGAGAGTTCGGATGAGAGAGAGAGGACCATTGGAGGGGAGAGAAAAAGAACGCATAGGTTTGGGAAAAAACACAATAAAAACAAGAATGAAGGAAAAAAAAAAAAACTCAACAGTATGCAATTACTTGAGAAAACAAGTTTGGAAAGAAGTTTGGTTCCAAGCGAGGTTGTCGCACGCTCTGTACCTGCAATAGAACCAGAAAGGAAGGGTTTTTTAGATGACCTAAATCGCTAAATAAGAGGAACCAAGACAAAGAGAATGAGCAAACCTTCAGACAAAGCCATGATTTTTTCCTTTTTGGAAGAAAGAGAGAAACCAACGTTTAATTAAAGGTAGATTTATTTAAGTTAGTTGATACGATGCCTTTTTAAAGATGAAAGGCGCCATCCACCATTTCTGGGGTAGGAAGTATCCGGCCCAAGAGTAATTTTTTTTTTTTTCTTCACTTTTTAATAAAAAATTAAAAGAGCCAAGACGCAAACTTTTGATAACATAATATATTATAAGGAGGTAACATTTTAAGTCCTTGGGTCAATATATTTAACATTTCATTAAGCTAACTTTATGGAATCCTTGATGTTTTGACCAAAATACCCTTTACATATTTGATATATCTAAAAAAATTAAATGAAAATATTATTCTTAAATTCAAATAATAAAACTTAAAATTCAAAAATATTTTCCAAATAATTATGATTAATAGTTTTTGAATTTTGTAAAAAAATATAATTTAAAAGATGTAATAATCAAGTTATAAATATAAATTAATTTATTAGAAAATCTCTATTTTTCATTATTTCTCTATTTTTTTTGTTTCATTGAGATTGTGTATGTTTGGAAGCTGGAAACATTTGAACAAAAATAATAAAAAAGATATAAAGTCAAAAGGATTTGGAGTACTGCACTAACCAAATTCATCGTCTTTTCAATTGTTAGGATTTTTGAAAATACATTAGATGACACCAGGAGGAAAATGAAAAGGCTCTACCTCTTCACCAGAGTCTATTGGTGGTCCTAGTTTGCCGATTCCAACATCTGAAAGTAATGGATTGGTTTCGGAGTCCATGCAAATAAATTGTACAGGTGAGTTAAAAGTTTTTTCTTTTCTTCTTTTAACTTTGGATTCAGAAATCGCCACAAATATGACACATTGACGAAGTTTTTGTAGCAAATAAATTTATGTTTATTAAATTTAATACAATCATGCTTGAATAAATAGAATTTAGCATGCCAAAGAATTTATATTATATAAAATTTGTTAGCATGATTCACGTTAGTTTGACCACATTTTAGTAGTTTTAATCAATAACTAAAGAGGGGTCGAGTTGGGCTAGTTAGAGTCTTTCAATTCGATAGACTCTAACCACTTTGCATATGACTTGGCAAAGAGGGGGTCGAGTTTGGCTAGCGATTTTGGGGATTATAGAGGTCTCTAAGGTTAGTTTGGTTCCTTCTTGGGATGTCTTTTTCGGTGTGGGATATGCTCTAAGGCTGATTGGCAAAGAGGGTGTCTTCCTTTGGGTTATTTCTTACTGTTGTGTGTTCTTTTCCAGTTTAGCAGATGCTCTGTTAATATTTGTGTTTCTTGCTCTGTCTGTTAGGTGACTCTGTTTTGGGCATGACCTGATGTGCAGCCTTTTGTTTGTTTCTTTGCCTTGTCTTGCTTGGTTGGGTTGTTAAAAAAAAAAAATAAAAAAAACTTTGATAGAGAAACTTTACTATACGTTATATTCAACCATTACCACATCCTCATGCCATCCACACTTTTTAATGTTTCACTTTAAAGGTTTGCAATATAAGCCTCTAGCAAAATGAATTTATTAGTAATTTTTTATTTTTTATTTTTTATATGGTCATTGATAGAGACGTATACTACTTTAAACCTATGAAATTTAGTGTTTGATTAATATCAACTGTTTTTGTTACTTAAATTTTAAATATTGTTCATTGTTATGTTTTTTTAGTCTCTCGTTCTTTTAATATGAACTATCTTTATGTCTTTTGAATTACGATTATTGTGTATAAATTGTTTATTCACTGTTTTATAGCAAGGCCCCAAAAGAAAAAGAGTGCCAGGTTAAGGGAAAAATACAGATGCAATAGTTAAAGCTTTTGGAAAAATAGATACAGAAGTTACCTAACAAATGGGTAGAGTGGTCATTGGAAAAAAAAAAAAAAAAGTAGGCCGACTTTCCTATGAGGTTGGTTATATAGTCAGGAAATTTGCTCCTTTAAGGTTGTAATTGTAGGGAAAAATAATAAATAAAAGTGGTAAACGCAGCGGAAGCGATACTAAAAACGATTTAGTGACTTTTAAAATTTTTCCTTTATGAACCTTAAACCCTTTTAATCAATAAACATGCATATATGTTAACAAAAGTAAATTACCTTTTGTCGCGTGATCCGATTGACTTACGTCGATGGTAATCCGCAAGACCTTCAATCCGAGCACGAACGTGGATCACCTAGGAGCGTGGTCTCCCTTTTCTTTGAATTGCAAACCTGTGAATGGACCAAACAAAAAACTTTCTTTTCTTTGTTAGTCACAAAACAATCAAAAGAATGTCAAAAATTATTCCGGTCACTTTTGAGTTCTCAATCTAATGATCGAAACTCGCGTGAACCTAGATCGATATCGTATACACAAGCTTATTGATGATTAAGCAATAGTATACTATCAAAGAATAATTTCACACTTCTTTTGTCTTTTTAGAATAAAAACTCTCTCTTGGAATTAAGAAGAAGAAGAAAGAAATAAAAAAAAACTCAAGCACAATAGATTGTGGTGGCCGAACCTTATAAGAACACATATATAGGTTGACCGAATTTTTTCTTCTTTTTCCTTTAGGGTTGCCGAATTCTATGTAGTCTAAGATTAGGGTTGGCCGAATTCTATAATGTCACTTATATAGGGTGACTTAAATTCAACCCTAATTCTTTTCAACTTAATAGACTTCAAACCCTAATCGAACTCCTTGATTTTTATTCTTTTATTTTGACTAAATAAAAAGACTCCTTATTTGATTAAATAAATAAAACTAATTTATTTATTTCCTTGTCAAACAAGTCTTTTACTTTTAGGAAAGATTTGTTTCTTTAATTAAACAATTAATCAATAAATTAATTAATTCTTATTTAATTAAAACAAATGAAACAAAATAATATTTTAGGTTAAAATTTTAACCTTGCCGCCCCACTTGATTAAGATTGGGCCTAACATTATTTTCTTATTTCATTTAATCCATTGGACTTTAAATAAAAAACCCATATGTGAACCAGACCCATTCTTACTAAAAGAAACAAGCCCACATATCTTTCATTAATATATTAATATAATTGAGCAGCCCATTACTTAAATAATGTGCAAATTATATTCTTAATATATTAAATGCAATTCTAGATAGACCCTTAAATTGGTCCGGTAGAATATATCAAGTGATCCATGCAAGTCCGTGTGGATTGGGGATCTTGGTGGGCCATCTAAATTTAAGCTTCAATAGACATAACCTAATCACAATCAACAAATGATTCACTTAGGTCCGATCCATTAATTTTAACTCATTCCACTAAAGAGCTAAAACTGAACTCTTAAATAAAGATAGAAAAGGAAGATGCTCCTCATTCATACCCTAGACAATCATATTGGAGATAGTGTATCCTCGTGATTAATATCAGTAATCGCCAAGAGTTCATAGACCGCCTATAACTCTCCAAGTTACCATATTTACTCATATGACCACGTTTTGAACTTGGATATTTTGACTTGTCCAGAAGCCATGTTTTCAATAGACACTATTGAAAACTCAACGTTGAGATTTAATATCCAATTACCTCAAAACATCCATATGATGATATTATACTCTCATTTAATTAAATGGAGCCACGATGTCCATATCTATAAATGAAGTCCTCTATCGATTAACAAATGAATATCACCAAACTATCGAGGATAGACTATGCGATATAATCGTACTCATTGATAACTCAAATGATATCACTTGCAACCATAAGTCCATCATTTATCTCAGGATTAAGATAGACCCTCCGATTGTCCTGATAATGAAAAGACTATTATCTATTGACGGTTCTAGATAAAGCTTTTCATTGTGATCCAGTTCAATGCACCCAGTGCACTAGATCCTTTTGCTCGAAGACAATCCGATGATTTTAGACTCATCATATCTCATTTGATCCCACTCAAATGCTAGCAAAAGAATTCTACAACTTTAACAAGATAAAGGTGCCCAACCTTTAACTTAAGTTGTGAACATTATTCATGACTAACTAAAGAATTGTGTCTACCACATACATATCCAGATGTACGAACAATTCTTCTTTTCCCATAGTCTTTAGACCTTATGATTATTTACTTTGACAATTATAATACAAACTATAAATGCTATACGATTTGTTAAACCAGAAATCACTTTATTAATATGAAAAAGATTGTTAATTACAACATTACACTCTTGCTATTGAGCATAATCCTAACAATCTCCCACTTGCGCTATAGCAAATGTGTCATATCTCTCAAGCCCATATTCTCTAGATGCCCATCGAAACTCTTCTGAGGTAGAGCCTTTGTGAAGGGATCCGCTAGATTTTCTGCTGACGCGATTTTGGTAATCGTCACGTCACCTCTTTGAACAATCTCCCTTAAAAGATGATACTTTCTTTCAATGTGTTTACCTCTCTTGTGACTTCTTGGTTCTTTCGAATTAGCCACTGCTCCACTGTTGTCACAGTAGATAGTGATCTGCTTATTCGCACTAGGAACCACTTCTAAGTCAATCAAGAATTGGCGGAGCCAAACAGCCTCTTTGGCAGCTTCGCATGCAGCAACATACTCAGCTTCCATGGTGGAATCAGCAATACAAGATTGCTTGATACTCCTCCATATAACTGCTCCTCCTCCAATAGTAAACACAGCCCCTGATGTGGATTTTCTGGAGTCAGAATCTGATTGGAAATCAGAATCTGTATACCCAACGGGAACCAAATCCCCTCCAGAGTATACAAGCATATTATCTCTCGTTCTCTTGAGATACTTGAAAATATGCTTGACTGCCGTCCAGTGATCAGGACCAGGTTTCGATTGAAACCTGCTAACTATGCCAACAGCAAAACAAATATCTGGTCTAGTACAGAGCATTGCATACATGAGACTTCAACTGCCGAGGCATATGGAACTCTACTCATGAATTGCTCTTCATGCTCATTCTTAGGAACTTGTTCCTTAGAAAGCTTGATTCCATGTCTGAAAGGTAACATACCTTTCTTGGAATCCTGCATGGAAAACCTAGACAAGATTTTGTCTATGTATGAAGCTTGGGATAATGCAATCGTTCTATTCTTTCTATCCCTTATTACTTGGATACCTAGAATAAAACTTGTTTCTCCTAAGTCCTTCATATCAAATTGTTTTGCTAACCATTCTTTTACTGATGTCAATACACCTACATCGTTTCCAATGAGTAGTATATCATCAACATAAAGAATCAGGAAAACCAACTTGTCGCCTTTAATCCTTTTGTATACACAAGGTTCGTCAGGATTCTGAATAAATCCAAAACCTTTGACAGCTTGATCAAACCTTATGTTCCAGGATCTGGATGCTTGGTTTAATCCATATATGGATTTCTACAACTTGCATACCTTATCCACTTGGCCCTTTTCAATGAATCCCTCTGGTTGCATCATGTAGATGCTTTCGTCAAGACTTCCATTTAGGAAAGCTGTCTTGACGTCCATTTGCCAAATCTCTAGATCTAAAGATGCTGCAATGGATAAGAGTATGCTAATGGATTTAAGCATGGCCACAGGAGAGAAGGTTTCCTCGTAATCGATACCTTCTTTCTGTGTATACCCTTTAGCTACCAATCTAGCTTTAAAGGTTTCCACCTTTCCATCCATACCTCTTTTCCTCTTGTATACCCACTTGCACCCAATGGGTTTTATCCCTTTAGGCAAGTCTACAAGGGACCAGACTTTGTTATCGAACATAGATTCAATCTCGGATTGCATTGCCTTTTGCCAATGGCGACTATCAACATCCTCCATAGCTTCCTTGTACGTATAGGGATCATCGTCGTCCGGGAGATTCTCCACTGATTCTCCCAGACCGATGTATCTTTCGGGTTGTGTTCTAACCCTCCTACTACGACGAGGAATGGTAGGTTGTTGATCTTGTGTTGGATCGGAACTTACAATTGGGTTAGGTTGTAACCTCTCGTGGAATTGTATCTCCTGATATCTCATTCAGGACAATTCTACTTCTAGGCACAGAATCATTCATATAGTCCTTTTCCAGAAATTTAGCATTTGTCGAAACAAATACTTTAAGATCTGAAGACTATAGAAATAATATCCTTTAGTTTCTTTTGGATACCCTACAAATATACATGTTTCTGAACGGGACTCCATCTTTTCTGTCTTTCCTTTTAACACATGCGCAGGACAACCAAATATCCTTAAGTGTTGTAAACTAGGCTTGCGCCCAGTCCACAACTCATGCGGTGTTTTAGGAACAGACTTAGATGGTACATCGTTTAGAATGTATATAGCAGTTTGTAAAGCATATCCCAAAAAAGAAATAGGAAGCGTTGAATAACTCAACATAGACCTAACCATATCCAAAAGAGTTCTATTTCTCCTTTCTGCTACCCCATTCTGTTGAGGTGTACCTGGTGCAGAAAACTGAGAAACTATCCCATTATCAATAAGATATTGCTGAAACTCACCAGATAGATATTCTCCACCACGATCAGATCTCAAGATTTTTATGTGTTTCTCAAGCTGATTTTCCACTTCAGCTTTGAATGCTTTGAACATGTCAAAAGCATCCGACTTATGTCTCATGAGATAAATATAACCAAATCTCGAGTAATCATCCGTGAAGGTGATGAAGTACTCATATCCACCTCTAGCTTGAATGCTCATAGGTCCACATACATCAGTGTGTATCAATCCTAAACATTCAGTGGCTCTTGCACCTTTGGCAGAGAACGTCCTTTTGGTCATTTTACCTTCCAAACAAGACTCACAAGTTGGTAGATCATCAACCTTTAAGTCACTCAAAGGTCCGTCACATACCAATCTTTTAATCCTATTAAGGTTAATATGACCTAAGCGTAAATGCCAAAGGTAGGTTTCATCTGTTGATAATTTTACTCTTTTATGATTAGGTTCCGTTATTTCTGTGTCTAACGAGTGAGAGATATTTCTATGCAAAAAGTATAGACCGTTTTCCAATGTACCTTGGCAAATAATTTTGTCATTCTTACTAATAATAAAAACTTTATTAAAAGTAACCGAATATCCAAATTTATTCAAACAAGAAACTGAAATTAAATTCCTCTTGAATTGAGGTACATAATAAACGTCTATTAAATCTAAATGCCTTCTAGAATCCAAATAAACTCTAATATTTCCCACTGCACTTGCAGACACTAACGTTCCGTTGCCCAAGCTCAAATTGATTTCATTCTTACTCAGCTTTCTCCTTTCTTGAAACCCCTGCAAGGAATAACAAACATGATTAGTGGCTCCTGAGTCTATGATCCAAGAATCTGTAGAATCAACCAAAAAACATGTTTCTAGATAATTCAAATTACCTTCTTCCTTCTTGTTCTGGGACTTTGGGCAAATTCTCTTCCAATGTCCCTTTTCACCACAAAGGAAGCATTTCCCTTTGATCTTGGTTACTTTCTTGGTCTCCTTCTTGATAGGCCCAAGTTGCTTTTTCTTCTGTTGTTTCTTGACCTTTTGACGGGCCTTAACAGTAGCAACTTTACCAACCATATGAATCTCTTGACCTTTGCCTTTCACAAGGATCTTTTCAGCAGTTTGAACATCTTGCATTAGGCCTTGTAAGGTGTATTCCCTTTTGTTCAAAGTGTAGTCCAATTTGAACTGATCAAAGGAATCTGACAATGAATTGACAACCATATCAATCTTTGTCTCACCATCTATCTCAGCGCCATGCAGTTCAGCAATGTTGAGATGTGCTATGACTTTCATCATGTGATCTTTCACAGCCTGTCCATGTTTCATCCTAAGATTCATAAAAGCAGTCACTGCCTCTCTCTTAGTCGTCCTAGACTTCATAGCAAACATCTTCTCTAGAGACATCATTATATCAGCAGCGGACTCCATTCCTTCATGCTGCTGTTGCAACACGTCGGAGATAGTGGCCATAATGTAACATTTTGCCATATCATCTGAAGTCTTCCACTGCTCATACTCATCTCTACACATTATGCTAGATTCATTATTAGGAAGCAGGTGGTTTAGGAGTAGTTAGAACAAACTTATGTTTTTCACTTTGCAGTAACAACCCAATTTTCCTTTTCCATGTGACATAATTATCTCCAGTTAAAGTGTTATCTTTCAGGATGTTCATAAGTGATGGGGTCATGATTTCTGAATAAAACAAAACATATATAAGTAAATAATCATGATAAATCACTTTTAAATATTTATCTTGAATTAAATAAATAACTCAATCATAAAATTCAACGGTGATCTAACACCCATAAATGTTACGCCTCCTTTGGGAGTTCGCACCATTTACTAGTTAGACTAGGTCCCACCTAATTGTTAACATAACAACCAGCGTTTTCAATTTTAGCCTTGCAATTTTATTAACAAGAACTCTTGGGAGGATATCAATAAAATTACATTGAGTGTGTTACCAAGATATCGACCCTCAATTTTCTCTCACGAAAATCCCTCCTTGGGGAGTAGATCTCGTTTGAGTCCATTGTCTAGTCTATCATTGTAAGGAAGTATGTTGCTAAATTCCATTCATGGATGCCCCTTGGGGGGATTACCAATAAATAATAAAGCTCAACTAACCTTGGAGGCCATAGGTGTTACCAAAACACCTTCTCCCACTCAATTATTTAAGGCGTGTGATTAAATCCCATAGAATGATTTACCGAGTTATCTAGATGCCAATTTAGATACCTAAATCATTCAATGCATGTTCATACCAAAAAGAGATAAATGCGTGGCACTCCTATTCTATATGTCATGTTATCATACAATAACAAATATTGTAATATTTAAGCATAAATTAAATAGCAACAACTTTGGCCCATCCTAGAAAAACAAGTAAATTACAATTTGTCAGGAATACAAGATCTTCAGGTGGCCCATCAACCATACGCTCATCCTTCGGCCCAACCCACGGGCGAGCACAACTCACAACCCCACTAAGGGGCTAGCGTGTGCAGCCCATGAGGACTCCAGGGCTACCGTGCGCAGCCCACCAAGGCTTGCCATGCACAGCCCAATCCACTCCTAGGGTGTGCACGGTGCTCGTTCATGGTTCCGGTTGCTTCGTTTTGCTTCGTGTCTTCGAATCTTCAAGACCTAAACATATTACGGCAGTATATATATAATAAATACTGCAGTGTTAATTTTTTTTTTTTATTCACTGCAGTATTTTACAAAAAAAAAAAACTGCACATACTAAAAAAATAAAAAAATAAACTGCAGTAACCCTAAAAAAAATACTGTACATATATAAAAAAAAATAAAACCTAGCAATCTACCAAGAAGGAATATGGCGATAATAGACCGCCCTTCTTGTTACAACTCCGAAACAAAAATTACATTGAAAATCTAGGGCCAAAATCGAGCAATAACAAACCACATAAAACATATATAAATCCATACATCACATGTAATTATATATTTGAATACCTAGAGTGCCATCTCTTTCTAAACATGCATAATCACAATAAAAAGAAATAGATCCACGTATATATACGTTAATTAATTAAAAGGGTTCAACCTAGGCTCTGATACCAATTGTAGGGAAAAATAATAAATAAAAGTGGTAAACGCAGCGGAAGCGATACTAAAAATGATTTAGTGACTTTTAAAATTTTTCCTTTATGAACCTTAAACCCTTTTAATCAATAAACATGCATATATGTTAACAAAAGTAAATTACCTTTTGTCGCGTGATCCGATTGACTTACGTCGATGGTAATCCGCAAGACCTTCAATCCGAGCACGAACGTGGATCACCTAGGAGCGTGGTCTCCTTTTTCTTTGAATTGCAAACCTGTGAATGGACCAAACAAAAAACTTTCTTTTCTTTGTTAGTCACAAAACAATCAAAAGAATGTCAAAAATTATTCCGGTCACTTTTGAGTTCTCAATCTAATGATCGAAACTCGCGTGAACCTAGATCGATATCGTATACACAAGCTTATTGATGATTAAGCAATAGTATACTATCAAAGAATAATTTCACACTCTCTTTTGTCTTTTTAGAATAAAAACTCTCTCTTGGAATTAAGAAGAAGAAGAAAGAAATAAAAAACTCAAGCACAATGGATTGTGGTGGCCGAACCCTATAAGAACACATATATAGGTTGGCCGAATTTTTTCTTCTTTTTCCTTTAGGGTTGCCGAATTCTATGTAGTCTAACATTAGGGTTGGCCGAATTCTATAATGTCACTTATATAGGGTGACTTAAATTCAACCCTAATTCTTTTCAACTTAATAGACTTCAAACCCTAATCGAACTCCTTGATTTTTATTCTTTTATTTTGACTAAATAAAAAGATTCCTTATTTGATTAAATAAATAAAACTAATTTATTTATTTTCTTGTCAAACAAGTCTTTTACTTTTAGGAAAGATTTGTTTCTTTAATTAAACAATTAATCAATAAATTAATTAATTCTTATTTAATTAAAACAAATGAAACAAAATAATATTTTAGGTTAAAATTTTAACCTAGCTGCCCCGCTTGATTAAGATTTGGCCTAATATTATTTTCTTATTTCATTTAATCCATTGGACTTTAAATAAAAAGCCCACATGTGAACCAGACCCATTCTTACTAAAAGAAACAAGCCCACATGTCTTTCATTAATATATTAATATAATTGAGCAGCCCATTACTTAAATAATGTGCAAATTATATTCTTAATATATTAAATGCAATTCTAGATGGACCCTTAAATTGGTCCGGTAGAATATATCAAGTGATCCATGCAAGTCCGTGTGGATTGGAGATCTTGGCGGGCCATCTAAATTTAAGCTTCAATAGACATAACCTAATCACAATCAACAAATGATTCACTTAGGTCCGATCCATTAATTTTAACTCATTCCACTAAAGAGCTAAAACTAAACTCTTAAATAAAGATAGAAAAGGAAGATGCTCCTCATTCATACCCTAGACAATCATATTGGAGATAGTGTATCCTCGTGATTAATATCAGTAATCGCCAAGAGTTCATAGACCGCCTATAACTCTCCAAGTTACCATATTTACTCATATGACCATGTTTTGAACTTGGATATTTTGACTTGTCCAGAAGCCATGTTTTCAATAGACACTATCGAAAACTCAACGTTGAGATTTAATATCCAATTACCTCAAAACATCCATATGATGATATTATACTCTCATTTAATTAAATGGAGCCACGATGTCCATATCTATAAATGAAGTCCTCTATCGATTAACAAATGAATATCACCAAATTATCGAGGATAAACTATGCGATATAATCGTACTCATTGATAACTCAAATGATATCACTTGCAACCATAAGTCCATCATTTATCTCAGGATTAAGATAGACTCTCCGATTGTCCTGATAATGAAAAGACTATTATCTATTGACGGTTCTAGATAAAGCTTTTCATTGTGATCCAGTTCAATGCACCCAGTGCACTAGATCCTTTTGCTCGAAGACACTCCGATGATTTTAGACTCATCATATCTCATTTGATCCCACTCAAATGCTAGCAAAAGAATTCTACAACTTTAACAAGATAAAGGTGCCCAACCTTTAACTTAAGTTGTGAACATTATTCAAGACTAACTAAAGAATTGTGTCTACCACATACATATCCAGATGTATGAACAATTCTTCTTTTCCCGTAGTCTTTAGACCTTATGATTATTTACTTTGACAATTATAATATAAACTATAAATGCTATACGATTTGTTAAACCAGAAATCTCTTTATTAATATTAAAAAGATTGTTAATTACAACATTACACTTTTGCTATTGAGCATAATCCTAACAGTAATGATTCCCATATTGTGATTGGCTTATTTCGTGGACAAATCACAATTGGGGTTTGAATTTTAAAGGTAGTTTAGGTGATTGAGGATCAAGCTCAAATGCCCTTATTCAAGACCTCAAGGTTGATAAGCACCAAAGGTTTATTCTTGTGCTTACTTGCTTTGAAGAGATCTAGTTGCACACACTCACAACTCATGCATATCTCTAATAATTGTATGTTGTGTGTTTTTATATGTGTGCATTCATGTTATTGAATATCTCTTCATGCATGTTTATTTGATTGCATCTAATTCATTGAAATGCCATGACGTGTTAGGCATTAGGATGCATTCACTTCCCACACTTGCACTTCATGTATGATAGTCTTAAGTGTGGTGTAATTCGTTTTCGTTTGTGTGATCGGAAACGTCCGCGCTTGCACGATGGTGTGCATGTCTTAGCGCGATGGTTGACCACTTGAGAATGTCTCATTCTTCTCTTGGATATGTGTAAGTTTTGGTTTGGTTGTATGGAGTAAAATGTCTAGTTTCAAAATATTGGATTTCAATGTTTTAAATATTTTTCAAAACTTACCTTTGTATGGTCTTGTGACCATAACTTTTTATAGAAAGATTTGAATTGAGTTTTGTAAAGTTATGGACAAACTAGACACTCATACCTTTCCAACGGTATATTATTCGTAATATTTCATGACCGTTTGGATTGGTTTTGAAATCTCCAAAGTAACCACCAAAACAGGGCAACTCTGTTGTTGTCCGTTTCTAACCTTTGGTCACTCTATTGACCATAACGTTTTTTACAGACATCAAAATTTCATTCCATTAATTGGAGTAGAAATTAGACTTCCATACCTTTCCAACGATATATTATATGAAATGTTTCAATGTTGTTTGGTTATGTTTTGAGTCGCTTGAAAATCAAGCTCTGTGCTGTGACTCTTTGCCGCGGTTCGAGTGCCACGCCTTGAGTGAGAGCAGCATGCTAGCGACATCAATTTGCCACGGTTCAAGTGTTGCTCCTTGGGTGACAGCGGCATGCTAGCGGCAGTCCTGACCCTGTTTAATAATTTGGCCATATCTCACTCATTTGGATTATGATTTGGCTCATTTTTGAAGGGCAAGTCACATACTTTATAGAGCTATCATCTTAGCACTATAAATACATATTTTTCTCTCATTTGTATTCAAGGAACAAAATATAAAAAATCCTAGAGAGAGATTAAGAGTTCTCTAGTGAGAGAAAGCTCTAAGATTGCTTCTTTAACTCTCCAAACCCATTTCCATATGCATCAGATATCATCTAAGCATTTTCTAGCATAGTTAGGATGCTTACTTGCATGGGTCTTGCTCAACACACATCCCTTGGTATGTTCTTCACTATTATCATACATAATTAGTGTTTTATTTATCAAGGCATCTCTTAGATTACTTGCTTGCTCTTAGATTAAATTCTAAAATTCAAGATAGAGATTGTTGTGTTGATATGATTGAGTGTTGTATTGTGATATCTATCTAGGTTTGCTTAATCTATGATTAGCTAAACTTTATGACATGTCATCTAGCCATTGATATCTAGGATTGCCTAAATTGATATTTTATCATCCTAGATAAGCATATAGGGTTAACCTAGCTCTCATTGCATTTTGAGTATTTCATATATTCACATAGGTTTTATATCTTTTCATTGAGAAGTAAGACTTGTGGCTAAGGTTGCTTAGGCCTCAAGCAAATTGGAATAGGATCACTTTTAAAGGCCCACGTGGTAGAAATGTGGGGTTATTGATCGAAGTGTTAGACGAGGTCTACATAGGTTGTAAACTTCATTTCAATTAGTGATTTCGAGTTCCGAGTGTGGCACACTATACAGCCCGTGGTTTTTTCCCAATGGTTGGGTTTCCACGTATACATCAAGTGTTATTTAATTTCCGCACCTTATTACACTTGCTTGTATTATTGACTTGCTAGGGGTATTTTCGTAATCTTGACATTACATGAAAATTGGGTAAAATTAATAAAATCTATTCACCCCCTCTAGATTAATATTATACACACCGTGCATTATTTGTTTCAAAGGTATACATGATGAAAACAAATTCCTGAAGCGGAAAAACAAGCTGGATATGAGCGGCTTTTAGTGAAAAGATGAAAGTAATATTGAATTTGCTTGAATTATATTATTGATACAGGAACGTGTATTTGTACAGAAAGAATTCTAACCATTCCTACAAGACAGGAATTAGTTACTACAAAATAGGAAGACAAAACTATAAGTCAGGCAATACAAAAGGAAAGATAAATACAAATAGAGTATCTATTCTTAATATGGTAAATATGAAATATTTACTTCCTAACACTCCTCGTCAAGTTGGAGAGTGGATATCCTGCACTCCTAACTTGTGAATCATAGGCACAAAGATTTCTTTTCCCAAAGGCTTGGTCAATATGTCTGCTAGCTGATGTGTAGAATTTACATGTCTTGTAGTCATAGAACCGTCTTGAATCTTGTCTCTAATGTAATGGCAATCCATCTCAATATGTCTAGTTCGCTCATGAAAAATTGGGTTGGCTGCAATGTGTAAGACAACCTTGTTGTCGCAATATAGCAATGCAGATTCATGATGTAAAAGTCCCAAGTCCCTCAATAGATATCGGAGCCATGTCAACTCACAGCAAGCATCTGTCATTGCACGATATTCCACCTCGGCGAAAGAAAGAGAAACTGTTTTCTATTGCTTCGATCTCCAAGATATCAATAAAGGTCCAAGGAACACAAAATAACCCGCAGTATATCTTCTAGTGAGTGGACAACTTGCCCAATCTGAGTCACAGTAAGCCCTTAACTTGAAGTCACAATTTGAAGAGAAAAATAGACCTTAGCCAGGTGCACCTTTTAGATATCGGATAACCTGAAGAGCTGCCTCCATATGAAGTTTTCGGGGTTGGTGCATGAACCTACTCAAGACATGTACTGCATATGTTATATCTGGCCTTGAAACAGTTAAGTAAATTAATTTGCCGACTAATCTTCTATACTGATTTGGATCTTTGAGCAAGTCGCTCTTGTCTGATAATTTCAAGCCTCATTCCATAGGAGTATAAATCGGGGCTGCGCCTAATAGCCTTGCATCATCAATGATTTCTAATGCATATTTACGTTGGGAAATAAAATCCCATTTTTAGAAGCATAAACTTCAATACCAAGAAAGTACTTTAAATTACCAAGGTCTTTGAGATGAAAATGACTATATAGAAATTTTTTAGTTGCCACAATGCTAACAGGGTCATTTCCAGTAATCAGAATATCATCAACATATATCAAGAGAGCAGTAAAAGACTTGCCTTGGTTTATGGTGAATAGAGAGTAATCAGCTCGAGTTGTACATAAACAGCAGAGCAAATAGCTTTTGAGAATTTGGCAAACCACTGACGAGATGCTTGTTTCAAACCGTACAATGACTTGTGAAGGCGACACACCAAGTTTTCCTCCCCCTGTCGCCGAAGCCCTGGCGGCGGAGACATATATATTTCTTCAGCCAAATCGCCATGAAGAAAAGCATTGTTGACGTCTATTTGATGAAGGGACCAGCCACGAGTCGCTACCAAAGCAAGTAAGCATTGAACTAAGATGATCTTGGCAATGGAAGAAAAAATATCCTGATAATCCACACCTTCAAGTTGAGTGAAGCCTTTAGCAACCAATCGGGCCTTGTATCGCTCGATAGAACCATCGGAATGAAGCTTAATTTTGTATACCCATCTACAACAAATAGGAGTCTTGCCAACCGAAAGTGGTGTCAGAGACCAAGTACTGTTGGCTTGGAGAGCCTCCGATTCAGAACGCGTTGCCTCAAGCCACTCAGGATGAGCGACAACTTTCTAATAAAACCGAGGTTCCATGACATTACTGATTTGAGCAACAAAAGACTGATATGCTGGCATACATCTGTGATAGGAAACATAATTGGCCAGTGGATAGCGTGTACCTTTGGTCGGACTTGGTAATAGGACGGTCGATTGATCAGAGTAAATGGTGGAGCAGACATAATCGTTGAGCTTGACCGGCGGACCGTTTGGCGGCTGGAGCGATGAAGCGGAACGGGGTTGGGGTTGGGGTTGGGGTTGGGGTTGGGCTCAGATGAGGATAGAGGTGGGTTCGGTGAGGACTCCGTTGCCGGAGTGGGTGAGGCTGATGGTGGTGATGGACTGTCAGAGGATGTGTCGCAACGATCGAGTGGGCTAGAATGAACGAGCGGGTCGGAGTGGGTGCCTAGGACGGTCGGTCGACGGGAATGAGATGTTCTGGTGGAGGAGATGAGACAGACGCAGAGAGTGGATTTGGAGAACAAAGAGGCGTGATTGAAGTAGGTGATATGTATGGCTGAGAAGTGTCCAAATTGGGATAAAATGAATGAGAGATGTCGTGGGCCATAAGAGGAATTGGGCTAGAATTTGTGGTTGAAGGATGATTGGGCTGGACACACGCATATGGAAAAAAAATTCATGAAATTTTACATCGCGGTTATTAAAAACCTTTTTGGTCGACAAATCCAATAATTTGTATGCCTTTTGACTAATGGGATAGCAGATAAAAATTGAGGGTATGGAACGATGGTCAAATTTGTGAGAGGTATGGACATTACTAGCATAAGCTAAACAACCAAAGACACGGAGATGGGAGAAAGAAGGCGGTTTTGAATAGAGAAGTTCAAAAGGAGTTTTAAAAGAGAGAACTGGAGAAGGCAGGCGATTGATAATGTGTACAGCAGTAAGAGCACACTCCCCTTAAAATTGGGTAGGAAGTTAATCTTGGAATTTCAAAGCCCGAGCCACTTGGAAGATGTGACAATGTTTACGTTTCACAACCCAATTTCGTTGAGGTGTGTAAACACAAGAATGCTGAAAAATGACACCATTATCTTGAAAAAAAAGAACGAAGTGAGATAAATTCCCCACCATTATCACTTCGAAAAGTCTTAATGCGAGATTCAAATTGAGTGCAAACATAATTGAAAAACCATTTTAAAAGTGATTGTGCTTCATCTTTGTGTCGCATTAAAAAAATCCATGTGAAACGTGTATAATCATAAACAATAGTAAGAAAGTAATAAGCACTAGAAAAAGAAGGATGTCGATAATGACCCCAGGTTTTATAGAAGAAATTACACTAGAATTGAAAGGTAAACGACTCTGCTTAGCCAAAGGACATATCGGACAAGCATTATTTGAACGAACGGAAAAATTTTAAAAATTCTTGGCAATGAAACTTAAGCGAGGAAGTGATGCATGGCCTAAGCGGTTATGCCAGAGATCAGTGGATAAGATGGTCAGATTACAGGTTGGTTGGTTTGTGGGTGAGGAAGAGTTGGTCACTGATTCCTTCGTCGCTAGTACCGCCAAATAGTATAATCTATCACGTTGTTTACCTAAACCAATCATCCTCCTCGTAGCCAGATCCTGCAAAATACACCAGTAAGGGAAAAAAGTTATTGAACAATTCAGGCCTTTCGTCAGACGACTAACTGATATTAATCAACTTTGAATGTAGGTACACAAAGCACATCATGCAAATAATAGACAGAATTCAGAGGTAATGATCCTTTTGCAACAATATTAGCCTTTTCTCCGTTAGGCAGTAATGCGGGAGGCAACGAGCAATTGTCATCTTTGCGGAAAAATAATTTAGATGATGAGGAAATATGATCCGTCGCCCGTTATCAATGATCCAATTGCGGGAATCGACTTTAGACAAACTTGGCTTTCATCATCTAAATTATTTTTCCGCAAAGATGACAATTGCTCGTTGCCTCTCGTATTACTGCCTAGCGGAGAAAAGGCTAATATTGTTGCAAAAGGATTATTACCTCTGAATTCTGTCTATTATTTGATATCAGTTAGTCATCTGACGAGGTCTGAATTGTTCAATAACTTTTTTCCCTTACTGGTGTATTTTGCAGGATCTGGCTACGAGGAGGATGATTGGTTTGGGTAAACAACGTGACGGATTATAGCTTGAGAGCCAGATCCTTCATTTTTGTTGTCAACGATAGATAAAGCTACTTTAACTGAGCCACTAAAATTCCAATAACATGGTTTCCGTCCCTTGTAGAAAACCCTTTTGACACATGATTGGCTGCAGATTTGTTTTTGTTAAAACATCTTGGGCCTGAATTATTTTTTGTTTTTGGATGGCCCACTTGATATCCATGTTGCTTATAACAGGTTTGGACCCAATGACCCATTTCTCCATAGTGGGAACAATTTGGGCGACCTCTTCCAGAGCTAGAGCAACGCTTGTCCTAATCAAATCAGCGGCCTCTATTGAAATTTTCTGGTACCTTTTCTTGCGATCGGAAATCCTGTGAGCCATATGGGCGGTCGGATCGCTCAGACCTGACTGGAGTGGGTTTGCTGCTGTTCTTTGTACTGCCATAGCAGCACTGCCACTAGAATCAACTGCAGCAGGTGTTGAGCTCAGGAGACGCTGCTTTTCTTCTTGAGCGACGAAGGAATATGCTTAGCGAACTGAAGGAAGGGGATTCATTAGTAGAATTTTTCTGCGAATAACACTATAAGAATCATTCAAACCCATCAGAAATTACATCAGTTTTTGTTGATCTTGTTGTGCGCCATGTACTGCATCATTGTAGGAAGCCAGTTCATCCCATAGGCCCTTCAATTTTGTGTAATAAGCAAAGATAGAGAGTTGTTCTTATCGAAGATAGGCAATATCTCGCTGAATCTCAAAGATGCGAGGTGCATTGCTTTAGGAGAATGAGATCTTCCCAAACTTCATGAGCAGTAAAGTAATAAATCACACTATCTGAAATTTTCTGATTGAGAGCGTTAATGATCTAGGAGTGGACCATATCATTACACCGAGACCAAATCGCATATCCCTCAGGATTAGTTCCTTCTGAAGGGGCTTTGATTGAACCATTGACAAAACCTAGTTTTTTTTTTTTGGAATTTAAGGTCAGAGTCCTAGCCCTTTTCTAAGTAAAATAATTATCTCTATTCAGAGGTTTGGAAATCAAAACCAAACCAGGATGATCTGAATGATGAGTGAAATAGGGATTTGAGATATTTGCTCTTGAAGGATCGGTAGAAGTGTTTGGGACGGCAATTTCTTTGCTAGTGACAGAAGATGTTGGTGGTATTATTGGTGGTACTTCATCATTGGCCATGAAGGCTGAGAAAGAGAGATGCTACACGAGTGATTAAAGTGCAACAATGAATCAGGATTTTAGTCCTGCTCTGATACCTTGAAAAGATTAAAGTAATATTGAAATTGCTTAAATTATATTATTGATACAGGAATGCGTATTTGTACAGAAAGAATTCTAACCATTCCTACAAGATAGGAATTAGTTACTACAAAATAGGAAGACAAAACTATAAGTCAGGCAATACAAAAGGAAAGATAAATACAAATAGAGTATCTATTCTTAATATGGTATATATGAAATATTTACTTCCTAACATTTAGTAAGTCATACGGATACATTCACACACACACACACATATATATATATATATGCACACACAAACACACACACACATACACACACACATATATATATATATATATATATCCTAAAATTGTTATATTTAGTTTTTTAATATATTATCAAAGAATAAAGTAGTTGTTTGTCTCATTTTAGGCGAAGTTCAAACTTCGGTTAGAATGTCCTCGTGTTCGTGCTTTGCTGAATCATCTTGCTAGTGAGAGATACAGAGATTTGAGATATGATATGAATATTCATTATATTATATAGATCTCATTTTCATCTATAGAGGTAGCACTTGAAAATCCTTTCAAGAATGTATGCTAAGACGATTGGGTATGGCTTTGTAAAGAAATCTTTAGTGTTGAATGGTATCATATATATAAAGTTATTTTATCCATTAATTTTAATTTCATAAGACTTTGTTGGATTTGATTTCAATTTGAAGTAGTTAATAATTTCTTATAGTCTCAAAAGTTGAAGATCAAAAAATTGGTTTATATTTTATTTTAGAAGTTGATTTAGTGATAATTTCTTATAGTCTCAAAAGTTGAACTTGAACTTGGTTTTTATTTTATTTCAGAAGTTGATTTAGTGATGTTTTCTCCTATTATGAGTGCATTAATGGTTGTCAGGGTAAATAATTGCAATAGGTATAGATAAATGTTTTGAATGTATGATGGTTTTGTTGGTCTTAGTTTTTGTTTGTTGTTTGTTGTTTGTTTAGTCTTCTATGTGGGCTATTGCTTTAGGTTGTATGTTTTTCTTGTTGTGCATATGTGCTTGTGTTGTTTGTTGTTGGGTGCTTCTTTACCTTCGCAGTTAAAAAAAAATGTTTGTTTTTTGCCTATGACGTTTTGTATTAAAAAATTTCTCCAACTGATTTGTGTGTTACCTATGTAAATTTATTTATGTATATAGGAAACATTTTCATCTTTATTTTTCTAAATGTAGGAAAAGTCAAAAAAGAATATTGAAAATCGGGATAAACTTAAATTTACTCATTGTGGAGGTTCAAAACTGTTTGTCAATCATCTTGAAGATGTATCAACTATGGGTGAAATACAATTATATGAAAACACACATTATAACAAGAAGGAGCAATGGGTCCATCCAAATGCAAAACTAGCACATGTAAGTTCTAATCTTTATTCAATATTGTTCATTATTTTTTCTTGTTCAAATGTTAACTAATTATATTTGCATGAGCAAATGAAAACCTTATTGGGTGATCAAGAAAAACATCCAGAGGAAGAACATGCAACTCAAAGGGAGATATGTGATCAAGTGCTTGGAAAGATATCCGGCTATGTCAAGGGTTTAGGTTTTGGTCCAAAACCCGCTTCAATGCTTGTCACACCAACAGAAGAAACAAACAAACTACAAGATATCATAACAACTCAGCAAGGGGAATTAGCATCACAACAAGAGTAGTTGGAAGTAAAAAAAAAATAAAAATTAGAAGAGCAGGAGGAGAAATTGGTGGAACAAGAGAGAAAAATTCAAGAAAATAAGAAGAATATGGCAACTATGGAGAATCGACTATCCTATATGGAGGTTTTGTTTGTGGTGTATGTGCGTAACTCTTCTGATCCGTGATCTTTTGATTGAATGTTTTGCATTAGTTCCTTTTGCACATGATAATGAAGTTTATGTCTTTTTATCATGTAGTGATATATGTTAATGTCCTTTTAGATATGCTCGACCTCAAAGTCTATATAGTTAGGTATTTAGACTTTCTTTTTGCCAAATGTTGTGGATGTTGGGATGTAAAAAAAACACTTACGTCAAACTATAGGTGAAATATATAGATGTTAGAAGCTTTATATATTTTGTAATATTTGATTGTCTTTTTATTTATATTAAATATTAAGAACAAAATTAAATTAATATTTTAAACAATAAAAAACAGTATTTTGGGAATCAAAATTTACATTTTTATAACTTATTGGGACATAAATATTTCATCCCTATAGCACCACAATGTCCCAATATCACATCTATTGGGATAAAAATAAATTGTCTCGATAGAAACATGAAAACAGAAATCGTATCAATAGATTGCACAATGGGATGAAACAATTTCGTCCCTATAGATGATCTATTGGGATGAAATATTTGCGTCCCAATATATCATCTATTGGGACGCATAAAAAGTATCCCAATAGATATTCTATTAGGACAAAAACTAGTTTTCATCTAAAAATCTCATAATTTTCAAACCAAAGATAATTCGTCCCTATAGGTATGTTTTATGGACCATTTTCAATTTTCGTCCCAAAAATGCTATTGCAACCCATCTGAGACGATATAATTTGGGACGAACTTATTTCGTCTCAATAGGTATTCAGGGACGAATTTTGGGCTATTGGGATGAAAAAAAAAAAAAAAAGCATCCCAATAGCCCTTTTTTCTTATAGTGATTCTTTGGCTCTTAATGTTGTTGTTTTGTATGTCATCATAGTATACAGCTCTAAAATAATTGTTGACTTTTTTTTTATTTTTTTTATTTATTTATTTTATATAAGTTGTCTTTATCTAAATGTCATTTGAGAGTTGTAAGTCCTAACTGGATAATAGGAATTATGATTTGGTATGACAATATTTGAGCATTTAACAACATAATAACGCTGATGATATCTCAATTTGATTCATAATGATATGTGGCATCAGAAATTGATGTGTATTTACATGTTGATCGAATGAAGCTATCACATTTTTTTACAAGTTAAGATTCAAATTGAATCTCTAGCATTACCTATCCTAACAATTAATTTCTTTCTTTAATTGTACGGACATTTCCTAATACATCTTTTTGTATTAAAAGGGCATGTTCACAGTATTGGTCTTGGTTATCCTTTTATTCAGAAATTTGATCAATCACTAAGAAAAAACTACTTGATTAGCCAATTGTGGATCAAATTGAGAATTACAATAAAGTCTTGATTTTTTTTTTTTAAAAAAATAAGGTTCTTGGGGATCGGGATCAACCCCACCCCAATATTTTATTAAAGAAAAAAGAAAGAGGACAAAAGAGAAAAGAAAACAAAAGAAGAAAACAGATCAACAGAATCTAAAAGAAGGTCTACTACAAAAATCATTGAAAATAAAGTAATTGTAAAAATTTGGAGCGGTCCACCACCATGTAGGAGAGACGATACTGGGGCTCCTGGAAGCTAAACTATCTGCAACTTGGTTACCTTCCCGATAAATATGAGTGACATCAAAGTCCATTTGAGAGATTGAGCTTAAACACCTATCCCAAGCGGGACGCCAACGCCAAGGAACCTTACGAGATCTAGAACGAAGAATATCCACTATAAAAGTCAAATCGCTCTCCAACTATAACTGACACTAGCCAAAAGTCCAAGCATAATAAATAGCATGGACTGCAACGTCCAATTCAGCCTCAAAAGCAAAGCAGACACCAAGAAGCAAAGTAACCTTTAACGAAACCCCTGCATGTGCGAAAAACCCCTGCACAACCAGCAAGGTCAGGACTACCAAAAGTAGCCCCATCCGTGTTAACCTTAAGACAGCCTAGTGGGGGAGGACGCCAATTAACCTCTAAAATGCGAGGAGCCTTAGAAGGACAACCAGAGACATGAAACCGTTGAAGAGTCTGAAGTTCATCCACTAAATTCTTCATAGTGCCAGACTGAAGGGAGTCTACCTCGCTAATGGAACGCAAAATCAAGTAAAGAGCATCGGTAAATACAGGCTTGCCACCCACAAAGGTAGCTTGATTCCGGAGGAACCATACCACCCAGAAAACCGTGATGATAAAAGCCCATCATAGAGCTTTTCATTGAGTGTTAAAGATAACCCTCATCGCCTCCTGCCAAAGGTCCAAACAAATACCAACCAACTTAAGTTTATGACCAAATGTAGAGGAAACAGTATCTCACAACCCACGAGCAAAAGGACATTCAAGAAACTGATGTCTTAAGTCTTCCTTTGTAGTATAACAAAACTGACAACGAGATGGAGAAATATAACATCTGGCACGGCACGCAACGCAACGCAATGTCTGTAGAAAAAATGCGAAGGGGCACACATCCCAATCAGAGAAGAGATAGAAGTCATAGAGCCTGAGTTTACTAGATGCATAGTAAGATATCTGCTCGAAAAATCTTCCACCAAACAAAAATGCAAGGGGCAGAGAAGATCACCTTGCTACACACCACGTGAATAGGGGAAATAGCCATGAGGGGAACCATTAATAATAATTGAGATCTTAACAGAATCAAAAATAGCCGCAACCCACTAATAAAACTCTTAGAGAAGCCAAAACATCGAAGGACTTCGAAGAGAAACGGCCAATTAATTGAATCAAAAGCCTTACGAATGTCTATTTTTAAAACCAAGTACCCACCGTGATTACCATTACTCAACACATTAAAACATTCAAAAGCACCAACAATACATTCTCCAATTTGACGACCTCTATACATTTAACATTTAATTGGGTAAATACACTGATACATATTCCCCTCAGCAAAGTGGTTGTTTGATTGTTTGGATATTCTCCTTTTTCAAGGATCCCTTAATTAGGAGAGAACCACTATAAACATTTACGGTGGTTCTACATAAGGGATCCCTAATTTTAATTCAAAGTAAGAACTTTGATGAAATTAATCGATTTTAATAATTTTTAATCTATATTTTTTTATATACGTTAAATAAAATCTAATCATAAACAATATTTGGAAAATTATCAACCATTACAACTGTATTTCCCTTATTTTGTTGAATATAAAGTGAAAATGTCAATTGTCAATCTAATTTAATATCTAGTGGGAGTGAATAGGTTTATGAAACTTTTTCAAATTTTTCTAGATCTAAGACACAATTTGTATAACACTAAATATGTGACATAAAAATAAGGAGAAGATATGAGAAAAATCAACACAATATTTTTACATAAAAAAAAAAATAAAAAAAAAAAAATAAAAAATAAAAAAAACCAAACGAGTACAAATCATGGGTAAATCAGAAACTCAGTTCTCAATATGATCTTAAACCCAAATAATCAGCAATTATATATACAGTCAGTATTCATCTGTACATCAGTAAAACAAACTAAACTTGTGGTATAAGAAATGTGCTTCTGCGTTCTTTAACAAAGGCAAATGTCTCACAACAGATGTTTCCATTCTCTGTCGGGTAGTGCCTGAATGGGCTTCATCTTCATCTTCATTTCATATTGTTCACTTAAGCCAAGATGTGCCATAAGAAGTGATACATGAGTGAGTAACTCACCGCCATTCTTCAGTTGTTGTTCATGCTCTTTCCATGCACAACGATTTGCAGCATATGTCAACATTTCTATCCATACTTCACTTATCGTCTTCCATTTGACATTATTAGATTTCAATTCTTCAGCAAGTCTACACCCAAGATGAAGCACTGACATATCCCCTTCCCCTTCCTCTTCCCCTTCCCCTTGCTCATCCTTCTTATAATCTTGAAGCAACACATTGCAAGCTGATGCTACTCCAGTACTCCTTTGATCATCAGGTAACCCTTTCGATTTCGAAATAGTACTCGTGATTGCCTTGCAAGTATCTTTGTACTTTGTCTCAAAAGATATCTCCTTGGGCAGCATAGATGGACAAAAGACTAGAAGATACAACATGTAATATGATAAGTGTTTGCTAATTTCACGATGCAAACTACCTTCAACGATTTTAGAATCATGATAGTAGAGATCAGTAGCAATATGCCAAAGAAGAAGGCTGTGGTCAAAATCTAGCTTAGTTGTGCTCCATTGAAATTTATCCAAAATACTCAATTCCTCAAGTGCGTAATCACCTCTTCCATCCAACAATTCCTTCAATGACTCGCTTTTATCAACGTAATCACCAAAGTTGCATATAAATTTTTTACTTTTATCTTGCACCTGCTTGAAGATCATTTTTTGCAAATTAGCATCAACATCTTGGCGAGTCAAGTACCAATACTTGATGCCTACCAGTCTGCTGATAAAATCAACGATACGTATGGCTGATTTGTCTTTGAGACAATAACTTATGAGGCTGTACTGTGCCATGGATCTCGACCACCTCTTGGGAGAATCAATTACAGTTGTTGAGTAAAAATAGCTGAAAACCCTCGATAAAAGATGAAACAGTTTTCTTGATGTTGGATTATATTCAGAGGTTTTGATCTTGATGATCAACCAAATTTTGGTCCAGTCAGATAGTAGAAATAGGATGAGTGCGTAAATCTCCAGAAAGACAGCCGCAACTAGCAGTGCGTAGGTCAAGGAAACGTCAGCTATTGGGTAAGCATGGATATCAATGATCGTTGAGAAGATAATTAATGCAGAAACGGAGGAAACGAAGCTAATGCAACGTAAAAAGATTCCGAAGCGGGAGTATACAATGGTGGCTTTTGTGTAGAGAACATCATACATGAGTCCAAGCTCAGCTTCTATCAGTTTGAAGGCATCTTCTGCCGATATGCTGTACATGATAGGGTAGCTCAGGTCAAATGGTCCGTAGTAATCAAGAACCATGTTTGCAAACAAATATGCAGAACTTTTGAGCAAAAAATAAGCTTGAACTAGATAACTGGAAGCTGGATTGATGCACTCTTGAGGAAGATCAAGAAGTGTAGATGAGAGCCTAGACTCTTTAAAATCTGCACTTGAAGACCTGAGTACAAATGTCCTCTCCCCATACTTAATAATTCCTGTTATAAACATCGGAATGGCTATAAATGTGAGGGCATTGTTGCTCCACGACCTAAGGAAGACATAAAATGCCACTCCAGTTTGTAAAACAAGTCCAAGAAAATGTCTTAACCACAACTCATTATCTTCTAACGAGTAAGCTGTGATAGTGTCTGGGCCACCGAGATGCAAGAGAAGGAATGGCGCCCAAAATGCCTGGAGGGCATTGCCTGATTCCGATAGTTTGTCGTCACAATCTGCTTTGCTAGTAGCTAGATTACCCAAGGCAATACTTGCCACAGAGTCAGCTATCAAGTATGCTGACCAAACAGGGATTCTCACCTTAAGACTTGCTTTGAATTTTCGACGAGAACCTAATATGATGAGGATGATTTGTAGAATAAGGCTGCCTAGAACCAACACTCGAACTTCCCACCCATTCCAAATTTTTATGAGTTTCTCAGGAAAAAGCTGCATGATATTCCTCCTCTTTTCTCAAAGATTAAACTGAAAGCAACTAAAATTTAAGGATAAACATTTATTAATAATACGAATTAGTGAGTACAGATCGGATAAATTCTTATGATTTAACCATTCAGCAAGTACATGTACAGTCAGGGGCGGCTCAAGGGTATCCGGGGCCTTAGGCGAAATTATAAAACGAGGCCTTGGATGTGTATGTCAAAATATATTAAATATACAGTAAAAACAGTTTATTTAAAATTAATTTTTCTTGCTTTTTGGGATGCAAAATTGTTTATTAAATTTTTGAATTCTAAATTTTCTAACAATTTTTTTTCAATAGATAATATAGCTAATCCATTCAATCTTTCTTGTAACATTGTTGATCTCAAGTAAGATTTTATTAATTTTAATTTTGAAAAACTTCTTTCTCCTGAAGCGACAGTTATTTGTATGGTTAATAATATTCTATAAGCAATGAATGCATTTGGAAAAGAATCAACTCTTTTTATATAGTTAAGTACTTCAAGAGGAGTATCTATGTCATCTTGTAAAACTTCTTTTAAAACTTTTAATTCAGAAAATAAATCTAAACCATCAATATCCGAAAGCATGTCATGTTTCAAAACACTTTCAAGATTTTGGCAATATTTTTTCAAATTGTCATCATCTAATGACTTTAATTTTTTAAACTTAAATAAAAACCCAAAAATATTATCATACAGTTGAAATTGCTCAAACCTTTTCCTAATTGAAGAAATAGCTTGATCTACTAAGTATAAAAAATAATCAATTCTAAAAGACTCTTCCATAGACAGAATTCTCTCATCATTATCATTCTCATCAAACTGTTTTTTCCTCCGAATAACACGTTTTTCATGAAAAATAGGTTCAATGTCCATTTCTTTTGCAATCTCTACAGCTGAAATCATAGCATTTGCAAGTCCACTTTCTCTAAATTTTTCGAAAAAAGAAATTAGACCTTTTAATTGATCTATGGCAACATCAATTTGCATATCTTCATTTTGTAAGTTCTTACTAACAGAATTAACAGCAAATAATATATCATACCAAATAATCATACCTAACAAAAAATCAAAATTTTCTAATTCATATGTTGTTAAACAATTTGCTTCACTCTTTGTTTTAGGATCTTCACTAGTTTCCGCTAGTTGAATTAAAGCATCTCTAATTTGTGGAGCTTGAAATCTTATTGCTTTAACACTTTCTATACGACTCTCCCATCGTGTTTGTGACAAAGATTTGACAGTTAAATTGGGGATATTATCTTGTAAAATTTTCCATCGTTTTGTTGAAGAAGAAAATAATGAATATATACGTTGTATAGTACCAAAAAATGAAATAGCTCTAGGACAAGATTTTGCCATATCACAAAGAACTAAATTAAGACTGTGACAACCGCATGGAGTATAAAATGCTCTAGGATTTATTTCTAATAGTCTTTTTTGTACACCTTGTTCTTTTCCTTTCATGTTAGACCCATTATCATATCCTTGTCCTCGTACATCATTGATATCAAGTTTTAAACTTTTTATTGCACTCACAAGTTCATTAAAAAGGCCTTTTCCCGATGTATCAACTACTTTTAAAAATTCTAAAAAATATTCTTCTATTTTTATTGGAATTTTTGAAACATCTACACATCTTAGTATAAGTGTCATTTGTTCTTGATGACTTGCATCCGGAGTACAATCAAGTATAACTGAAAAATATTTTGCGTCTTTAACTTTCTTAATAATTGAATTTTTAATTTCAAGTGCTAGCATTTGTATCAACTCATTTTGTATATTGTGTCCAAGGTAATGATTATGAATTTTACCATTTTGAATTCGTCGAATATGTTCTTGCATTGTTGGATCAAATTCTGCTATCATTTCAATTAGACTTAAAAAGTTTCCATTATTTTCTTGATAGATTTTCTCATTCTTTCCACGAAAAGCCAAATTGTTTTTAGCAAGATTTTTCACCACAGCAATAATCCTTATTAATACTTTTTTCCAATGTTCTCTTTCCTTGTTAATCTTTTCCTGGATATCTTTATCAATTGTTTTATTCTTTAACAATCTTACTTGTAGATCAACCCATGCATTCATATTAGTTATATGTTCGTTGCTTGTTTCATGGCTTTTAATCTTAGTGCTAAGATTTTTCCAATCTTTAGTGCCGTCATTACCTAGTTGATTTTTGTTAAACTTTGTGTTAAACAATTTGCAACAAAAACAATAGACTTTATCAAATTCTTTGGAATACACTAACCATCTTCTATCATGTTTTTCTCCGTTGGGCAATTTTCTAATATAGTGTGTGGCAGAGAAATGCCTACAATTTTCATCTTTTGGGAAAATTATATTGTTTTCTCTAATTGGGCCCTTTTCTATTATTAAATCTCTTATCTTATTATCAATGTTATCCCAATTTCCAGGATCATAGATACTATCGGAGATAATTGTTTCTACATTTTTTTTATTTTCCCCTGTATTTTTTTCATGTTCTTCATTTTGTTCAATGTTATCTATCAATTCAGTTGGATTTGATTGTTCAGCCATTAAATTTTCATTCAAGTCTGTACTTTTTTTGCTACTTGTGACAAATTTATCCAGAGCCCCTTTTTGCGATTCAACTAATTTTTCTATTCTTCTCCTTTTTTTGAGTTTTTCGTATCCGGATTCGTATTTTCTATTAGACATGTCTTCTATCTATTGTCTAATATCAGATTATCAATTATAAACACTTAAAAAAAACAAATAATTAAGTTATAGATGAAAATAAATAAATAAAATGACAAAAAAAAAAATTAAAGTAACAGAGTTTAGAACAATAAAACCTGGAAGGCCGGAATGTTGATAGAAAGAAGATATAGTAAGAGAGTTTGATTGCAACAGATTTGATTTCAATTTGCAGATTGCAATAGAAGGATTTGATTGAATATATAATATATAAAACAATAGATTTATTAACAATATATAATAAAAAATATATATAACCGTTGAAACTTGAAAGAAAAATAAATAACATTAATGAGTATTTAAGTCCACTTAAATGTGGTTTACTTGAAAATAGGAATATTTTACTTGAAAATAGGAATAAATGGTAATGTAGAAGTAAAAAAGAGATATTTTTTGAATAATAAATAGAAAGAAAAATACTGAATATTAATTGTTAAGATATATATGCATATTTTTTGATAATGAAAATATGGGGCCTTGATTTTAGGTGGGGCCTTAGGCAACTACCTTAGTTGCCTATAGCATCAGCCGGCCCTGTGTACAGTAAGAGAAGCTCTTCAAAAGGTTGAAAAATACTTGTTTTGAAAGCTCACCAGTCACCATTCATCTAGTAAATAACTAACTAGTATAAGTTGAAAAGAAATAAAACCATTGAGGGTAGTCAAAGATTCACAATTTTAATTTCTGAGTTTTGTAATACAACACAAATGACTGCTCGATTGGGTATAAAATACTATAAAAAGTTGAAAGCTACTTAGTATTCTTGAAAATATATAATGAACCCTTCTTAAGTATAGGATCTAGTACGTAATTTCGTGTAAAATCATGATTTTGTAGTGATACAAAATGATCACTTGAGAATTTCATTATATATATATATATATTTTTTTTTTAAACAGTGAAAGTTTATTCATCGGCCGGAGAGCCAGAAAGGAAACAAGAGAGAGGAAACCCAAAGCAGGGAAGAAAACAAAAGAGCACACTCCACACAACACACAGAGCAGGACAAGAAGCCAACAAAGAAAAACAAAACAGAGGGCCTGAAGCAAACCGAGCACCAAAAGTATTTTTGATTCCGTCGCTAAATTATGGAAGTCTTAGTATCTTAAATATTGATTTTATTGCTAATTATTTTAGCAAAATGTTTATACATTTAACTATTTTTCTTTTTCTTTGGTAAATCTTGAGTTGCTTGCAGTTTCGATTTTCAGACAGGGATAGCTTCCAAAGTTCTTGGGTGTATCTCCTTTTCAAGGTAATAAATTATTGGAAACAAAAATGCTATTATATATATATATATACACACATACATACATATATATATATATATTATTATTTCCTAATCAACAACTCTCTATATATAAATTTTCAAGTGCTTATTGTTTGTAGGATGAGATTATACATACCATTATGTGTGCATATACATCTTCCACAACAAATATCAGGCGTTTTAATTTGGATATATGTTGGAGACAACTAATAAAATAAATGGGAATAGCATTGCAACATGGAGTAAAATAGTATTTTTGTTTCCAATAATTTATTACCTGGAAACGAAGATGCACCCAAGAACTTTGGAAGCTATCCTTGTCTGAAAATCCAAACTGCAAGCAACTCAAGATTTACCAATGAAAAAGAAAAATATTTAAATGTATAAACATTTTGATAAAATAATTAGCAATAAAATCAATATTTAAGATACTAAGACTTCCATACTGTAGCTACGGAATCAAAAATATCTTTTCTTGTGAGAGTTGATCCACTCAATAGGGCGGGGAACGGATGGTTATTATATTATAGTCCCTGACGTTTACGTTAATCTGGGTTTAGTCCACGATTTTCTGACAGTACTAACTGCAGTCCAGTAGTTCTCTGATAATGCCAAATCGAGTCCCTACCGTCCAATTCTGTTAGGGTTTCGTTGACTTCCGTTAGGTCAACAAGGGCATTATGGAAAATTCCACTAAGCTTTTAGAAACTTGACTGGAAAAGACCCTTATGCCCTCCTATTAAATAAAAAATGAAAAAACCAATTATATTTAAAATTAAAAAATAGCCACCCACAATTAAAAATAATTTTTTAATTAATTAAATTTTAAAATAAAAATAATTAAAACTAATCAAAACTATTTTGCCCCCCTTATGGACAAATTTGAAAATCAAAAATTAAAATAAAATAAGGTCTAATTTAATGATCAATCTATATTAAAAACAAAATAAATTATAAAAAAATAAAATAAACAAACTTCATCTTCTCTTATATCAATGAACCCAGAACCCCAATCACAATCATCTTCTCAATGTCTCTCTCTCTCCATCTTCTCTTTCTCTCTCCCTTATTCTCAAGTCTCACCGTCTCTCTCTCCACCTTCTTTCATATTCAAAATCCAACACAACCTTATCACAATCATCAGATCACCCAATCTCGAAAAAAATAATTCGAGACTTTTGGAGAACATCTTCATCAGATCGGGGAGGGTGATGGCTTGGGTTTGGTGTTCGGCAATAGGTGAAGCTTTCTAGCACGGTGGTGATGGATGACTCGCGGCAACGGACTTGGATGGCTGGCATCAGATCGGCGGCGGTGATGGCTGTTCTTCATCTCGCATATATATTTTTTAATTTATGATGGTTGGGTGCTTGGATGGTATTTGATGGTTGTGGGATTTTTGATGGTATTTAATTAAAAATAAAATAAAAACAAACAAGTGATGATGATGATGATGATGATAAAATACTGAGTTTTTTGTGGTTTGAAAGAGAAAGAAGTGATGGTGAGAGAGGAGAGAGATCGAGAAAGAGGGAGATGGTGTTGATTTGGCTGTGTGAAGAAGATGAATTGTTTCTGGGTGAAGTTGTGGTGGTCCGGTTGAAGATCTAGAATGTTGAAATGAATTATGTGTTTTGTTTATTTTTTATTTTTAAATTGCTTTATTTTAAAAAAATGGATTTGGTGGATCTCCACCGTCCATCTCGTGAGGTGGACGGTCTGGATCTCCACCAAATCCACATTTTAATAATAATATTTTTTAATTAGTTTTTTATATATTTTAATTTTAAATTTAATTTGTTTTTGTTTTTTCATTTTTTTAATTAAATATAAAATTACTATACTGCCCTTCATCAGAAACCTTCATTAAAGGTATTTTGGTCATTGTACCCTCTGACATTGCCAGTCTGTTTGTTTTAACCGAAATCCTAACGGAAGGACTGAATTTAGTAATATCAGAAAATCATGGACAAAACCCAAATTAACGCAAACGTCAGGGACTAAAAATATAATAACCCTTAATGTTAGGGTTATAACATTAATAATAGTTTGTATTCAAATAATTAAAAAAAAAAAAAAATGTCTTATTATCATAATCATAATTAAACTTCGTATTTTCTTAACTTTTATTTTTATTTCTGCTTGGTCATCTCCTAGCAATCACAAATCTATCATCTATTCTTTACAGAGCACGCTAACAATATTTTAAAGGAAAAAAAATATATAAAAAAAATTAACAAATTAGATTCAAAAAAGAAAAACAATTCGTGCAATTTCCCATATTATATTTGTGTCAGTAATACAAATATATATAAATTGAAAGCCTTTTAAAATAGGTTTTAGTATTTAGAAAATGCACGTTCTGAGTAATATGAAAATGCATCTTGGTTTGAATTGAACCACAACTTTTACAAAATGTTTTCTTTACTTCTTTGTCCAGATAAGCATTTTTTTGCCAAAAAAAAGCTAAAAAGTGAGGATCCTGTACCTACATGTATTTTTATATGTATATTTGTGCACATGATTGAATCTCTAATATTCTCCAATAAGGAGCCCTGCCTTGCTTTTACTTTCGTGCTTTTTTCTAATCTACGATTTATTTGATTCGTTTTAGAGTTTCTTCTAAATAAAGATAATAAAATTTCAAGCCAATTCAAAGTTTAAAATTTCAAGTAATAAGACGCACGAATAGTATTTAATACATTAGATTATTAAAATAGCATAGCAACATGAAGTAAAACAGCATTGTTTTCTAATAATTTATCAATAAAATAAATCACTTACCTGGAAAAAAAAAAAAAAAAAAAGATGCACCCAAGAAATTTGGAAGCTAGTTGAAGCAGGAGGTGTAATTCAAAATTTTATGGTTCAACTGAGGGAGGCCATTTTATAATAGAAAAAGGCAAAGCTTAACTGACAAGTCTTAGAGAATAGCTTGTGCACTGAGGATGGTATATATCACAAGCACTTGCTTTGCAAAAACAAAGGTAATTAAATTAAATCACTTTTCCGTTCAAAAGGTGGAGATAGATCATCACTTGGAGTGATCAAAAAGCAATTAATGAATTGATTCAAGAAGAAAAAGTACATGAAATGGAGTAAGAATCAAGAAATGAAAACCGGAAAGAGCTTGAAGAACAGAGGAGTTGAGTGCATACACCTTCAAAATATAAAATGATGTGGTTAACCGCCTAAAAATGCAAGCGTCCAAAGAAGAATTTTTATCCTTGCCAAGACCACATAAAGTAGAGGGATACTACAAGGAGCTTCAGGCTACCTCGGAAAGAAGCCAAGATCAATATACCCATGCACGCCATTTGAGAATCAGGATCGGGATCGGGGTCACCCAGATTCCTAGGTACTAGGAAACATTGAAGTCAAGGTCCAGAGGATCCTGCTACCACACCATCCCGGTTCCTTGATACCTAAAGAGTACTAGTACTACGGTCCAACAATGCATAATAGCTCGGTATCGCGATTCCCTTATAGAATTGGTCTACTAGGTAGTAGGGATCATGGTAACAAAGAAGTTTTCAATACGTCAAAACAGAAGGCTGTCAAAGAAGGAAGGACCGGTATATCAAGGGATCAGAGCCACGTTACAAAAAGAGCAGCATGCAACGACATCTGAACACGAGGAAAGTTGACCTTTTACCGCCATTTGTAAACTCCATTTAAAATGAGATTGGTCAACTCTGTCAATATCGCTACGAAAGGAAACAAATCACTTGATTTTAGGATTATTCCCGCGCCTAAACGAGGCCACCATCAACTTCCCTTTGATTGCTAAATTTATTGACTGAATTAATAGAGTGGACAACAAGAAAAGGGACCTATAAATGTTACAAGACTCTCGAATAGCACAAGTTCACCATTGCCTATTTTGTTAGAAATCTCATACCTAAACCCCCCATAAATCATCATTGTATCATGCCATTGTATTTCATTGATCAATAAAAATAGCAATTCACTTGTCTTCAAGATATATATATTAGTTTGTCTTCATCTCTGATCATTTATATACTTAACTTATTTTTGCTGGGAACATATATGTATCAAACATGATATCTCTCCAACTGTGAACTACTATAGTCATGGTTTAAAAGTTGTTATTTGGAAATCTACCCCTCCAGCATTTTTCTATTAACAGATGTTTATTGAGTGTTAATCATCTAGGATTCTAAGAAACTACAATAATTAATCTATATTTTTTAAATGTGAGTAATATTCATAATTGTGTTAGAAAATCAAGATTCGACCAAACTTGATTGGCATTTCTTCTAAGAGCAACAAAATGCATGCTTATAACAAGTCAAACTGTAGCATTGTGTTGAACTTATTCCTCAAATGTAGGTTATATATAATTACACTTTATAGTAGAGAGATGTGGAATTCTGATACATTATATGCTTTGTTGTTGTTAATGGAAAATTGTTAAAGGGGTTAATTTCTAAATAACAACTCTTAAACCATGACCAAGGTAGGTCACGGTTGGAGAGATATCACACTTGATACCTGTATATCTTCAGCAAGGCAAGCGAAGTACAAAAGTGATCAAAATGGCGATAAATCAATATTTTTATATCATTAGGAGGGGGGGGGGGGGGGGGGGGGGAGGATAACTCTTTTTATTAATCAAATACAATGATATAATACAATAGGGATTTCTGAGAGGTTTAGGTAGGAGGTTTCTGACACAGTTGGCGATGACGATCTCGTGCTAGTCGGTAAGTGGAGAAACTGTAAGGGATTGGATTCAAAAAGTCGGATTCCTCTCTTTTCGAGTGTCTTGTAACATTTATAGGTCCCTTTTCTTGCTAATCACTCCGATAATTAGTCAATCAATTCAGCAATCAAAGGGACGTTGATGGTGGCTTCATTTAGGTGCTGGAATAATCCCATAATCAAGTGATTTGTTTGTTTCCTTGGCGAATTTGACAGAGTTGACTAATTTCATTTAAAATGGAGTATACAGATGGCGGGAGAAGTCAACTTTCCTTGTATTCAAATGTTAGCGCATACTGTCCTTCCTATATCATGGTTCTGGTTCCTTGATGTATCAGTCCTTTCTTCCTTGATAGTCTTCTCTTTTGGTGTATTAAAAACTCCCTTGTTACTATAACCCCTATTGTCTGGTAGACCAGTCTTAGGAGGGATCGGGGTATCCCGTATCTTATTGGACTGTGGTACCAGTATTATTTGAGTATCAGGGTACTGGGACGATGTGGTAGTGGGGGTTCTTATGACATTGACTTTCATGTTTCCTAGTACTTGTGGATTTGGGTAACCCTGATCCGGATCCTAATTCGATGGGTGCCTAGGTATACCGGTCTTATCTTTTTTCAGAGTAGCCAGATGTTCCCTACGGTGTCTTTCTACTTCAAGTGCTCTTTGATAAGAATGGAAAATTCTTCTTTAGACCCCTGCCTTTTTAGACGGTTAATAGAAGTCTCTCTTAACTTGAACACCGGTACCTAGTTGAGGTTAGAGTCAGAATACCTGGAACCTTTGAAGGATTTTATCCATCCCACCTAGCTGGTTTCCACTGTCTAGGAGGAAATCCTTCTTTGGCATGTTTGCATTAAATGAGTCATCCACGTGTCAGGCAAGAGATGTTCTGCTTGTTTGAATGGACCGTTTTTGTCGTGAATTTCTCGAAACTGTCACTCCCACGTCTCCATTCATTAACCCACTTTCCTTTTATGTTCCAGTAACTGTTCTCTATAAATATCTTCCTCTTTCTTCATTCATTCACATTGTTTCAAAGCAAAATGCAAACCCTACGTTCTCTTTCTAAAACTAGAGCCTTCCTTCTTTCAAAATTCCAAAAAGTCTTTCTTTTCTTTCTTACAATGGCCATTCTGCCACTACCTACTGACAGTATTGATGAGCTTCTTAACTAGGAGTAGAATGATTCAGTTGAGAGCTCTCGATTGAATCGTAGGAGGAAAAGGAAAGGTGGTGGAGATGATGTCATGGAAAGTTCTACTCTATTCTAGCACTGCCGTTTTAACAGGAACACGGCCATTAGGTCGGGCTTTAGCATCAGGCCTGATAATGCATTCGAAATTGTAGATGAGGAGGAGGATGAAGACGCTGTTGAGGCCGAAAGAAGGATACCCTAGTTAGAGACGCCCAGGATAGGGTTCTTACCCTTCCCCTCGAATATCAGGTTGTCCCCGACTCTGTTAACACTGCTGATACCATCGTGCGCCTAAGGAGGGGCTACCATATTTCTAATGACATTACCCTTTCTCTTCCCCATTGGGATCACGATGTGTATTCCTCTTCTGCAGGTCACTTCCCCATTCATGTGGTTGCTTTTGAATGCGGGGTCAGGCTTCCTTTCCATCCCACTCTTCATAGGGCACTCTATGCTCTTCAGCACGCTCCACTATAGCTTTCACTAGGGTTGTAGAAGTATTTGACTGGGTTCTTGGTTCTCTAGAGAGAGCAGTGTGAAATAGATAAAGTAGCAAGGGAACCGGATCTCGACAAGATCCGATACATCTTCCAAGTGGCGACCCTAACGCCGGGTCCTAAAGGCTAATTCTATTTAAAGGCACATAACCCTATGAAGTTCTTTGTTCCCAGAGCCAACTCGAAGTTCAGTCGTTCTTAACGTGATAACTGGATCATTGTAGAAGGGGGTTGGGGTAGCTCGGTGCATATCGGCGGGACTGAATACCAAGTTCCCACCTAATTTAATGGGAAGGACATGTGGGATAAGAGGAGCATCTCTACAGAGGCAAAGATCTTCCTGAAGAACATCATAGCCCAATCTTACATGAACAAAAAGTATCCCACTTCTGATGCCTACGAGGCTGACAGGGTGGACCTCTACCTCAAGATCTCCCTTGCTCATCCAGGTATGTAGCTTCTTTCTCCTTGCTCTTTCTTACTTTATTAATCTTTCTGCCTAGTACTAACTTTTCTTCTGACAGTCTCTGCAGCAGCTCTGCCAACTTCCTCTATTTCTACTTCAGGACTAGAGCTTCAAAGGACCTCTCCAGCCATATCTCCTAATACCGGTACCGGTGCCCCATTTGAGTCCTGTCAGTTAATAACAATTCCAATTCCAACTCCAACTCCAACTCCGGCTCCATCGAGGTCCCTCCTTTCGTCCTCCTACTCCAATTCCTACCCTACCTTCATAATGCTCTACCATGAACGAGATGGCCGTGAGAGATGCAAGGATCCAGGGTTCTCCTGGCTAGGCTCAAAGATAGGCTCCAGCTGCTCCGGCTATTAGACCTTTATAAGCAGTTTCTCCTTCTCCGCCTCCAATTGTACCTACCAAGCGTCAGCTTAGGGTAGACAGAAAGAGAGGTGCAGGTATCGTGGTTGCTCCTTCTACTAATCTGCCTTTGAGCTCGCGGGTACAGGATATCAGTCAAAAGGAAGTGCTATCCTAATTTACAGTCACGTGTCCTGGTGGTGGTTTGCAGGCTATGACTTCCATGCATGTAGACTTCATGGTCACAATGGGGGCTTCCCTTCTTCCCGAGGTATGGTTCTCAAT
Organism: Acer negundo; assembly: GCA_035582765.1. Classification (NCBI taxonomy): domain Eukaryota; kingdom Viridiplantae; phylum Streptophyta; class Magnoliopsida; order Sapindales; family Sapindaceae; genus Acer; species Acer negundo. The sequence goes on along the minus strand of CM069241.1, from coordinate 34,324,772 downwards.
CTTATTCTTTACTTAGTGTAATTCTAGGAGGGAGTTACTTGCTTTTTTCTCTTTGTAGGCATTCAAATTTACTTTGGCAATAGGGTAGAAAATGCATCTCTTTAGGAGGCTAACATTGTTGTTAGGGCTGAGTTTAAGGATACCAAGAAGGACCTGGCTCAGTCCGAAAAGAGTGTAGATTTCTTGAGCAGGTCTGTGATTGCAGCTGAAAAGAATAGGGATGCAGCCTTAATGAATTTGGAGTGCATAAATTTTGCCTATGACATAGAAAGGCTAAACTCCCTACGTTATCGTAAGGAGCGGGACGATATGAGGGAGGAGAAGATCTTGCTTTAGCAGGAGAATCAGGTCTTGCGGGATATGGTGAAAGCAATGGAGGCCAATGTGGATGCCTCTTTAAGGAAGGGTACTTCTTTGCCTCCCATGAAGTTGCGCAAGCTATTCCTCCTCTTTTTGATTTACAGGCTACCTTTGGGTGGGACCGGGAACAGATTATGACCAAGGTTGCCCGGTTTTCAGATGCTGCCTTGGTCCTGGTGGATCTTTCTCAAGCTGTTAGTCTTCATTTCAACTAGGATGATTTCAAGCCTTTGCTATCTTCAAGAATAGTCTGGCAGATAGTCCTCTTATAAGATTGATAGTAATTTTATAAGTAATTTGCATCAAGGCTAGTCTGATCTTGATAAAAAGAACTGACTCTTGTAGGTGACCAAGGTTGTTTTGACACCCAAACTTAAATAATTGTAAATCAAAATACTAGGTACCTCCTATATAGGGGATCTTGGTCTTGAACCGATCCCGATGTGTGATTGAGATCACTTCAGGATTTTCACAAGGCAAGTCAAGGTACTAGGCATTCCTACTCAAGGAATCCCGGTCCCTGGGCGAGCTGATCCTAGTAGGCAACTAATGCCATTTTAGCACCAGATCTTCCCTTAGACGAATCAAGGTACCAGGCATTCCTTCACAAGAAATCATGGTCCTTAGGCGAACTGACCCTGATAGGCAATTAAGGCCATTTTAACACTAGCTCTTCCACTAGGCGAATCAAGGTACAACGTATTCTTGCACAGGGAATCTCGGTCCTTAATCGAAGTGACCTTAGTTGCCCTAACCCTAGTAGGCAACTAAGGTCACTTTAGCACCAGATCTTCCTTGGAGAGATTGGGTTCCGTCCAAGGCTTCAGGAGTGCCGTATATGCTTTCTTAGTCTTGAGGATGCGATGGGCAACCGGGGCCGCGAATCTGGATCTTTGGTCTGGTAGGCAACTAAGGCCACTTGTGCACCATACCCTTCCTAGAGAGGGGTGAGTCTTGTCCAAGGCTTCAGGAGCGCCGTGTGGCTTTCCTTGTCTTGAGATGATTATAGGTGAAATTTCCAAGTCGATCATAGGAGAAAAAAATGACTTATTTATTGAATTTTAGGCAATACAATGCAAATTCAGGGTACATACTTAGAGTAATACTGGTCGAAATAAACTGCTTCTTCAAACTTTTATGGATAAAACCAATGTTGTAAAAAGCGCTAGGAGCTAGTCGGGCAACGACCCCCCGCCTAGCGCCTCAGCTGTCAAGTCAGGGACTAGGCAGAAGGCCGAAAGTCGGTCTACCGGCCAGTGGGAAGCTGATCAGTAGGCAACCATAAATTTTTTTAATAGTTATTTTAAATTTTTTTTTTTGTTGTAATTTGTAATTGATTAAATGTTTATAGTGTATACTATTTTGTATAAATTGAAACAAAAATATGTATGATACATAGATACTATGATATTTAATATAAGATAATATTTAATTCTTCTGAACATTTAACAAACAATGATACAATGTTACGGCTAGGCCAAAAGGGTTCACGGACCAAATGGTTCTGGGCAAAAATGGGACTTGGATAAAAAAAAGTCAGACCCAAATAAATGTATCTCATATTCCCACGCAACTTAGAAAGATAAAAAAGTCCATATCCAAATATAATATATATACTATTCACTAATGAATTAAAAAAATTAAACCTAAAAAGTTAAATGTTGTTTAATGTTTATAGTTCAAATTGTTTTATGTTTATAGTACAATCAGTACTACACAAACTTTACAAACTATGTTGTACAACGTACAAACAAACAATGCACATTACAAGGACCAAGTTAACACACAATTTAAATTATATTTATTAAATATATCAACTAAAACAGTGATTGGCGAGAGGAGTAGAAGACTAGCGAGAGAGAAGATCAGGTTCGATAGCGACGGCGGAGACGGCAACGGCGAAGACGACGGATGACGGCGGCATGAACAGAGGAGAAATTTGAAGAAGAACAGGTTCGATTTGGATTTTATTTTCTTTCAAAAGTCAACGTTGACTTCCAACGCCATTGACCACCGCTGTGACTAGCTTCAACTTGGACCGATTAGCTCTGATATGCTCCAATTTGCTCTCACTATGACCGACTTTGACCACAGCCGCCTAATTCAGTCGACTACCCCATAATCGCGGTGGAAGACCACCGTCGAGCGAATATTCGGCGACTAGGCAGCTCTAGGCGCCGACTTCTGCAACACTGGATAAAACTTCTTGAGGTGGTTAGCATTCTAGGTGTGGTCTACAGGGTAGCCATTCATGTCTTCTAGCTTGTAAGCTCCACCACAAACTACCATATTTATCAGGTAGGGTCCTTCCTAGTTTGGGGCTAGTACCCCATCAGACTTCTTCTAGGTATTATAGGTTACTTTCCTAAGGACCAAGTCTCATTCTTTAAAATTTTGGGTCTTCACCCTTTTATTAAAGTACCGGGTGATCCTGCTCTAATAGGCTATAACCCGTTCTGAGGCTTTGTCCAGCTTCTCCTCGGGAAGGTCCAGGCTGGCTCTCAGTTTTGCTTTATTGCTTTCTGGTTCAAAGTGTTGAACCTTGAAAGATGTAAGTTTATGCTCGATGGGTAGGACTATTTTTGTTCCGAAAGCTAGTGAGTAGAGGATTTCCCTAGTAGCAGTCCTCTTTGTAGTTCGGTATGCCCACAACACATTTGAGAGTTCTTCAGCTCATTTTCCCTTCTTCTGTTGGAGCTTTTTATTCAAGAGTTTTTTAATGGTCTTGTTAGTAGCTTCTACCAATCCGTTGGTCAGATGATGTGCTATTGATGCAAAGCGAAGGTTGATACCCCGCTTCTCATAAAAAATCCCTAAACTTGGCATTGTCAAATTGCTTACCTAGATCAATGATTATGGTCATCGGGGTCTCGTATCAGTAGACAATGTTTTTCTGGATAAAGCTCATGGTGTTTGCCTCGGTTGTCGGGGTGAGGGATTTTGCTTCCACCCACCGGGTAAAGTAGTCTATGGCTACTATGGCATGCTTAGCTTGACTAGGAGAAGTCGGGAGTGGCCCGATGAGGTTTACCCCCTGAACATATATATATATATATATATATATATAATGAGCCTAATTAATCTAGAGGGGGGGTGAATAGAATAAACACAAATTAATTACCAAATTTTTGCGATTTTGTCAATATTAAAAAAACAACCCTTAGCTAGTCAAAACAACCATCAATAGAAAGATGTGGAAAATAAATAACACGTGAATTTTTACGTGGAAACCCACACGGGCTGTTATGTGTGCCACACAAGAACCTTGAATCCACTATTTGCAAATACGATTATAATCTAGGTTGACCACATCACTCCTAAGATTACTAATCCGTCTTTGCTACCCGTGGGCCTTTAATAGTGACTCTAGTCCCTTACTTGCAAATTACCAAATGATAAATACAAAATTGTCTCCAAAGGGAAGAGATAAAACAACCTAAGGTGAAATATGCAATATTCAAGATGCTAAAATGCAAGGTTAGACATTTAAGCTTATCTATACATGGATGAACATGTTAGACATTTCTAGATATCATTTTGCTAGATGACATGCATAAAACATAGCTAAATAAGCAAACAAAGTCCTATATGCAATATCTACCACAACCAACACTCAAAACACAATAAAGAAACTATCTTGAAACTATTCAAGTCATAAAGAAGCAATCTTGAGACTAACCAAGTAATAAAGATGCAATCTTATATAGCAAGAACATGTGAAGAGATGCAAACATGTTCTAACTACAAGTCATGTGAGTAACTAAGAAAACCCATGAGAAATCATACCTAAAACATGCTAGATGATGTGTGTAGATGATGGGTTTTGGATTTGGATGAGTATTAATGGATTCTTGGGAGCTTCTGTCTCTAGAGTTTTAGTTTCTCTCACTTGGATCTAATTTTTAGCTCAATAAAATGAGCTAGGAAGAAGAAGATGTTTATATAGTAGCCCTAGATGAAGTGACGACGTTTTGGAAGTTTTTTAAAAAAATTTTGGGCACTCAAGGAGACTAATCAAGGTGACTGAAATTGGTCGCCATGATTTCTGGTCACAAAACAAAAGTTGAGGTGACTGGTTGAGGCGAATGGATTTAGTCGCCATGAATGCTTGTTGTGAATTCTGGTCAGTGACTCGAATTTTCAAGTGACTAAAAAAATGACCAAACAACATCGAAACCTTTCAAATAATATACCGTTGAAAAGGTATAGAAGTCTACTTTTTACTGCATTTAATGGAATGACATTTTGATGTCTATAGAAATCGTTATGGTCATTTGAGTGACCAAAAGTCAGACTTGGACAACAACAATATTGCCCAAACTCATGGTATAAGACCATGTGACCTAAGACCAAACCAAGAGAGGAAAATGGACCTTTCTAGTGGCCACACATCGTGCTAAGACAAGTACACCATCGTTCAAGCATAGATATTTCCAATCACACAAATAGAAACAAATTACATCACACAAAACCACACTTAGAACTAACAATGAAGTGCTAGTGTGATTGTGAATAAATAACATGCAAGGGAATGGATAACATCATTAATAATCACCAAGCATGTGACACACAACAAACATGTGCAAGTGTGAATAGTGAAATACAATAATACAAGAATCAAATATCACATATGCATGCTAGAGTAGTGTGCGTGTGTGTGTGCAACTAAATCTCTTCAAGAAAGAGTCAAGATAAGTAATCTACCTTCCTTGAAGCTCTTGATGTCCACAATGAGGTCCTTTGACATTTGATGATGATTTCTTTAATCCTAAGCTACCCTTACATATTTGAACCCCATTGTGGTTTTGTTAACGAAATTAAACCAATCAAAAAGAGGCACTTACACCCCCCAAATGGAAAATGGGTAGGGTGTACTGATTGAGAAGAGTCTTTCTAGAGGTAGGTGGTAGAAGTTTGCCATCTTTTGGCAGGGTTCATAAGACCGTGCAAGCTGCTTCGCATCCTGATGTAAAGTAGGCCAGAAGTAACCAATTCTAAGTATCTAGTAAGCTAGAGTTTCACTCGATATGTGGTTCCCATAGTCCTTTTAGTGTACTTCCTTGAAGGCCATTTTGCATCATCCAGATGTAAACATCTCAGTAGTGGAAGGGACTTTTCTTTACGGTAGAGGTACCCATCAACCAAGCAGTACCGGGTGGTAGTTCTTTTGAGCTTGTGTGCTTGATCTAGATCCTCTAGAAGACTTCCATTTTGGAGGTAATCAACTATAGGGTCCATCTAGCAAGGAAATCGGTCAACCAGGTTCACCTTTTTTCCTCTGGCTATACTGGATCGGGGAATTAGTTGGAGTGGTACCCCTCTTGGTAATGCTTATCTTTCAGTTGTGGCTATCTTGTCTAAAACATCAGCCGGTGGTTCTTATCTCGGGGAATCTGCTCTATCTTCACTCCATTGAACCTAGCCATAACTTCCTGAACCTTTTCAAGGTATGCCACCATGTTCTCACCCTTTGCCTGATAGTGTCTAAATGCTTGGTTGATTACCAACTATGAATCATTCCTAACCAAAAGGAAATCTGTACCCAATGCTTTGGCTACCTTCATCTCTACTAGCAAAGCTTCATACTCTGCTTCATTGTTAGTGGTATTAAACTTAAACTTGAAATAGTGACTACATTCGATCCCTTTAGGATCGGTTAAGATAATTCCTGCTCCATTGTCCACCGGTTTGATGCTCCATTTATGTATAGTATCCAGGCTTTACAATTGGCGGGCAATTCCTTAGATACTTTTTCGGGAATCGGGTATGGGACCACGGTATCATCCATATTGGAGGTCATGTTGAATTCAGCTATGAAATTAGCCAAGGCTTGGGCCTTGACTGTTTTTATTGCTTTGTACTTGATCTATTAGGTGAGCTCTAAAACCCACATGACCAATCTGCCCCGATACATCCGGCCTTTAGAGAAACTTTCTCAATGGTTGGTATGTAACCACCGCGATTGTATATGCTTGGAAATAAGGTCGAAGCTTTATGGCCATGGTCACAAGTGCATATGCAATCTTCTCTAGCAGGGTGTTGTTCTTCTTAGATTTTGTCAAAGCACGGCCCACATAGTATACCGGTCTCTTGACCCCGTCACCACATTTCTTTACCAAGGCCCCGTTTGTAGCAGTCTCTGACACGACCAAGTAGAGTTGTAATTCTTCACCCAGTATTGGTTTCACTAGCAGAGGCGCTTTAGCTAGGTATTTCTTCAAAGATTGGAAATCTTGCTCACTTTCCTGATCCCACTTCATCTTCTTTCCCTATTTAATAATCCTAAAGAAGGGAAGACACCTATTTGTAGACCGAGATATAAAGCGGTTAAGCGCTGCTACCTTGGCAGTCAGACCTTATGCATGTTTGAGAGTGGTAGGAGACTCGAGAGCCAATATGGCCTTGATCTTTTTGGGGTTAGCCTTAATCTTTCTTTCATGTACCATGAACCCAAGGAACTTTCCTGCTGCTACCCCGAAGGCACACTTAGCGGGGTTCAATCTCATATGGTTCTCTCTTATCACCTGAAAAGCTTGGCACAAGTCTTTAGAATGTCGGTCTGCCATATGGGACTTGGTGATCATATCGTCCACATACATTTCTATGGACCTCCCTATTTGTTCCTTGAACAACTTATTCACCAGACGGTCTGTGGGCAGCTTGTTGATCTCCCGAACTTCTCCCACCCTAGTTTTGACTAGAAATTTTATAACGTTGTGGTAAATGGATAACGCTCCTCTAATTCCTGATAGAAATGGTCTTCCCAAGATAGCATTGTAGGCGGACGGTGTGTCAACCATAATGAAGTCTATCATTATTTTATGCTAGAGAGGAGCTTCTCTGATTATTACCGATAAGATCTTTGACCCAATTGGCATTAGTGAGTCACCTGTGAACCCGTATAAGAGCATGGTGCAGCTGTTGTAGAATGAGTTCTTAAAGTTGAACTTCTCGAGTGCTCCTTTGAATAGGATGTCAACACTGCTCCTCGTTTTAATCAGGACATGGTGAACCTATCAATTGGCTATTTGCACTGTTATCCCCGTCAAGTCATCATGTGGTTGAACAGTGTTGTAGACATCCTCTTCTGTGAAAATGATCTGGCTTACACAAGGGAGTTCTTAGGATCCCTTTGCGACCTGGAGTACATCGTGATCGATAGTGAGTCGAGGGATCTTCATGGCATAGTTCTTTCTTAAGTTATTGGAGGTTCCTACTAGTGTAGGTCCTCTACTGATAATGTGAATGATCTAGATATGCTAAATTAAATCCTTTCCCTTATCCCTTCTTCTCTCTTCTACTTTTTGCATCACTCCCTGCACCATATTCCCTATCTTGATGCTATCCTATACCTGTTGTAAAAATCCAACCAAGAGGCCTCCCCTTACCAATCCTTCAATTTGGTTATGGAGACTATCGCATTCTGATGTGTTATGTCCCACATCCTCAAGGAAGTCACAGAACTCGTAGTGGTTCATTTTGTCAGACGGGATCTTCATTGGACTGGGTTTCTAATGGGACGTTTTTTGCCGTTAGAAAATCGTCTATCAAAACAATTTATAAAACCTATGCGATGCGTTCACAAGTATAAATACGAGTAAAGTGGTAAGCACATGTGTCATTCACTAAGATCGGGGTAGCGGTGATAAGATTAGGATTAATAGAACTAGTGAGCATAAAAGTAAAGTATATGGTAGGTGAAAATATAATATAAACTAAAATAAGAATGCAATCTAAATGGAATGGTAATGGAGTGATGAATGTATGATGATGGAACTATGGAGTTGATGGACTCGTAAGTGAATATTGGGGCAATTTCAACAAACTCTCAAATAAGCATATTATGACAAATGTAACCAACCTAGGGTGTATAGTGTTGGCTATGTACCACTAGTAAGGGGTCAACCTAGGGTGTATAGTGAAAACCCCCTACTAGCGATTAATCCTTCCGAAACAACCAACAGTGGATAGTTGCTCATTTGGGATTCTAACCATGAAACTCATCTATCTAACTATGGCTCAACCTATTTTTGATGTAGCTATCCTATGGTGTATAGTGATGACTTCTAATTCCCTCACAAGTGGCCGACTTAGGGTGTATAGTGAAGGCCAGCCGTTTGAGAACGGATGAGGCTCGAGGTTATTCAACCGGATTTTACTCGAAGGTTAGTTCTCGTAAAATCAGTAAAGTAGCGAACCTAGGATGTATAGTGAAGGCTTCTAATCCTCTCTCAAATGCCAACCTAGGGTGTATAGTGTCGGTCACCCGTTCGAGGTTAGTTTAAGAACGCGGTTGTTGAGCTGGGATTCCGAAAATCCCATCCATTCAATAAGCAATAAAGATTCCAAATCAACATGCTAAGAGAGTGTATCCCAACAAATTAATAATGAAATCATTCAAAGCAAAGAACAAAACATAGAGATAGATATGTATGTAAAACATAGAGTTTATTTACAAATGCCCAAAATCCATCAAAAAAATAACATCAACCGTATAGTGGGGTATTTTAGCTACTCATGTTCTTTACAAACAAATACAAAACTAAGAGAAGAGATTGAGAGAATGTAGGGAAAAATAATAAATAAAAGTGGTAAACGCAGCGGAAGCGATACTCAAAACGATTTAGTGACTTTTAAAATTTTTCCTTTATGAACCTTAAACCCTTTTAATCAATAAACATGCATATATGTTAACAAAAGTAAATTACCTTTTGTCGCGTGATCCGATTGACTTACGTCGATGGTAATCCGCAAGACCTTCAATCCGAGCATGAACGTGGATCACCTAGGAGCGTGGTCTCCCTTTTCTTTGAATTGCAAACCTGTGAATGGACCAAACAAAAAACTTTCTTTTCTTTGTTAGTCACAAAACAATCAAAAGAATGTCAAAAATTATTCCGATCACTTTTGAGTTCTCAATCTAATGATCGAAACTCACGTGAACCTAGATCGATATCGTATACACAAGCTTATTGATGATTAAGCAATAGTATACTATCAAAGAATAATTTCACACTCTCTTTTGTCTTTTTAGAATAAAAACTCTCTCTTGGAATTAAGAAGAAGAAGAAAGAAATAAAAAAAAACTCAAGCACAATAGATTGTGGTGGCCGAACCTTATAAGAACACATATATAGGTTGACCGAATTTTTTCTTCTTTTTCCTTTAGGGTTGCCGAATTCTATGTAGTCTAAGATTAGGGTTGGCCGAATTCTATAATGTCACTTATATAGGGTGACTTAAATTCAACCCTAATTCTTTTCAACTTAATAGACTTCAAACCCTAATCGAACTCCTTGATTTTTATTCTTTTATTTTGACTAAATAAAAAGACTCCTTATTTGATTAAATAAATAAAACTAATTTATTTATTTCCTTGTCAAACAAGTCTTTTACTTTTAGGAAAGATTTGTTTCTTTAATTAAACAATTAATCAATAAATTAATTAATTCTTATTTAATTAAAACAAATGAAACAAAATAATATTTTAGGTTAAAATTTTAACCTTGCCGCCCCACTTGATTAAGATTGGACCTAACATTATTTTCTTATTTCATTTAATCCATTGGACTTTAAATAAAAAACCCATATGTGAACCAGACCCATTCTTACTAAAAGAAACAAGCCCACATATCTTTCATTAATATATTAATATAATTGAGCAGCCCATTACTTAAATAATGTGCAAATTATATTCTTAATATATTAAATGCAATTCTAGATAGACCCTTAAATTGGTCCGGTAGAATATATCAAGTGATCCATGCAAGTCCGTGTGGATTGGGGATCTTGGCGGGCCATCTAAATTTAAGCTTCAATAGACATAACCTAATCACAATCAACAAATGATTCACTTAGGTCCGATCCATTAATTTTAACTCATTCCACTAAAGAGCTAAAACTGAACTCTTAAATAAAGATAGAAAAGGAAGATGCTCCTCATTCATACCCTAGACAATCATATTGGAGATAGTGTATCCTCGTGATTAATATCAGTAATCGCCAAGAGTTCATAGACCGCCTATAACTCTCCAAGTTACCATATTTACTCATATGACCACGTTTTGAACTTGGATATTTTGACTTGTCCAGAAGCCATGTTTTCAATAGACACTATCGAAAACTCAACGTTGAGATTTAATATCCAATTACCTCAAAACATCCATATGATGATATTATACTCTCATTTAATTAAATGGAGCCACGATGTCCATATCTATAAATGAAGTCCTCTATCGATTAACAAATGAATATCACCAAACTATCGAGGATAGACTATGCGATATAATCGTACTCATTGATAACTCAAATGATATCACTTGCAACCATAAGTCCATCATTTATCTCAGGATTAAGATAGACTCTCCGATTGTCCTGATAATGAAAAGACTATTATCTATTGACGGTTCTAGATAAAGTTTTTCATTGTGATCCAGTTCAATGCACCCAGTGCACTAGATCCTTTTGCTCGAAGACAATCCGATGATTTTAGACTCATCATATCTCATTTGATCCCACTCAAATGCTAGCAAAAGAATTCTACAACTTTAACAAGATAAAGGTGCCCAACCTTTAACTTAAGTTGTGAACATTATTCAAGACTAACTAAAGAATTGTGTCTACCACATACATATCCAGATGTACGAACAATTCTTCTTTTCCCATAGTCTTTAGACCTTATGATTATTTACTTTGACAATTATAATACAAACTATAAATGCTATACGATTTGTTAAACCAGAAATCACTTTATTAATATGAAAAAGATTGTTAATTACAACATTACACTCTTGCTATTGAGCATAATCCTAACAATCTCCCACTTGCGCTATAGCAAATGTGTCATATCTCTCAAGCCCATATTCTCTAGATGCCCATCGAAACTCTTCTGAGGTAGAGCCTTTGTGAAGGGATCCGCTAGATTTTCTGCTGACGCGATTTTGGTAATCGTCACGTCACCTCTTTGAACAATCTCCCTTAAAAGATAATACTTTCTTTCAATGTGTTTACCTCTCTTGTGACTTCTTGGTTCTTTCGAATTAGCCACTGCTCCACTTCTAAGTCAATCAAGAATTGGCGGAGCCAAACAGCCTCTTTGGCAGCTTCGCATGCAGCAACATACTCAGCTTCCATGGTGGAATCAGCAATACAAGATTGCTTGATACTCCTCCATATAACTGCTCCTCCTCCAATAGTAAACACAGCCCTGATGTGGATTTTCTGGAGTCAGAATCTGATTGGAAATCAGAATCTGTATACCCAACGGGAACCAAATCCCCTCCAGAGTATACAAGCATATTATCTCTCGTTCTCTTGAGATACTTGAAAATATGCTTGACTGCCGTCCAGTGATCAGGTCCAGGTTTCGATTGAAACCTGCTAACTATGCCAACAGCAAAACAAATATCTGGTCTAGTACAGAGCATTGCATACATGAGACTTCCAACTGCCGAGGCATATGGAACTCTACTCATGAATTGCTCTTCATGCTCATTCTTAGGAACTTGTTCCTTAGAAAGCTTGATTCCATGTCTGAAAGGTAACATACCTTTCTTGGAATCCTGCATGGAAAACCTAGACAAGATTTTGTCTATGTATGAAGCTTGGGATAATGCAATCGTTCTATTCTTTCTATCCCTTATTACTTGGATACCTAGAATAAAACTTGCTTCTCCTAAGTCCTTCATATCAAATTGTTTTGCTAACCATTCTTTTACTGATGTTAATACACCTACATCGTTTCCAATGAGTAGTATATCATCAACATAAAGAATCAGGAAAACCAACTTGTCGCCTTTAATCCTTTTGTATACACAAGGTTCGTCAGGATTCTGAATAAATCCAAAACCTTTGACAGCTTGATCAAACCTTATGTTCCAGGATCTGGATGCTTGGTTTAATCCATATATGGATTTCTGCAACTTGCATACCTTATCCACTTGGCCCTTTTCAATGAATCCCTCTGGTTGCATCATGTAGATGCTTTCGTCAAGACTTCCATTTAGGAAAGCTGTCTTGACGTCCATTTGCCAAATCTCTAGATCTAAAGATGCTGCAATGGATAAGAGTATGCTAATGGATTTAAGCATGGCCACAGGAGAGAAGGTTTCCTCGTAATCGATACCTTCTTTCTGTGTATACCCTTTAGCTACCAATCTAGCTTTAAAGGTTTCCACCTTTCCATCCATACCTCTTTTCCTCTTGTATACCCACTTGCACCCAATGGGTTTTATCCCTTTAGGCAAGTCTACAAGGGACCAGACTTTGTTATCGAACATAGATTCAATCTCGGATTGCATTGCCTTTTGCCAATGGCGACTATCAACATCCTCCATAGCTTCCTTGTACGTATAGGGATCATCGTCGTCCGGGAGATTCTCCACTGATTCTCCCAGACCGATGTATCTTTCGGGTTGTGTTCTAACCCTCCCACTACGACGAGGAATGGTAGGTTGTTGATCTTGTGTTGGATCGGAACTTACAATTGGGTTAGGTTGTGTAACCTCTCGTGGAATTGTATCTCCTGATATCTCATTCAGGACAATTCTACTTCTAGGCACAGAATCATTCATATAGTCCTTTTCCAGAAATTTAGCATTTGTCGAAACAAATACTTTAAGATCTGAAGGACTATAGAAATAATATCCTTTAGTTTCTTTTGGATACCCTACAAATATACATGTTTCTGAACGGGACTCCATCTTTTCTGTCTTTCCTTTTAACACATGCGCAGGACAACCAAATATCCTTAAGTGTTGTAAACTAGGCTTGCGCCCAGTCCACAACTCATGCGGTGTTTTAGGAACAGACTTAGATGGTACATCGTTTAGAATGTATATAGCAGTTTGTAAAGCATATCCCAAAAAAGAAATAGGAAGCGTTGAATAACTCAACATAGACCTAACCATATCCAAAAGAGTTCTATTTCTCCTTTCTGCTACCCCATTCTGTTGAGGTGTACCTGGTGCAGAAAACTGAGAAACTATCCCATTATCAATAAGATATTGCCGAAACTCACCAGATAGATATTCTCCACCACGATCAGATCTCAAGAATTTTATGTGTTTCTCAAGCTGATTTTCCACTTCAGCTTTGAATGCTTTGAACATGTCAAAAGCATCCGACTTATGTCTCATGAGATAAATATAACCAAATCTCGAGTAATCATCCGTGAAGGTGATGAAGTACTCATATCCACCTCTAGCTTGAATGCTCATAGGTCCACATACATCAGTGTGTATCAATCCTAAACATTCAGTGGCTCTTGCACCTTTGGCAGAGAACGTCCTTTTGGTCATTTTACCTTCCAAACAAGACTCACAAGTTGGTAGATCATCAACCTTTAAGTCACTCAAAGGTCCGTCACATACCAATCTTTTAATCCTATTAAGGTTAATATGACCTAAGCGTAAATGCCAAAGGTAGGTTTCATCTGTTGATAATTTTACTCTTTTATGATTAGGTTCCGTTATTTCTGTGTCTAACGAGTGAGAGATATTTCTATGCAAAAAGTATAGACCGTTTTCCAATGTACCTTGGCAAATAATTTTGTCATTCTTACTAATAATAAAAACTTTATTAAAAGTAACCGAATATCCAAATTTATTCAAACAAGAAACTGAAATTAAATTCCTCTTGAATTGAGGTACATAATAAACGTCTATTAAATCTAAATGCCTTCTAGAATCCAAATAAACTCTAATATTTCCCACTGCACTTGCAGACACTAACGTTCCGTTGCCCAAGCGCAAATTGATTTCATTCTTACTCAGCTTTCTCCTTTCTTGAAACCCCTGCAAGGAATAACAAACATGATTAGTGGCTCCTGAGTCTATGATCCAAGAATCTGTAGAATCAACCAAAAAACATGTTTCTAGATAATTCAAATTACCTTCTTCCTTCTTGTTCTGGGACTTTGGGCAAATTCTCTTCCAATGTCCCTTTTCACCACAAAGGAAGCATTTCCCTTTGATCTTGGTTACTTTCTTGGTCTCCTTCTTGATAGGCCCAAGTTGCTTTTTCTTCTGTTGTTTCTTGACCTTTTGACGGGCCTTAACAGTAGCAACTTTACCAACCATATGAATCTCTTGACCTTTGCCTTTCACAAGGATCTTTTCAGCAGTTTGAACATCTTGCATTAGGCCTTGTAAGGTGTATTCCCTTTTGTTCAAAGTGTAGTCCAATTTGAACTGATCAAAGGAATCTGACAATGAATTGACAACCATATCAATCTTTGTCTCACCATCTATCTCAGCGCCATGCAGTTCAGCAATGTTGAGATGTGCTATGACTTTCATCATGTGATCTTTCACAGCCTGTCCAGGTTTCATCCTAAGATTCATAAAAGCAGTCACTGCCTCTCTCTTAGTCGTCCTAGACTTCATAGCAAACATCTCCTCTAGAGACATCATTATATCAGCAGCGGACTCCATTCCTTCATGCTGCTGTTGCAACACGTCGGAGATAGTGGCCATAATGTAACATTTTGCCATATCATCTGAAGTCTTCCACTGCTCATACTCATCTCTACACATTATGCTAGATTCATTATTAGGAGCAGGTGGTTTAGGAGTAGTTAGAACAAACTTATGTTTTTCACTTTGCAGTAACAACCCAATTTTCCTTTTCCATGTGACATAATTATCTCCAGTTAAAGTGTTATCTTTCAGGATGTTCATAAGTGATGGGGTCATGATTTCTGAATAAAACAAAACATATATAAGTAAATAATCATGATAAAGCACTTTTAAATATTTATCTTGAATTAAATAAATAACTCAATCATAAAATTCAACGGTGATCTAACACCCATAAATGTTACGCCTCCTTTGGGAGTTCGCACCATTTACTAGTTAGACTAGGTCCCACCTAATTGTTAACATAACAACCAGCGTTTTCAATTTTAGCCTTGCAATTTTATTAACAAGAACTCTTGGGAGGATATCAATAAAATTACATTGAGTGTGTTACCAAGATATCGACCCTCAATTTTCTCTCACGAAAATCCCTCCTTGGGGAGTAGATCTCGTTTGAGTCCATTGTCTAGTCTATCATTGTAAGGAAGTATGTTGCTAAATTCCATTCATGGACGCCCCTTGGGGGGATTACCAATAAATAATAAAGCTCAACTAACCTTGGAGGCCATAGGTGTTACCAAAACACCTTCTCCCACTCAATTATTTAAGGCGTGTGATTAAATCCCATAGAATGATTTACCGAGTTATCTAGATGCCAATTTAGATACCTAAATCATTCAATGCATGTTCATACCAAAAAGAGATAAATGCGTGGCACTCCTATTCTATATGTCATGTTATCATACAATAACAAATATTGTAATATTTAAGCATAAATTAAATAGCAACAATTTTGGCCCATCCTAGAAAAACAAGTAAATTACAATTTGTCAGGAATACAAGATCTTCAGGTGGCCCATCAACCATACGCTCATCCTTCGGCCCAACCCACGGGCGAGCACAACTCACAACCCCACTAAGGGGCTGGCGTGTGCAGCCCATGAGGACTCCAGGGCTACCGTGCGCAGCCCACCAAGGCTTGCCATGCGCAGCCCAATCCACTCCTAGGGTGTGCACGGTGCTCGTTCATGGTTCCGGTTGCTTCGTTTTGCTTCGTGTCTTCGAATCTTCAAGACCTAAACATATTACGGCAGTATATATATAATAAATACTGCAGTATTAATTTTTTTTTTTTATTCACTGCAGTATTTTACAAAAAAAAAAAAAACTGCACATACTAAAAAAAAAAAAAAAAAAACTGCAGTAACCCTAAAAAAATACTGCACATATATAAAAAAAAATAAAACCTAGCAATCTACCAAGAAGGAATTATGGCGATAATAGACCGCCCTTCTTGTTACAACTCCGAAACAAAAATTACATTGAAAATCTAGGGCCAAAATCGAGCAATAACAAACCACATAAAACATATATAAATCCATACATCACATGTAATTATATATTTGAATACCTAGAGTGCCATCTCTTTCTAAACATGCATAATCACAATAAAAAGAAATAGATCCACGTATATATACGTTAATTAATTAAAAGGGTTCAACCTAGGCTCTGATACCAATTGTAGGGAAAAATAATAAATAAAAGTGGTAAACGCAGCGGAAGCGATACTCAAAATGATTTAGTGACTTTTAAAATTTTTCCTTTATGAACCTTAAACCCTTTTAATCAATAAACATGCATATATGTTAACAAAAGTAAATTACCTTTTGTCGCGTGATCCGATTGACTTACGTCGATGGTAATCCGCAAGACCTTCAATCCGAGCACGAACGTGGATCACCTAGGAGCGTGGTCTCCCTTTTCTTTGAATTGCAAACCTGTGAATGGACCAAACAAATACTTTCTTTTCTTTGTTAGTCACAAAACAATCAAAAGAATGTCAAAAATTATTCCGGTCACTTTTGAGTTCTCAATCTAATGATCGAAACTCGCGTGAACCTAGATCGATATCGTATACACAAGCTTATTGATGATTAAGCAATAGTATACTATCAAAGAATAATTTCACACTCTCTTTTGTCTTTTTAGAATAAAAACTCTCTCTTGGAATTAAGAAGAAGAAGAAAGAAATAAAAAACTCAAGCACAATGGATTGTGGTGGCCGAACCCTATAAGAACACATATATAGGTTGGCCGAATTTTTTCTTCTTTTTCCTTTAGGGTTGCCGAATTCTATGTAGTCTAACATTAGGGTTGGCCAAATTCTGTAATGTCACTTATATAGGGTGACTTAAATTCAACCCTAATTCTTTTCAACTTAATAGACTTCAAACCCTAATCGAACTCCTTGATTTTTATTCTTTTATTTTGACTAAATAAAAAGATTCCTTATTTGATTAAATAAATAAAACTAATTTATTTATTTTCTTGTCAAACAAGTCTTTTACTTTTAGGAAAGATTTGTTTCTTTAATTAAACAATTAATCAATAAATTAATTAATTCTTATTTAATTAAAACAAATGAAACAAAATAATATTTTAGGTTAAAATTTTAACCTAGCCGCCCCGCTTGATAAAGATTTGGCCTAATATTATTTTCTTATTTCATTTAATCCATTGGACTTTAAATAAAAAGCCCACATGTGAACCAGACCCATTCTTACTAAAAGAAACAAGCCCACATGTCTTTCATTAATATATTAATATAATTGAGCAGCTCATTACTTAAATAATGTGCAAATTATATTCTTAATATATTAAATGCAATTCTAGATGGACCCTTAAATTGGTCCGGTAGAATATATCAAGTGATCCATGCAAGTCCGTGTGGATTGGGGATCTTGGCGGGCCATCTAAATTTAAGCTTCAATAGACATAACCTAATCACAATCAACAAATGATTCACTTAGGTCCGATCCATTAATTTTAACTCATTCCACTAAAGAGCTAAAACTGAACTCTTAAATAAAGATAGAAAAGGAAGATGCTCCTCATTCATACCCTAGACAATCATATTGGAGATAGTGTATCCTCGTGATTAATATCAGTAATCGCCAAGAGTTCATAGACCGCCTATAACTCTCCAAGTTACCATATTTACTCATATGACCACGTTTTGAACTTGGATATTTTGACTTGTCCAGAAGCCATGTTTTCAATAGACACTATTGAAAACTCAACGTTGAGATTTAATATCCAATTACCTCAAAACATCCATATGATGATATTATACTCTCATTTAATTAAATGGAGCCACGATGTCCATATCTATAAATGAAGTCCTCTATCGATTAACAAATGAATATCACCAAACTATCGAGGATAGACTATGCGATATAATCGTACTCATTGATAACTCAAATGATATCACTTGCAACCATAAGTCCATCATTTATCTCAGGATTAAGATAGACCCTCCGATTGTCCTGATAATGAAAAGACTATTATCTATTGACGGTTCTAGATAAAGTTTTTCATTGTGATCCAGTTCAATGCACCCAGTGCACTAGATCCTTTTGCTCGAAGACAATCCGATGATTTTAGACTCATCATATCTCATTTGATCCCACTCAAATGCTAGCAAAAGAATTCTACAACTTTAACAAGATAAAGGTGCCCAACCTTTAACTTAAGTTGTGAACATTATTCAAGACTAACTAAAGAATTGTGTCTACCACATACATATCCAGATGTACGAACAATTCTTCTTTTCCCATAGTCTTTAGACCTTATGATTATTTACTTTGACAATTAGAATATAAACTATAAATGCTATACGATTTGTTAAACCAGAAATCTCTTTATTAATATGAAAAAGATTGTTAATTACAACATTACACTCTTGCTATTGAGCATAATCCTAACAGGGAAAACCCTTGAAGATAATCTCCTTCCTTGAAGCCTTGAATCCAAATCTCCTTAGTTGCCTTTAGGTTGAGTGGAGATGGTTTGGATGGTAGGGAGAGTGTTCTAAATGCTAAGTTACACTAAGTTGCTGAAAATATATGTATGGAAGCTTTTGGGAGATAGATGGTTCGTTCATATGCTTTTCTATTTATAAGGGATGCAAAAATAGGTCACTTAAGCTTGAAAACGGAAGTTGGGGTATGCAGAGTGTGGGTGAAATGCGGTTGAATAACCCGCACGTGACCCGCACTTTAACGTCAGGTATAAATTCCACTTCTTTGTTCCATCTTAGAGTGTGGGTGAAGTGCGGTTGGATTACCCATACTTTAATGTCAAGTGCACTTTCTGCTTCTTTGTTCTTGGCAACAGTGCCGGTGGAGTGCGGTTGGATGACCCGTACTTTACCCGCACTTTATCTTCTCTGTAGGTATCAGGTCTCGACTTTGGCTTGGAGTGCGGGTGGAGTGCCGTTGGGACCCGCACTCTCAGAGTTGTTGATGACCCTTTGTCTTTCCTTTAGCCACCTTTGGTCCCTTTTTGGCCAGAACCCCCGCAACACGTTTCTGACACCAGAATTACATCTATTGCCTGTAATTAGCACCAACGAGCCTATTATGCATAAAATATATTGAAAATACACACAAGAACGAGACAAAGGAATAGGAAACGAGGGCCGAAATATACAACAATTTAGGCACGATCAGTTTCCTAAGCAAACATTTGTCTCGGATAGCGAGGTATATGGTCTCTCGGGATGCATTGAGTGGGGTGTAATGGTTGTACCCCTTCTCCTCTCTTGATATCTGTGCTACCTCCCTTGGTGGAGGTGTTGTTCTAAAGGGTGTCCTTCTTACGGGGTACTGCTCCCGATGTAGGGGATAAGGAGGTTGACGCGCCCGAACCGGTTCTACAAAAACTACTAATACCTACCCTATTCTACCTTGGCTATTCTAAGGTGGCGCACAAAAGTTTCACCCTTTGCAAACAAGTCGTTCAACTCGTATAAGGTGAACTAGTAAGGGCTATCGTTCCCATGAGAACTAGGATGATTAGGAAATTAGAAAGCTAGTTAATTGCTTAAAAGACTAGTCTAATGCAATACTTAAAATGATTGAGAATTAATGAGCTAAAGATGCTAGGGGAAATATGAAATCAACAATAATGCACCACCAAGTGTGACTTGTTATTTTGAAAAGAGAAGTTTTCTCTTTATCGCGGTTGGTACCACTCTTGGTACCATTGCTGGTGCACAAGCATGTGCCGCGGTCAACGTCAAGTGAAACCCCTGATGTTTTTTGCCGTGCATATCGCGGTGGGTGCACCTTGCCTCTGGAGCGGTCTTCTACCGTAAAGATTTCTAGAGCTGACACTGTTAGGTTTTTGGTTTGTCTTGGCATGTATACCATATCAAAACGATGTTTTTCTTGTATTGCTTAGTGGTATTAGAAATGTTGATTCAAAGCTTCAAAGAAAGACTTGGCCACAATTCATGCAAGATGGTGTCTTTAAAGAGGAATGTGCTACATTGCACAATAAAGGTATAATAGACCTCATTTTTCTTACAAGGCATAGGCACATACACACATGGCATTCATATGTGTCCCTATATAGTTGTGCATCATTTATATAACACTTTCACACACTTGGTAATGTATGCACCTACATTAGATTTAATTTGATAAACTTTGTTAATTGCATGTTCTATGACTATGTCTAGGAAACAGCATACGTGTGTGTCTTCATATGTATTTGTTTCCATTTTATTTATTTTGGACTTGAATATGATCTTTTATGTTTCCTTATTGAGTCCCGGTCATTTCGGTTACTCACTCATTAGGTTTCGAGTCCAAACTAGGAAGCTACACTATTTTACATTCTCATTTGTTGAGTTGTCTTCGTCTTCGTGTGTTGAGTCGAATTCTCAACCTTTTGTCAAAGTTTCATAGTCATCCTTGTGCTTGAGGGAGTAATGATTCTAATCCGAAGAAGGATTCGAAATCGAAGTTTGGAGGCCTAGATACCACTAGAGAACGCAAACGGAGTGCAAGGGAAGTTTGCTTGGCCACGACTAAGCAAATGAGGGCGTGTGAGGAGGCTGTGAGGCTCACGACCAGGCACCTCCTCTGCCCCCATGTGTAGGGAAAAATAATAAATAAAAGTGGTAAACGCAGCGGAAGCGATACTAAAAACGATTTAGTAACTTTTAAAATTTTTCCTTTATGAACCTTAAACCCTTTTAATCAATAAACATGCATATATGTTAACAAAAGTAAATTACCTTTTGTCGCGTGATCCGATTGACTTACGTCGATGGTAATCCGCAAGACCTTCAATCCGAGCACGAACGTGGATCACCTAGGAGCGTGGTCTCCCTTTTATTTGAATTGCAAAACTGTGAATGGACCAAACAAAAAACTTTCTTTTCTTTGTTAGTCACAAAAACAATCAAAAGAATGTCAAAAATTATTCCGGTCACTTTTGAGTTCTCAATCTAATGATCGAAACTCGCGTGAACCTAGATCGATATCGTATACACAAGCTTATTGATGATTAAGCAATAGTATGCTATCAAAGAATAATTTCACACTCTCTTTTGTCTTTTTAGAATAAAAACTCTCTCTTGGAATTAAGAAGAAGAAGAAAGAAATAAAAAACTCAAGCACCATAGATTGTGGTGGCCGAACCCTATAAGAACACATATATAGGTTGGCCGAATTTTTTCTTCTTTTTCCTTTATGTTGCCGAATTCTATGTAGTCTAAGATTAGGGTTGGCCTAATTCTATAATGTCACTTATATAGGGTGACTTAAATTCAACCCTAATTCTTTTCAACTTAATAGACTTCAAACCCTAATCGAACTCCTTGATTTTTATTCTTTTATTTTGACTAAATAAAAAGACTCCTTATTTGATTAAATAAATAAAACTAATTTATTTATTTCCTTGTCAAACAAGTCTTTTACTTTTAGGAAAGATTTGTTTCTTTAATTAAACAATTAATCAATAAATTAATTAATTCTTATTTAATTAAAACAAATGAAACAAAATAATATTTTAGGTTAAAATTTTAACCTTGCCGCCCCACTTGATTAAGATTGGGCCTAACATTATTTTCTTATTTCATTTAATCCATTGGACTTTAAATAAAAAGCCCACATGTGAACCAGACCCATTCTTACTAAAAGAAACAAGCCCACATGTCTTTCATTAATATATTAATATAATTGAGCAGCCCATTACTTAAATAATGTGCAAATTATATTCTTAATATATTAAATGCAATTCTAGATGGACCCTTAAATTGGTCCGGTAGAATATATCAAGTGATCCATTCAAGTCGGTGTGGATTGGCGATCTTGGCGGGCCATCTAAATTTAAGCTTCAATAGACATAACCTAGTCACAATCAACAAATGATTCACTTAGGTCCGATCCATTAATTTTAACTCATTCCACTAAAGAGCTAAAACTGAACTCTTAAATAAAGATAGAAAATGAAGATGCTCCTCATTCATACCCTAGACAATCATATTGGAGATAGTGTATCCTCGTGATTAATATCCGTAATCGCCAAGAGTTCATAGACCGCCTATAACTCTCCAAGTTACCATATTTACTCATATGACCATGTTTTGAACTTGGATATTTTGACTTGTCCAGAAGCCATGTTTTCAATAGACACTATCAAAAACTCAACGTTGAGATTTAATATCCAATTACCTCAAAACATCCATATGATGATATTATACTCTCATTTAATTAAATGGAGCCATGATGTCCATATCTATAAATGAAGTCCTCTATCGATTAACAAATGAATATCACCAAACTATCGAGGATAGACTATGCGATATAATCGTACTCATTGATAACTCAAATGATATCACTTGCAACCATAAGTCCATCATTTATCTCAGGATTAAGATAGACCCTCCGATTGTCCTGATAATGAAAAGACTATTATCTATTGACGGTTCTAGATAAAGCTTTTCATTGTGATCCAGTTCAATGCACCCAGTGCACTAGATCCTTTTGCTCGAAGACACTCCGATGATTTTAGACTCATCATATCTCATTTGATCCCACTCAAATGCTAGCAAAAGAATTCTACAACTTTAACAAGATAAAGGTGCCCAACCTTTAACTTAAGTTGTGAACATTATTCAAGACTAACTAAAGAATTGTGTCTACCACATACGTATCCAGATGTACGAACAATTCTTCTTTTCCCATAGTCTTTAGACCTTATGATTATTTACTTTGACAATTATAATATAAACTATAAATGCTATACGATTTGTTAAACTAGAAATCTCTTTATTAATATGAAAAAGATTGTTAATTACAACATTACACTCTTGCTATTGAGCATAATCCTAACACCATGTGCCTCATACGCTCCTCACAGCTGGGTGATGTGGCAGCTGCTGATTGGTTGCTTCTTTCCCTCTCTCAATTTCATTTAAATCACCTCCATTCCCTCCCATTTCATTTAAAGAAGAAAAAATAGAAAACCAATGTGCATAATTTTCTCTCAACTTTTTCTCACCTTCTAAACATCATAACTTTCTCATACGATGTCGGAATTAAGTGATACAAGTTGGAGATTCATCATAATCGAGTCCTTTACCTTTTACAAGTGGTTGGTAGCTATTTGATCGCATTTTCTGGTGGTTTCATCCTCAAAACCGAACCAGCTCGTGAATCATAGGTAGTGGTCATATCTTTGTGTTTTCTTCTTTTGTAACTTTCAATTACCTTAAGGTTTCTACTTCTATATGTATGTATGTGTATGGTAAATGCTATTGAGAAATATAGTTTCATAATCAAACTTAACCAAAAGTCTAATTAGAGACAAATGTGAACTAGTGCCTAAGGTTATTTGTGACTTGATTGATTTATTTTATGATTAATAACCTTGAAATGTGCTTTGATCCTTTGATTGATAAAATCTAGGATTAGTACTTGTGTATGTGTTTTTAGAGTTATCTAGGATTTAATTGATTTATCATTATATCCTTGCTCTAAATCTTTTGCTAGAATATTCATTCAATATATTTTATGATTCTAGTATTTATTTGTATGTTTATAACATCT
The DNA here is from genome assembly GCA_035582765.1 of Acer negundo. NCBI lineage: Eukaryota > Viridiplantae > Streptophyta > Magnoliopsida > Sapindales > Sapindaceae > Acer > Acer negundo. The sequence continues at coordinate 34,300,933 of CM069241.1, read as the reverse complement.
TGAATATGTGCTTCATGCATATAATCTATTCAACTGTTATATGTGTTCAATGAAACTAGGAGTTATATGTGTTAGGTTTTTTTCACATGATCTAGGTCTAATTCAAGTTTTGCATCTAGACTATTTTTAGTTATGTTTTCACATGTTTTAAGTCTAGTTTCCATGTAATGTATTGATCACATGTTCTATGTTGAATTGCTTGTTTGCATTATTTTCATTCATATGATCATACTAGAAAGTTCTTGTAAAAGACATGAAGTTTCAACTAGGACAAGAGGTCCGGATAGTCATGCAAGGAAGCCTTGGTTAGGACAAGAGGTCAGAATAACCAAGCAAGGAGTCATGGCTAGGATCGGGAAGGTCCAGATAGTCATGCATGAGAGGCTCTCTAGAGGCATGAGTGCCTTGGATAGAAGTTGGCTACAATATTGGTAGGCCTGGGCGTTTGGATAGACATAGACTCCAATAAAGAGTGGTACATGGGATGTGTATGCACTCTTGAGGAATTTCTAATCTTCCAACGATGTTGGTTTGGTATGATCTCCAATATATGGTGGATCCGCATCATTGAGGGATTTTGTATCTTCCAATAAGGATTGGGTAGACATAGAATTCAATAGGAAGTAGATCTAGGTTGGTCACTTTTGAGGAATTTCCAATATATCATCCAATATATATAGTACCCAATGGTTGTAGTTCAACCCGTGGATGTTTCCTTCTTGGAGGTTTTCCACGTCAAAAAATCTCATGTGTCAATTCTTTCTGTCTTTCTCTTTCTTATTTGTATGTGTGCATGTTTTCATCTTGTAGTACATTCTTCACTTGTGATGTATTTGGAATCAAGATTTGTTAATTGTGAATTGTAATAAAGAAAATATATTGATCATACTTGTATATATTATTCTTTTGTATATTGATACTTTTGTGTACAATTATATTTGTTTATACTTGTAACACATTGAACAAATATTGAAATACAAGTATTCATTATTATTGAGATTTTAATGTTATTCTTCCTCATACAACTTATTGATATATAGACAATGCTAAAAAGATCACATGCTTATCTTGTTTATGTATGTATGTTTGATTTATGTGTTGTATGTAAAGCTATCTTGAGGAACAAACGAACGTTTGTTTTCAAGGGATTGAAAAAGCTGTAAAAACCTGTTCAACCCCCGCCCCCCCCAAAAGGAATGATTTAAGTAATTTAACTACATTTGTATAATTTTAAACACGCTTGGTGTACCACGATTAAGACACTTGTTAAAATTCCCTTAGAGAGATGTAGTGTATATTATACCTAGAGGGGGGTGAATAGGTATAGTCCCAATTTCTTGCAACTTTAAAATTTACGGAATACAAGAATGAAATGTACACTTGATATGATTTAACAATTGTATAGTATGAGTCAATACATGTAAAAATCAATATACAAGAGATATAATCAATACATGATATGAAAGATAATAAAAAGAAAAGCGAAAAAGAACACAAGTATTTTGCATGGTAAACCTCAAAGGGGAAACTTCCACAGGTTGAATAACCACAACCACCGGCAAAGCAATCCACTATATGAAAAGGACTTACACACTCAAGGCTATCAACAAATGATATCCACCATAAGCTATCAACTCCTAATCTACCCTCAAGGCCTAGTGAACCACCTAGCCTACTCTCTATCCAAGATATGTCTTATACCTCTAGAGAGCAACTCCCTATCCAAGGCTCTCAAGCCTCTAGGAAGATTCCTTGCTTAGCAATCTAGATAAAAAATGATCATAGTCAACCTTCCCTAGCTCAACCATCCGGAGTACCAAACTCTTAGCTAAGACTTTTGCTTAGTTATCCGGATCCTCTTGATCCTAACTAAGTCTTCGTGCTTGGCTATCCGGAACACTTTCCTATCCAAGTCTTCTTGCTCAAATCAAGGCTTCACTCACCTTAACAAGAGAATTCAACCTTTCCACAAGGCAATAATACACAAGTCAAATAAAACAAGATGATCAATCAAACTTTATAAACATGCTTAGTGATAATCTAGAATATGCTTTCAACACACAATCACAAATCTATCTAGAAATCAAAGCATGTGAATCAATAAGAACAAGATATGAATATTCAATATATCACAAGAAAATCTTAGTTCTTGATCATGAAATTAAACCTAGAAATTATCATGAAGCACATCACATATAACATTTCTAGAATCAATTCCAAGTTAAATCAAGTTTAGTAAATATATGTTCAAGAGAAATCATAAAACAAAACTCAATTAACAAATGATCAAATTTTTTTGTAATTTTTTTTTTTGAAAGCATTGTGGAATTTAATTGGATCTCCATTCTCTATCAATTTTTTCGTCTAATTTTCAATTCATCTCCACCATCCATCTCGATATGGACGTTGGATTTTCGAATTCTATATTACTTTATTGTTTATATATTAAAAAAAGACAACACTGCCACATGTCTATGACAGACAAACTGTGGTCAACAGGTTAGAGGTGACATGGTTCTAGTTCCGG